>PIJE02000373.1:92832-97832 GCA_002895965.2 Coryphaenoides rupestris
GGGGGGGGGGGGGGGGGGGCAAGAGAAGTAGAAAAAATTTGAAATTGTTACTACAAGGATAGCGCCGTTGTTATGGCTGAGTGGCGTACTTGCCGGTGGAGGAGAAAAAGCACAACGGTCCAGAGCATCTCAAACCCTTTCTGCCGCTCTCGTCCGCTCGGTAAGGGTGCTTCAGTGAAACGACCACGCCGAGAAACCTTGGTCGCTTCTGTTTTGGTTTCTGCAAATTGTGTGGCCGCATTATCGTTGACTTACTGTAAAAGTGGCGGAAAATGAGCAGAAGGATCCTGGGTCAAATGTCTAAAACTATAAAAAAAAATATGTGTATGTTGAGGTGCAAATATTCTGCGTACGCACAAAACAGGAAACATGCGTACGCAGATTTGTCAGATGTATAAAACCCCCCATACACACTGCCCTGTGTGTTTTTTCCTCATACATCTCAATCATCCTGACGTTCTGCGCACGTTCACAACCCCCCCCCCCCCATGCCCGGTGTGCATATAAAAAGCCAGCATTTAGTTTAGTTTTGAGGAGAAATTGCAGAAGCATTTAAGGAGCAATTAAAGAAGGAGAAGCCCAATTATACCAACTGTGAACTTGTTAATGGTTGATCAAATGAAAAAGAAAAAATGGCAGAATGTAACTGATGCAGTGAACGCCGTTAGTTCTGAGCCATGGACTTTTAATGGTCTGATTTAAATGAAATAAATTGATCAAACCTGAACGTGTAGGTCATACTTACGGCCCAATAATAATGAATAATAATCTTTATGAAAATCCAGTTTTTGTGTTTAACATCATTATAATCATTCAAGATTCAAGATTGAAGAACGTATGAAAGTGAAATTAAAAGTGCCGCTCCCACCCTGTGCATCTTCAAAAGTCCCGATCGCTCAAAGCTCTTCCTCCAAGGTGACTCATACTCACTATCATTTCTATTCTGATATACATGAGAAATAATATTGCATTTATACTTTTTGGGGTAACATTGACAGCGGTGGGCTGGGGAGCGAGGGTGCACAAACAAGATTTATTTCTCAAGCAATTTCGTGAATTTATTGTCCGCCAACGAAGCATCGATTTCACGATTTTCAACATTCTTTGTCATTTTTGTCATTTTTCTTTTATCTTATATCTATATCTTTATCTAATTTACCCAAAAATAAACGAATGCCAACATTAACTTTGACACTCTTTGCTCTTTCACAATATGATTCGAACAAAATTTAAATTACTTTAATTATTAAGTGTCTTGTAGGTGAAGTTTGGATCATGCCTTTGAAGTCTCTTAAAGTCTATGGGTTCTGCTATTGAAGCCGTTTAAAAAAAAAAAAAGCTTCCAGAGATATCGGCTTTTAAATCAACGACAGAGAGAAACATCGCTTGCGGAATCACGATCCGCTTGGTGTTTGGTTTAGGAGGAAGCAAGGAAGCAAGGAAGCAAGGTCAAATCACAAGGCCTCATCTCCTGACCCTGCCCAGACTCTGAAAACAAGCTCAGAAACTCCCGACAAAATAGAACAGAAACAGAAACTCTACAAGGCTGCTTAGATTTCCCTTACAGTATATTTGAGCATTTTACCTTCACCTAACTGTGTGTGTGTGAAAAACACCTATAAAGAGAAAAGCTGGCACAAAGGAAAAGGACATTCATGGCAGCTCCGCTTTTCCTTTCTGATCTCAGTTCAATTGATCTCAGTTCACGTCACCCGCCCCCCCCAGCCCACCTCAACACACCCATTCATCCCGGCTGAGAGCGTTTAAATAGGCGACCGACTTGACCCACGACTGAGGTAAACACAGAATATGAAAGAAACATAAGCAGCTATTTATATGCATGGGAGTAAAAACAATGGTCCGGTGAGCCGCCGCCGTGGCGAGTGAGCGGAACGCCTTTATCAGCCATCCCACCTGAGACAGGTGTCCAGGCGCAAGTCCCCACCCACAACCTTTCAGTCTCTCTCTCTCTCTCTCTCTCTCTCTCTCTCTCTTTATTTTCCTTGCCGTCTGTTCACTTGATCACTTGGAAAGGGTGCGAGCAACAACGCGAGCATAATGCAACTCACATGGCTCACCAACGCTTTGTTTTAAAAAGGGCTTTACTGGACGCGTGTACGTGGCAGCCAGCACGGCGCAATAATCTACATACGTGACCATTGTCCCGGATGGGATTCAGACGTGATTTCAAGCGAAGACAACGCTTGGGAGGATGTAGACTGGGACTGGTACCACGGCCCCAAAGCTGTTCTGTTGCTAGGCAAAGGTCTAGGGAGGAGGGAGGTGGAGGAGGGAGGTGGAGGAGGAGGGGGGGGGGGGGGGGGGGGCGGGCTTGGCAAAGGACACACCTGCAGGCTAATCAGAGGAGAGCACGGGGCTAACAATGGCAGCTGGCAGAGGTTAGCGGGGCTTTGGCAGCTAATACCAGGAGAGGAGAGAGGGCTACCAGGAACTCTCCTCAGTCCGGACACGGGGAGAGGTGATCGGACGGGGGGGGGGTCCTGTCTGACCGACCACAGCCCCGGGAAACAACAGAACAGGTCAGCGTTTGTTTGACAAAGTTGCTTTGGATTCAAGTGTTCACCTCTCTCTCTCTCTCTCTCTCTCTCTCTCTCTCTCTCTCTCTCTCTCTGTCTCTCTCTCTCTCTCTGTCTCTCTCTCTCTCTCTCTCTCTCTCTCTCTCTCTCTCTCTCTCTCTGTCTCTCTGTCTCTCTCTCTGTCTCTCTCTCTCTCTCTCTCTCTCTCATCATACATTACATACATGCAGACACAATTGCTTTTTTTTGCGTCACCAAATTGAGTTACCGTGACTGATTTGGCGTAGCATTATGAAATAAACACACAAGCACACCACAAAACCTGATCTCTCTCTCTCTATCTCTCTCTCTCTCTCTCTCTCTCTCTCTCTCTCTCTCTATCTCTCTCTCTCTCTCTCTACCTCTTTCTACCTCTCTCTTACTCTCTCTACCTCTCTCTCTTCTCTCTCTCTCTCTCTCTCTTCTCTCTCCTCTCTCTCTCCTCTTTCTATCTCTCTCTCTCCTCTCTCTCTCTCTCTCTCTCCTCCCTCTCTACTCTCTCTACCTCTAACTCTCTCTGCCCTTGGGAATAATTGTCTGCTTGGAAACCAAAGTGCCGCACCTAACGAGTCACCAGACGGGAAGACATTTCGGTTCAGCTTCAGTCTTGGTTACCCGTACCCTTTTTCATCCGAATCTCCTCAATAAAGTATTAATGTTAACACGCTGGGAAAATACCTGTCTCTGGCTCTCCTGGGTCAGAAAAAAAAACACTCCACACACAGCACTGCTTTTCCCGGGCTTTCATCTCACTATTTGCCTCCTGACACTTGTTTCTCACACCAAACTCGAAACTCGGCAAAAAGAAATGGCGGACGAAAGGTTTTAAGGAAGTGGTTGAGGAGCCGCCTGGAGCACATCGCGGCGTCGTCTGGTCGTCTTTTCGGTTTGATTGTGTGATTAAGAGTATCTTGTATCTTGTGTCCTATCTTCTCTTTTGTTCGTTAATGGAACAGAAGGGAAGCAAGTGCCCGTCCTCGAAACACTGCAGTGTCTCCGTTGTATTGTGATCTGGAAGATGAATCGATAAATAAATGAATAGACGCTGGGCTTTCTGTGAGGAGAACATCTGCGCCTTTTATGCGGGACTCCTGTCGAAACCAAGGAGCCGCCTTTGTTGAAGCCGCAGCCATCGACAGGTTGTCATGGAGTCGTCACATGAAGTGGGTCAACCACATCCCACCAAGGACTTAACCCACGGTCAGTAGCTCGGCGGAGAGAGGAGGAGGGGGGGAGTGGAGGTGTGTGTGTGTGTGTGTGTGTGTGTGTGTGTGTGTGTGTGTGTGTGTGTGTGTGTGTGTGTGTGTGTGTCTGCCAGTGTCACTCGAGGACGAAAGACAGCCACACCATTTTGTGAGACTACATGTGGGTGGGCACACACACACACACACACACGCACACACACGCACACACACATGCACGCACACACACACACAGACAAATGCTCTCCCATAAAACAAACAGAGCCCCTGAACGACAGCTTCGAGACAAATATTGCTATTTCCAAATAACTGCCAGTCAGAGCAGCATTTATCAACACCGACGGCAGCGGGGAGATGAGTCACGCTCAGCTGCGGGGCCTTTGGGCACCACGTCGGCCATCTTTCTTCAAAACGCCGCCGTGTGTTACAACAGAGTCCAAAAACAAAAACCTATGTTTACTGTTGCAGGCCAACACAATCTTAGAAGTTCATTACTTGTGATTATCCTGAGTTTGCCGCTTTTTACTTCAGTGACTTATGCCTTTGTAAGACATAAAATGTATTATAACTTCATGTATTACAGCTCGTTTTTGTCCCTTTCCATTTGCGACGACGTCCGTCCCTCCTTTATTGTTTCAATTGGACTGCTGAAGTTGGCTGTGGTCATTCTCAGGTGTCAATAAAACACTGAATCAAACTGTGATGCGGTCGGAACGGGCCCTACTGAAAGTGTTACGGGGCCCTCAATGTGGCCGAGGGCTTCGGAGGGGCGCCACACAAGACGCCGTTTGTGACAAACGAAGCAGAGAGAGAAAATAACACAATTGACAAAAAAATAAAGCTCACAAAATAATAAGGAAGTGAGGAAGTATGTAAATGCCTCGGGTAAAGCAGAGGCCAACACAACCAACACCATTCTAAATGACCTGTCATACAAACCGTGAGGAGGAAAGGAGGGTAATGAATCAAGATGGAGCGCATTCTCGCTGAACTTTATTTAAAATAAATAAGCACTGTTCACCAGTATCCCTATTTAGCAGTAGAGGACGAAACAAACAAAGTCTGTGAGCGGTAGTTAGCATCCTTATTTCACTGGCTCACTGTTTGCCAATGAGCTCCAAGTAGCACACACACACAAACACACATACACACACACACACACACACACACACACACACACACACACACACACACACACAGACCCCCACACACCCACACACAA
>PIJE02000373.1:102832-122817 GCA_002895965.2 Coryphaenoides rupestris
AAGCTTCATCTCTCCAGACCCATTAGAAAAATCCATAGGGACTTAATAGGGCCATAAATAATCGCCTCAACCTACATCAAATGCCAACACTATTTAGTTTAATATATTTTGTTTTCATGTTTCTTGTTTCTTGTTCTTTTTTTGTAGCTGTGAAAGTTTTTAACCGAGTTGGATGGTTTTTGTTTTCTGCAACTTGGTTTGTGAGCAAATTAATGTTTTAAACAAAAAACAAAGCAGCATCGCTTTCCTTGAGCTAGAACCGGTCTGGAAACACGTCAAACAATCCTTGGCGCGAAAGCAAACTTCGCCGTACGGTCATGAAAAAAATCTGTCAGTCAGTCAATTGTCAACCGACGCAACAGGGGCACCTCTATCTCCAAGGTACCACTACCCACCTAGCAGGAGAAAAAACAACACCAGATACTTGTGGTCGGTATACGCCGGCAAACTGAAAAACAGAGTTTAACCCGGTGTTGTAATGACCCCTCCCTCTTTGTCTACCTGGCAAACAGGCCTGATAGGACCGGCACACAGGTAGATACTGTAGAATATTATACCTGGCGGCGTGTGTTTGGAGATGGAGTGTTTCTGGCTATTTCCCTCACTTGTTGGGAGAAGATTTAAGGGAATATAAAGTTTATAGAGCATTTTCTCCATCTGCCGGGTTAAGTGTGTCATGCCCAGAGGAAACAACATACACTATGTAAATTCATCTGCATCTCAAATAGTCTCGCCACTCGGAAACAATCTAGATTTGTTTTTGCTTTTCACGGGGGTGGTTAGTGTGACATGCCGACTTGACGATGACTTTTATGTACTTTTTGTGTCTTTCAAATGTGTTCTCCTCGTATACATACATACATACATACATACATACATACATACATATATACATACATACATACATACATATATCGATTTGTGTGTACAAGTGTGTACATATGAATAGCAATCTATCTAAACAGCGAAAGTCATTTGCTCCATGTATGACGTGTGTGTGTGTGTGTGTACTGTGTGTGTGTACTGTCTGGCTGTCAGAGCTCAGTGATGGAGGATACACACACACACACACACACACACACACACACACACAGACACACAGACACACAACACACAACACACAACACACACACACACAGCATGCTAACCCTGAGGACATCTGGCTGACGGTGGAGCCAGGGTCCGGGGGCAGGGCTGGCTGGCTCTCTGCTGCTACCTGAGGCTCTCCACCCATGATGGACTCATACTTACATCATACCATGGAAACGACCCCCCTTCCCCCCACCCCACCCCCCCGCGCCCCGTCACACACACACACAAACACACACAACACACACACACACACACACACACACCTCTCTGACACAATATGCACACACACACACACACACACACACACACCACACACACAGTCCTCATTACGTTCTCTCTTTAAGGCTTAATAACTGGGTTACAACCTCTCCTGCTCTGTATGCATGTAATATAGGATGATGATGATTATGAAAATGTGTGGGAAAGGAAGAAACACATGTGCTCAGTGACTTCTGGCTGGGGGCTGTGGTGGGGGGGTGGGGGTCACAGACACATTTTTCTTTTTCTTTTCATTTCATTTCATTCGATTTATTCACGGCAAAGTCGTGGCCTCGCGTGAAGGCACCGACGCAGGCCTGAGAGGAGCCCTCAGAGACACAGTGTGTGTGATGTGATGATGAAGAGCTGTGGAATTATAATAATATTCAATCTTTTTTCTTTTTTTTATCTGCATACTTACTCTTTTCTACATACTCTTTTTTCATCCATTGCTTGAGCTTTTGGTTATTATAGTTTCTATATCATTTCTTTTTTTTCTTGTCCTGGTGATGTTGACAGTATCGGGAGTGTTTCTGGGCTGGCAGGAAAAACTAAAACGGGCAAAGAATGTAATTGTTTGCTGAGGCGATAAACTTTTTTACGCAAAACAACAATAGAAAAAAAAGAAGAATTGTAATAATATAATCATCTAAGATGATGCTATAACTTCTTTTACAAAAACAAAAAAGTCTAATAAAATATCGAATGACGATGGCTGACGTGGAGGAGCGCACTCCACTGTGGAGCCGCGGTGCTGGCAGAGCTCTCTGTTGGTGAGCTGGGGGAGGAGGGAAGCAGTGGAGCCCCCTGGGGGCCACAGAGCTGGACTACTGTGCGGTGGCAAGGGAAGCCCATTAATATTCATAACCCCTTCCACAACCAAGCCCACCTACATCACTCCTTGCACACACACACACACACACACACAACACACAACACACACACACCACCACACACACACACACACACATTGGTGGCAGCCACTGTGGAGCAAATCAGCACACTTGATATGCTGTATAATATCTTGGGGAGATAGAGGCCCTGTGTGTGTGTGTGTGTGTGTGTGTGTGTGTGTGGTTTATGCATGAGTGGGTGTGTGGCAGATAAAGTTGAGACGATGGAGGGGAGAGGTTTACTATCTAACATGGTCTTCAACTTCTCAGCTCCTCATTTGTATTGCTTCACCTGGTTGGCGTGTGCGGCTGCCTTCAACAACTTTAGCAAAGAAGTTTCACACAACTAAGCTCTTTATGACGCTCTCGGACCATTGTATGAAACCCTTGTAGGAGATTGAACGGATCAATCGTGTAAAAAAACAATGCTGAAACGATAGATGCCATTTTGAAATCCTTGAAGTTGAATGATTTCACTGATATTTCCGCGTGTGTCTCTGCGTAATTTACCACGGCCGGCACATTCAACCCTTAATTGAAATACGCAAAAAGGTTCTTTTGGTTTCGGTCAACCATTTTGTTTCTGTCTCTTTTTTCTGTTTTTTTGTTTGGCAATCCAAGGATCCAAGTTCATTGTCCCATTTTTTTTTCACAGAATTCTTTTCTGTTTTCCCTTCACTTTCCCCTTTGTTTCCCCGTTTCCCTCATCTGTGTTTCGAGCTACAACCCCACGCAACCGTTAAGCTATCGACCCCTACAATACTCTATGCTATGCGACTTCACTATTCTTATGCTAACTGACGCGCCTATCATTTCCTTCCTCGTGTCAGCGGTAATCGCTATTCATACCATTGCGCACCAAGGCATCGGATTACACTGACCGCAAATATGTGGCTCAGGCTCAGCACTACAATCCACCACACGCACCAGCCTTCAGATCGGCCACTTCCTCACCCTCACCCTCACCCAACCCAAATATATGTGTGTATGTGTGTGCGGGTGTGTATTGTTTGTGCTACACACACACACACACACACACAAACAAACAGATGCAGAGACACACACACACACACACACACACACACACACACACACGCGCACACACACACACACACACACACCACACACACACACACACACACACACACACACACACACACCACACGCACACGCACACACGCACACACACACACACACACACCACACGCACCCACACACCGACACACACACAGACAAACACATTTGCATTCTATGCGAGAGTCTGCGTCCGACAAACATGCGATTTCCAGTGTTTCGCCGTTTTCATGCTGTATTTGATCACGTTTGTTTTGCGTGCTTCCAAGATTAAATCAATTCATGCTCAGTCACCAAGGCCTTTTCTAATTTCAAACACGTTCCACCTATGACATTGTTTTAAAAATATGCGAGGACCTGTGTGTATTTTACTGAACAAACAAGTTAAAAAAAACAATTCAGACACCGATTCGGCGGTGCAGTTTTAGTATCTACTGACCTATTTTGTTGATGAAAAGACAGCGACAGCTACACTATACTTAGTGTGATGTGTGCTATTGCTACGACTACTTTGTCCCGGTCAAAGTCTCTGAATAAACCTCCGCTGGGAAGCACACAGCAGACATGTCATCATCGTGAGGCGGCCGCCGCAGCGTCATCGCCTCCGAGTGGCTCTTCCAGACAAGCATCCGACATCGGAGAATTTACTGGTTTGTAAAGTGCAACTGATTCAGTGATGCAAACACATGAGAGAGAGAGAGAGAGGGAGAGAGAGAGAGAGAGAGAGAGAGAGAGAGAGAGAGAGAGAGAGAGAGAGAGAGAGAGAGAGAGAGAGAGAGAGAGAGAGAGAGAGAGAGAGAGAGAGAGAGAGAGAGAGAGAGAGAGAGACAGAGAGAGAGAGAGACAGAGAGCGAGAGAGAGAGTGAGAGAGATAGAGACAGAGAGAGAGAGAGCGACAGAGACAGAGACGGAGAGAGAGACAGAGAGAGAGAGAGAGAGAGACAGAGACAGAGACAGAGACACAGAGAGAGAGAGAGAGAGAGAGAGAGAGACAGAGAGAGAGACAGGAGACAGAGACAGAGGAGAGAGCAGAGAGAGAGACAGAGCGAGAGAGCGAGAGAGACAGAGAGAGAGAGGCCCACACTCGACTCGTGCAGCGTCACTTTGCTCTCAGGGTTTTACAGCACTCTCCATTTGCCCAGTCGTCTCTTGCATTATGATAGGGGATGGAGATAACTCACATCCTCTACCTCGTCCATGGCTGCTCTGACCCAGCTAACTGTTACTGCTCATCTCCCAGACGGTATTTGTGGTCAATGGCCATGACCCAGACAGGGAATAAGCTTGCGGATTTGTGTTAGAAGGAGGCATAGGAGGTTAGAGCACTTGCGGGGTGGAGGTGCGATGTGTGCGCTGACATAACTCGTTAACATATGTGAATAAGGTAGGAGCTGACTGCTCTGATCATGTACTGTGAGATAGGTAGTTGTGGAACACCGTCGACGCAGTGTCTCGTATGTTGTAGTGCTGATAGTGAAACTAGTGTGATTTGTGTCGAGATTGATATATCAGCCACCAGTGTTACTTCTAGTCGTAGTGTAAGTCTCTCTAATATAGTGTTGTGTTATATTTCTTTATTGCTATCGAGTGCATAGATATTACAGCTCCCTTGATATGATAAGTATCTCGTGTGATGTGAAGTGAGAAGTCTTGACTTTATGGTGGTTTATTTATTTGATCGACTTGTGTGTGTGTGTGTGTATGTTATGTCGTATGGTGTGTCTGTATTCGTAGATGTGTGTCTGTGTGTGTTGTGTGTGTTGTGGTGTGTGTGTATGTGGTGTGTGTGTGTGTGTGTGTGTGTGTGTGTGTGTGTGTGTGTGTGTTAGGCGTGGCGGATCTGTCGACTTCGATGTGATTACTTTTGTCTGTGTGTTCGTTTTTTTTCCTCTAATCCTTATTGGCGGGACCTCTGTCTCCAACCCATTTGCACAGATCCAATTGAAAGCAGCATGTTAATTCCCCACCCCACCCTCTGCAATATCGTAAAGGTGACCGGAGCCTTCCACTCAACATCCCTTCCCTGCCCCCCGCCCACCACCCCCTCCACCCCAAGCGACAGTAATGGCGAAACAATTTATTTCTTAATAGGAAGTGATTGCCTGAAACGCTGCGCCTCGTCATTCGTATTCAACGCGTATAGGTGTGTGAGCGTGACATCGCCATGCAGATGACGGGCAGTCAATAGATAAACGGGCCTGGATCACCACAGCGACGGGCGCTTCAAGGCTGTTGACTTATTTCATCATCACATAGCTACATATGGAGGCCCGAACCGGACCAAATGATTAAGAAATACATTATGTGGGAATAAATGAATAGAGGAACACATGCAAATGAATAGAGGCCGACTTTTTCGCGTACTGCCGAGGAAAAAGGGAAACTCAATAGTGATTCAAGAAAGGACAAATTAGACGCATGAAAATTCGAATTAGTAGCGCGTCTTAATTTACAAAACAGTACTTTTGATTTGTTTTTCACTGTAGCACCGGTAAACTTAGACGTGCCGGAAAATGGTGCGAGCTGTGTTTCACATCAATAGTACATAGATAACATGGTGTTTCACCGAGATGACAACACGTCTTTCTGTATCTCTTGAGTGCCATAGGAATCGTTTGGATGGACTTTGACTTTGAATACAAATTGGTGGTTAAAAAACGTGGTAATGAATGCAAAAGGAAGCACAGAATAAATACACCCATGCATAGATAATTGCAGTATTGAAATAACGTGCAGAAATCAATTCATAAAAAAAAAAATAGAACTTCCCTGTGGAAATGTTATTACTTTATGTATTATTCGTTTTGGTCGGAGTAAGTCCTCAATGAATATAAAAGTAACTAAAACGAAATAGAACTAATTAAAACAAAATAATTGGTGTTCTCAGGTTATAACCTTTGCCCACTTAAAAATAAGGCCACGGAGGTCCACATCTAAAAGGAAAAAAATAGATTTTCATATAAGAAACACAATCATGATACAATAGTGATACCATGTTGTTGTTCATATGTGCAAGATAGATGTGTTTACATGGGAGAATATGTCTGTGTTTAACAAAAAGGAGAAATGAAAAGCAATCCCACACGAAATTAAAATGTTAAAAGTCTAAATAATACTGCAGTGATCACTTCAGTCTGAAGTGATGGTTTTAAGTTGTGTTCTCGTAACTTTATAAAAACCAGATGTATCTGCTTTATTATTCATTCTCCATTAGGCTATTATTCAAAAGAGAATATTCTGCAAGGCCATTATTACAATATCTTTTATTCTATCACAATAAACATTCCTAACGCAATTACCTTCGGAATATGTAGCGCAATATGTTGCATCTTTGCAGTACATGCCAGTAGCCAACAATTTAAATGTTTTATAGTTTGTTAAACGACATATTGTCCATCTTATAAATGTTAAAAGTAGTAGTTTATTTACCAATAACGTTTCTCCACATGAATGACACAGATTGTTTTCTTCTATAACCGCAAGAATTTATGACATAAGTAGTATTGGCACCATGTGCGCAACTTCGGCCCAACCACTAGTACTTGCAATAACCAGTGTTGTCCTGTAGAGGGAGCCATCTGCCCAGTCTCGTTAGACTGATATTGGATATCCTCCATTGGCCCTTTTGACATTGACAAGCGAAACTTCAAGTGCATTAATACCTGTACGTTAATAATGCACCGTTAAAGCAGCGCGTGATAGCTCACATCTGATTGGGTCACGATAGCTGCCAGGTTTACTGGTCGGTGGCTCCACCAGGCTGCATGTGGCCAATGGGAAGGTCCAACACTGAAGCGCAAGAGGAAAGCTCCTTGGATTTCCCCCTAAGTAGTCGCTTTCTCCTTCATTTTGCTTACAAAGTCAATGAAAGAGCTGCAGTCACAGAGAGAGAGAGAGAGAGATATGGTTAAGAAAAGTGCACACACAGTGCTCCAAGGATCCGCTTTTACATCACACTTTGTTTGTCGTAAAAAATGCGTCTTTATATACACACCAGATGACTTTGTCCTCAAAAGTGTAACACTGTGACCCTATATGGACACATATGCACGTCTCCTCCAGTTGAACCCTGGATTGACCCCAGGTGATTGAACCAACTATACCTGCCCCTGCATTCTCTCTCACTGTTAAACATTCCTATCCTCTTTCTCGTTCTGTTTTCCCCTTTTGAACCGCCTCTCGTGTGCGTCTGCGCTCCCCGGCAGGAGTAGCTGTGTGGTCCGCTGAGTGGGGCAACACTTACCCATCTCTCCACATGTTCTCCAGGTACGTCTTGAACCAGCGTCAGAAATGCCGTCAAACCACACCCAGAACGTGAAGTTGACGTGAGCCGAATTCTCCTAACAAAAGGCCCGATGTGTGTAAAAGGTCACTAACCAAGGGTAAACACAATACAGATCGTGTTTACTTTGCTGAAATTTCGCCCAGGACAGTTGGCAGGTGTCAAAATACTCCTGCTGCTTCCTGAGGCACGGAGAAGAAACAATCCCACTGACGGTGTTAAAATTTCAATTCAATTCAATTTTAATCACAATAACAGTCTCAAAGGGCTTTACAGGCCAGATTATTATGGGCTAAGGGTGATTTATGCACCCCCCTAGCCCAAGCCCCACTAAGGGCAAGAAATTACCCTTAATTAACAAGGAAGACATCTGGAGAAGGAACTCAAGAGTCGGGGATCCTCCTTCCAGGGATGGTTCGGAGTGCATTGGGTTGTCATACGGGCATTAAAAGCATTGGTTTTCTCACCGGACATCTTTAACGCTGAACATCGCAAATCCACGAGAAGCAGCAGCGTGAGAGAGTTTTGGTGAGAGCGGTGGGCCGTACCGAACAGTTTGTCTGCGGTCATGTCTAGCTGGAGGCTGTCCAGACCGTGCTGGATGGCAGATAGGAAACTGCCAGCTCAACAGTTCCTGTCTGCCGCAGGATCGTTAGTGAAGAAACAGGACATCCTGGGGAAAACACGCACAACACGCACACACACACCACACACAAGATAAACAAAACACACCACACATGTGTAAGTTACATAAAGTCAATCTTTGACAAGGATGTATTACAATGTCTGTCATACAGCTGAACCATTGAGCTACAACCTTAGATAGGAAAAGTGTGTCCATAACACGCCACATTTGCTTACGTTATGCTAATTTGGTAAGCTAATTGGATCATCATTTTATGAACAAAGGACATAAAGGCATATTGGGGATTTTCCCAATAGAAAGTCACTCAGCTCAAACACGGTGTGGAAATTGATGATGTGAAGCTCCACACTAACACGAAGAGAGATCTGTTCGAAACGTACACACACACACACACACACACACACACCCAAAGAGACAGCATGTCAAGCTTCTCGAACAGGTATCGTATAATGCCACAGTGTGTGCCACATTTCATATCGCAGCTGTCGGGAGGAAACCTTGTATCTTCATAATTTGTCATGTACATTTCTTTCTTAATTCAATTGGTCATCCTTTATGTCCGTCTGTGGGTTTTACAAATGTGTAACCAATGATAAGTATTTGTGACTAAACCTCAAAATTCCATTAAATCATCAAACTGTGGGCAAAAACTCATACACTATATGGCCAAAAGTCAGTGGACACCTGACCATCACACCTATATGAGCTTGGTTGTGGGAGATGAAAAGTGTGTGTGTGTGTGTGTGTGTCTGGGGGGGGGGCGGTGAGGGTGCGTCATGCATGTCCCGCCAGGGGAGACGGCATCGAGCCCAGTGTGTTTCTCCTTTGGTTGTTGTGTTGTCGTGGAGCCGGAGGTCATTGGCCGTCTTCTTGGCGAGTTCACACACACACACACACACACATGGCCTGTCAGCGGTTGGGGTTGATCATCATCATCATCATCCTCCTCCTCCTCCTCCTTCCTCGCACGGGTTGGACGGTGCAGACTCTTATTTACCAGACATGTTAGCACGTCGGTCGGCTCGTGACGGATCCTTTAGATACGATGGTCTGACACGTGCTTTGCTTCGGCGAATACAAAAAGGATGCCCCTCCCTGGCCCCCCACCCCCACCCAGCCCCATCCATGCCCACCCCCGCCCCACCCCCCACCCCCCACTGTTTTCAACCCCTCCTTACTCTCTCTCTCTCTCTCTCTCTTCTCTCTCTCTCTCTCTCTCTCTCTCTCTCTCTCACCCCCCCCCCCCCCCCCCCCCCCCCCCCCCCCCCCCCCCCCGCTTTCCGCCCACTCCATTAGCAGCGACAGACGCAGCGAGAGGTTTGCCCGTTTGTCCTTTCTGTTAGTACCCACACACACCTCTATTCTCTCTCTCTCTCTCTCTCTCTCTCTCTCTCGACCCATTTCCTCACCCAACCACCCACCCACCCACCACCCTCTTTCTCTTGACCTCCCTCTCTCTCTCTCTCTCTCTCTCTCTCTCTCTCTCTCTCTCTCTCTCTCTTTCTTTCTCTCTCTCTCTCTACCCTTTTTATTGTCCTTTGTGTCTGTCTGGTTTGTCTTTCCTTTTTTTTTGTCATCGATGCCTCTAAGGCCGCCATCTTGTTTGTTTGTGTGTCCACATCTCAAAATTATATGACAAATTACCGCAGGAGGACCTGTGTGTGTGTGTGTGTGTGTGTGTGTGTGTGTGTGTGTGTGTATGTGTGTGTTTCCCACACACGGGAAGTCCATGTGCTGAGGGTGACTGTGGGCGGTGTGATGTATAACTGATGAGGTCTGTATATTTATTGTTTTTGGAGCTGATTTTTCAGATGGTTTTTTTGCCAGCAGGGGAAATGATCTGTCGTTCAGTTGATATGCACATGGTGTCCAATGATAGCTCAAATGTTCTCCTTTGTCCTGCCTCTGCAGACCTGGCAGCGCCCTCTTCAGTCACTGTTGTATTTTAATCAATGGCCTCAATTTCTCTTCGTTTCCGTGTGGAATGGTGATTGGCTGTGGGCTGCTGCCCGCCCATGGAGATGCATCACGCTTGACAGACCTACAGATCATAGGCCTCTCTGTCTGGTCTGTAGACCTGTCTTGTCTGCAGAGGGCAATCTCAATAGTGCCTTTGACTCTCCCTGTGTCATGGTTGTGACTGTTTGAGTTGGTTTTGGTCTAGTTTTTGTATTTCTATGCCTATTGTGTTCCTCGTCCAGTGCTTCTAGTTCTATGTTTGCCATGTGTCCTGTCTGCTCCCAGCCATGTCTCATCCGTAATCACCCCTCATGTCTCTATATAAGTCTCGTTCTCCAGTCACTCCTTGTCGGTTCAGTGTTTCTGTTATGTGTTCCTTTCAGTGTCAGTTCTAGTTCGAAGAGCTTTTGTCTTAGTTTATCCATGTTAGCTGTACCTGTTAATTTCTGAAATACATTTGGGTTCAATCATCTTAATCACCATGCCTGGCTGTCCTGACCAAGTCCAAACTCGAGTGCAAACTTTGCTCATTCACCACTACACCCGACAGCAGAAGGTTGGCCTGCGGGACATTTGTTGAGTTTTAAGCCTTAAGTGTGGCGGGCTGGAACATAAACAGAGGCAAAAATCCATTGGACATTTTTAATTACACCAAGTTAATTTGTATTTTCACATTTACATATACGGTACGTAGGGTAAAAGTCTGAAGCGCACAGCCCAGCCCTGTCAGTACAAGACACAAAATGTGGAATGAATGTCCACATGCCAGAATAGACTTGAGTCGTATGGTCTCTGTGGGCTCCGTTGAAACCGTGCGATTCTCGATAGATGAGGGCGAGATTCACACTCCAGCCTGAACCTCTGTGTGCGTTGTCAATCGAGCGCGTTGAATTATTAAACACAGGAATTAAACCTACTCCCCACAGCGCACCACTTACCCAAATACAACGGCTAATAAACAGACTCAAAACAATGAAGTTCACTTTATCTCTCCTAACCTATTCACCAGCCAGCGTGCGAGTGGATTCATTCAGACTTTATTTAGTAATTGCGGCGATTTAACTTTGAGTTTCTCAAACGATGCACTATTACTCAACAAGGTATGGAGCGAGGAAGCGCAGAAATCTCAAGTCAAACTGAAATGGCATCGTTTACAGAATACATTAGACAGTCATAGACAGCCACGCCCACAAATCACGTTACATTTACATTTAAATGTACATTTAGGGCCCTTTTATCCATTGTTCCAATATAAATAGGCGTATCTCTGCCTACACAGCGAAAGTGCAGATACATGCATCAAGGAAAAAGTTAACATGAAAATGTAAGAATACATTGAATATGTACATTGCACTATTCAGTCATGGAAAAAGACTGAATTGTGCAATACTGAGAACCCCAACGGTCCAGGGAGAGTTATTTCAGTCGCCATTGAATACCTCGATTCCACGCTTGTGTTGTGTTTGCCTGCGTCTGTCCATTATAGTCGCCGTGAGGCAATCGTTTGTGAAGTGCGCGGACGGTCCGTGCGCAATCACGGCGGCCTTTATAGTCGCCTTCATCGTCGCTTAGTCCTGACACTGTTGTGTACGGACACACAGTTCACATATAAATGCAATCCATTACCCAAAGGGTGGGCCAAATAATATTGCTTGCCGACCACTAGTATAAAAGTACTTTTCACTTGAAATAATGCTAATACTGTAATTACAATAATTATAATTATAATATTTGTCTTAGGCAGACCCGTTTATTTGAAGATTAATAACAAAAGCATTGAATTGTATCTTCTTACTGCGTTGAGATTTCCATGAAAATATGTCATTAAAATGTGCGCTGATATTCCGCAGGTGGTTTTGTTGTCATTGACAACGGGCGGGTGTGACAGCATCTCTGCCATCTTTGGAGAGTGTGCCAATTTAATCATTTATTGACTCTTCCTGTCACCATTGTGTCAACCGAAAGAGCAATGGAGCTATTAGCAACTGTTTGCCGAGCTCCCCGGTGCAGGAAAGTGGCGACACTTTCAATTGAAAGTAAACACCGGAGAAGAGGACTTCAAGGACCTCCGCGCCAAGTCTGCCGCGGGAGAGGTGGGCTTGGAACGCTTTCATCAAAGTATTAACTCGAGGGAAATGCGGTGAACTCTCATGCGCTCATGTTGTCGACTGGGAGCAGGCGCGCTACTGTATGCCTGTATGGCGACGGGCGACGCACAACAAGGCTGTTTGTGAATGCACAGAAAGCAGCAGGAGTCGGGGCTCGTTCACGCCGTCCACCTTTGTGTGAAGAAAAATGGCTGCCGAGAGCGCATTTAGTGCTGGAAATGAATAAAGAAACGTGGTTTCCACAACATTGGTCGGTACGATATGATGGCTTCTTTGTCGTTGATACTGTGGTACTTGACACAGCGGAGTTCCTGATATTTACTTGTGAGTGAACGTCAGGAAAATGACGGGAGCGACATTTTCCTCTTCTTTGTCGTGATTGGTCAGCTGATAATGTCATATGTGCATTTTTCCAAAAAGTGTAACTATTCTCAACTATTTTCGCCCAAAAGAAATCGCACTGCCCAGCACTTTTCAAAAGCGGCTGCATTTTTGGGTAATTTCCCCGTAGGTTTTAATGTAAAAACGTGGTGCCTATTTACTTTAAGAAGACAGACAGGGTGAATGGGCCTTCAGTCAGTCTGTGCTGGGGTTTTTTTTTTTCTAGATACCGATGGTCGCTTTTAATCACGCTTGAAATTGGGATGACGGCAGCAAAATAAACAAAAAAACAACTTCTGGATTTTACTCTGTATTTGCAAAGCAGGTCCAGATTGGTTCTGGTCAGTCAATATTGGTCTGTCATGCAGCGTACTGTAGAACGTTGCATGACGTGAAACATGTGAAATGATCCAAAATGCCCCTCGAAACATATCACAAGGAGGCAAAAAGAGTCCTCGTTAAAACAAGTACATTTCCTACCCTGACACACACACAGGCAAACTCCTGGTTTTGAAGCCCCTTGCTGTCTTTGGCAACATGCATGGGCCTCTATGTCAGGTGTTTGTATTGTGTTACACCTGCAGGTGTGTCTGACTGCACCTGTACCCAAACTGCACCTTTGTTCTCCTTAAAAAACAAAAAATAATTCCCCATCCTCATGCTCCGCCTACTTATTTTAGGAACCTTTCTTTTAAATGTAAACCGTGTACACCAAGCACGCCCTTCATCCCAAGATCCCATGTTTAACATGTTACGCAAACCTAAACTTGCAAAAATCCCAATCGTATTTTGAGAGGAGTTAGTCTGGTGTGTGTGTGTATGTGTGTGTGTGTGCGTGTGTGTGTGTGTGTGCGTGTGTGTGTGCGTGTGTGTGTGTGTGTGCGTGTGTGCGTGTGTGTGCACTTCAAATTAAATCCCAGGCATAAGCACTAAAAGTGATTTGTGAGGCCATAAATAAACATTCTCTCCATGGATTTGATCTACGCCTTGCGAGCATCTAGCATGTGCACTTGATCTAGCTTTTCGCTGAATACTGAATAGTTAGTCAATCCGCATTAAATAGTCCCCATCAGTCCGAGTTAGTGTTCACGATAATCGTGGTATTATAATTATAGAAATAGGTTCTCGTCTAGACAGAGTATGAACAGTCCACAGCGAGTGGACCGTTATTTTGTTCCACCGTATGACCCCAAACAATCAATCTAAAATCAATTATAACCTAAATACAGAAACTTGATATAGAAAACTTGATATAGAAACAGCAAGTTCCTTTAGGAGGAACTTGCTGGATGCATGGAGGATCGGGGGAACTGGAGGATTCACTGGAGGGCTCGTCTCAGGACAACATAGTAGTAGTAGTAGTAGTAGTAGTAGTAGTAGTAGTAGTAGTTGTAGTGTAGCAGCAACAGCACATTTGGGTGATGCCTTGACTTTTGTTTCTTTAATTTTATTTCCAGTCTGCTCCGTTAGTCTGTGGATCTGCTGTCCTCAGGTCAAATGGTGCTGACAGGGAGCCCTCCATCTCTCCACGAATTGTGCAATACTGAGAACCCCAACGGTCCAGGGAGAGTTATTTCAGTCGCCATTGAATACCTCGATTCCAACGCTTGTGTTGTGTTTGCCTGCGTCTGTCCATTATAGTCGCCGTGAGGCAATCGTTTGTGAAGTGCGCGGACGGTCCGTGCGCAATCACGGCGGCCTTTATAGTCGCCTTCATCGTCGCTTAGTCCTGACACTGTTGTGTACGGACACACAGTTCACACCCCCCCCCCCCATCCCCCCCGGCTCGGAGCCTCAAGACTTCAGAGGTGTGTTGTGTCGTACGCGTCATTCGCCGAGGGCTGTGAAGATTTCTGAAAGGGGAGGCAGGCAGCACAGCTCAGGAGGTAAGAGCAGTCTGAAAGGGGAGGCAGACAGTACAGCTCAGGAGGTAAGAGCGGTTTGGTCCGGTAACCGGAAGGTTGCTTGTTTGATCCCCCGGCTCTGCCTCGGGTCAAGGGTCGAGGTGTCCCTGAGCAAGACAAGACACCTAACCCTCACTGGTCCTGACATGTTGAGGGTTGTTATCATGCATGGCTGGCACCGCCGTCCATGTATGAATGTGCGTATGTGAGGCAATGTAAAGCGCTTTGGATGAAAGCGCTATATAAATGCAATCCATTACCCAAAGGGTGGGCCAAATAATATTGCTTGCCGACCACTAGTATAAAAGTACTTTTCACTTGAAATAATGCTAATACTGTAATTACAATAATTATAATTATAATATTTGTCTTAGGCAGACCCGTTTATTTGAAGATTAATAACAAAAGCATTGAATTGTATCTTCTTACTGCGTTGAGATTTCCATGAAAATATGTCATTAAAATGTGCGCTGATATTCCGCAGGTGGTTTTGTTGCCATTGACAACGGGCGGGTGTGACAGCATCTCTGCCATCTTTGGAGAGTGCGCCAATTTAATCATTTATTGACTCTTCCTGTCACCATTGTGTCAACCGAAAGAGCAATGGAGCTATTAGCAACTGTTTGCCGAGCTCCCCGGTGCAGGAAAGTGGCGACACTTTCAATTGAAAGTAAACACCGGAGAAGAGGACTTCAAGGACCTCCGCGCCAAAGTCTGCCGCGGGAGAGGTGGGCTTGGAACGCTTTCATCAAAGTATTAACTCGAGGGAAATGCGGTGAACTCTCATGCGCTCATGTTGTTGACTGGGAGCAGGCGCGCTACTGTATGCCTGTATGGCGACGAGCGACGCACAACAAGGCTGATTGTGAATGCACAGAAAGCAGCAGTAGTCGGGGCTCGTTCACGCCGTCCACCTTTGTGTGAAGAAAAATGGCTGCCGAGAGCGCATTTAGTGCTGGAAATGAATAAAGAAACGTGGTTTCCACAACATTGGTCGGTACGATATGATGGCTTCTTTGTCGTTGATACTGTGGTACTTGACACAGCGGAGTTCCTGATATTTACTTGTGAGTGAACGTCAGGAAAATGACGGGAGCGACATTTTCCTCTTCTTTGTCGTGATTGGTCAGCTGATAATGTCATATGTGCATTTTTCCAAAAAGTGTAACTATTCTCAACTATCTTCGCCCAAAAGAAATCGCACTGCCCAGCACTTTTCAAAAGCGGCTGCATTTTGGGTAATTTCCCATAGGTTTTAATGTAAAAACGTGGTGCCTATTTACTTTAAGAAGACAGACAGGGTGAATGGGCCTTCAGTCAGTCTGTGCTGGGGGTTTTTTTTTTCTAGATACCGCTGGTCGCTTTTAATCACGCTTGAAATTGGGATGACGGCAGCAAAATAAACAAAAAAACAACTTCTGGATTTTACTCTGTATTTGCAAAGCAGGTCCAGATTGGTTCTGGTCAGTCAATATTGGTCTGTCATGCAGCGTACTGTAGAACGTTGCATGACGTGAAACATGTGAAATGATCCAAAATGCCCCTCGAAACATATCACAAGGAGGCAAAAAGAGTCCTCGTTAAAACAAGTACATTTCCTACCCTGACACACACACAGGCAAACTCCTGGTTTTGAAGCCCCTTGCTGTCTTTGGCAACATGCATGGGCCTCTATGTCAGGTGTTTGTATTGTGTTACACCTGCAGGTGTGTCTGACTGCACCTGTACCCAAACTGCACCTTTGTTCTCCTTAAAAAACAAAAAATAATTCCCCATCCTCATGCTCCGCCTACTTATTTTAGGAACCTTTCTTTTAAATGTAAACCGTGTACACCAAGCACGCCCTTCATCCCAAGATCCCATGTTTAACATGTTACGCAAACCTAAACTTGCAAAAATCCCAATCGTATTTTGAGAGGAGTTAGTCTGGTGTGTGTGTATGTGTGTGTGTGTGTGCGTGTGTGCGTGTGTGTGTGCGTGTGTGTGTGTGTGTGTGTGCGCGTTTGTGTGCGTGCGTGTGCGTGCGTGCGTGTGTGTGCACTTCAAATTAAATCCCAGGCATAAGCACTAAAAGTGATTTGTGAGGCCATAAATAAACATTCTCTCCATGGATTTGATCTACGCCTTGCGAGCATCTAGCATGTGCACTTGATCTAGCTTTTCGCTGAATACTGAATAGTTAGTCAATCCGCATTAAATAGTCCCCATCAGTCCGAGTTAGTGTTCACGATAATCGTGGTATTATAATTATAGAAATAGGTTCTCGTCTAGACAGAGTATGAACAGTCCACAGCGAGTGGACCGTTATTTTGTTCCACCGTATGACCCCAAACAATCAATCTAAAATCAATTATAACCTAAATACAGAAACTTGATATAGAAAACTTGATATAGAAACAGCAAGTTCCTTTAGGAGGAACTTGCTGGATGCATGGAGGATCGGGGGAACTGGAGGATTCACTGGAGGGCTCGTCTCAGGACAACATAGTAGTAGTAGTAGTAGTAGTAGTAGTAGTAGTAGTAGTAGTAGTAGTAGTAGTAGTAGTAGTAGTTGTAGTGTAGCAGCAACAGCACATTTGGGTGATGCCTTGACTTTTGTTTCTTTAATTTTATTTCCAGTCTGCTCCGTTAGTCTGTGGATCTGCTGTCCTCAGGTCAAATGGTGCTGCAGGAGGCAACATGATGCACCAAAAGAAAAAAAGATTATTATAGGGGACCTATAGACTGTATATATACTGTTGACGATAGAGAGAGAGAGAGAGAGAGAGAGAGAGAGAGAGAGAGAGAGAGAGAGAGAGAGAGAGAGAGAGAGAGAGAGAGAGAGAGAGAGATTCTTGAACATAAGAATACTTGCTCGTGATTGGTCAATGGCGGGACGGTCAAATACTATTTATTGTAGTATTTGACTGTAACACAAAACGAAATGGTCAAAGCACTGCAGATGAATGTCAGCTGAATCAGCTGAATAAGCAAATTAAAAAAACTATAATGTTATCATTGAAAGTAACTATTATCTAATCATTGTTGACAACTGCGGGATAAGCGGAATATAATGTATATTATCTTCAATAATGGGACACGATCAATAGCCCTATTACCTGATGGGGAGCAAAAGGGATAGGAAAACAGAAGACACTGATCGAGAGAGAGACAATGCGAGAGAGAGAGAGAGAGAGAGAGAGAGAGAGAGAGAGAGAGAGAGGGGAATACAAAATAAGTATAATAATATGCACGCAGCCAAATGAGCAGGCGCCCGACAGATCTCCATGACAAGTAGCATGAAGGAAGGTGAGAGAGAAAGAGAGAGAAGGTGAGACTGTGAAGGGCAGATAGAGAGAGGAGAGACCGGCAGATGAGAGAGAGAGACAGAGGTGCTACAGAGAGAGGGACAGACAGAGACAGAGAGAGATGAGATGAGCGAGAGACAGAGAAACAAAGAGGGAGAGAGAGAGAGAGAGAGAGAGAGAGAGAGAGAGAGAGAGAGAGAGAGAGAGAGAGAGAGAGAGAGAGAGAGAGAGAGAGAGAGAGAGAGCCCAATCCTTAAAAGGTGCACCTCGTATGGAGATAATATCCTCGGTGAGGACCTGTGACAGATGAGTCTGCCAGGAGAAAAATGAAATGAATCAAAGCAGAGGAGATGCGCTGGGAGACGGGAGAGGAGGAGGGGAGGAGAGGAGAGGAGGAGCGGAGGAGAGGAGGAGAGGAGGGGAGGACAGAGACACAGCAGGCAGGCGGAGACGTGGACAGCTTGACAGGAAGGGAGACACAGATGTTGTGATGATGCCACGATTGTCCAACCAGCCCACCCTCAGACCGTGGGGAAGCCCTGCAGGCCTGCCTGCCGGCTCTAACGTGCACGACTGTAACGTGCACGGCTGTCACGAGCACGGCTCTAACGTGCACGGCTGTAACGTGCACATCTGATCGTGCACAACGGCTGTAACATGCACGGCTGTGACGTACACGGCTGTAGTGGACACAGCTGTATAAGGTGCACGTCTGTATAAGGTGCACGGCTTTTGACAAGTGATGCGTGCTAATTGCAAGCGATCTGGGGCAGAGTGTTTCAGATCATTTGATATTGCGAATCAAAATGGCCGACAAGGGCTGGCGGTATCCAGTCCAAGGCTACAATACCTGATGAGTGAGTTTGAGTATCGTTGCGCATCACTGTGGCTGAACAGTACACAGACATTAGGGTGCTGCTCGACGACTTGTTCATTACGCTACCATTCCACCGCTTCTGCATTGGCGACAAAATGTCCTGCGTCTGTTGTGTTTAAACCCACCACTCCTCACTGATTCATCGCAACGTTGCATGTCAAGCCTGCATTACACCCCACAGACACACACACACACACACACACACACACACACACACACAAACCCATATCGACCAGCAGAGCTGCAGAACGTTGTGTATTCTTTACATTCGCTAACATGAACTTCAGTTCAAAGATATGCAAAACAATGGACCATTGAAGCGCTCTTCAGCAGACGCTGATTGCGATGCAAAGCACTCTCCACTTATATTCATCAAATGTGCTTGTGCGGTTTAACGAGACGTCGCCGGGATATTAAAATATCAAGCTAATTTCCATTTGCGCTGGCAAGTGCTTATTGATTGTTATCTTTGAATGACAACACGGCGAGTCGACCGAGTCATTAGGCGTAAACAAGGCCGTGGCTCTGACTGCCACATTCATAAATCTGTTCTTTCCTCGGGAGTTTCAATTTTGGTAATAGTCCGTAAAAAATAAATAAATCTGCAAATACTCCAATGTGTTTTTTAGGGCAAAGCCTTCAAGCAGACCGTAGCTTCCCTCGACCCACCTCTCCCACGTCGTATTAGTACACGTATATACTGCTTCTATTGGCAACGCATGAGTAATGAATAGAATAAGCGTCTATAGGATATGCATACAATTACTGTAGAGCAGGAACAATGGATGTGGGTACTGAGGGGTGGTTTAGTGAGCATTATGAAACAATGTGATGCTAATGCCTGCGTGGCAGAGGCATAATGGGCCAGCCATGGGCCAGCCAGAACAAACACAGAAATAGAACAAAAAATACACAATAGACCTGTGTATTGATTCCAGCGGAATATGGATATAATATAAAATATATGATATCATTATTGTAAGGAAGGAACCACGACAGGGTGTCCCATTATTGAAGATAATATACATTATATTCCGCTTATCCCGCAGTTGTCAACAATGATTAGATAATAGTTACTTTCAATGATAACATTATAGTTTTTTTAATTTGCTTATTCAGCTGATTCAGCTGACATTCATCTGCAGTGCTTTGACCATTTCGTTTTGTGTTACAGTCAAATACTACAATAAATAGTATTTGACCGTCCCGCCATTGACCAATCAC
>PIJE02000373.1:131205-288705 GCA_002895965.2 Coryphaenoides rupestris
AGTTTTGAAGTTGCGGTTCGGTGTTTACAAGTTATAAACTTGTGGCTAATTGGCAATCATTTCCTGAACAAGGGCACATATCTTTATTAAATGTGTGTTTGCGCCCTGGTTAATTTTAATGTGTTATTGTTTCTATATTGTTATTTCCTCTTTTTAACTTGTATTTCATATCTATTTTTTTCTCATTGTGTGCTTTGTACAGCACCTTGTAACCCTGTTTTTGAAAGGAGCTTTATAAATAAAATGTACTTACTTACTTACTTACTTAAATAAAACCATTCCTAGGTCTAGGGTATTAAAGAAAGGATTTGGTCTGCAGAAAGGGCAGATTTGCTGACACTACCGACGTTTCCTGCAGTTGAAAATAGCCCTCTGCTGCAACCTCTCTAAAACAGCTTGTTTAGAAAGGGCTGCTATGATGTACTGGTTGAAATCCAGGCTGGGAGGGACTCTCAACATGTGTTCAAACCATACACCGTAACAGACATGATTATAATATTCGTTTTGATCATCCGTAGCTTTAGCATTGCAGCTAACATTCGCGTCATGGACAGCGATCTTCTCATCAATTGACGCTCCCTAAACGAATCACGTTTAGCATACGTGGCGAAAAAAACATGTTACGTGTTATGTGTGTTCTTATAACACATCGTTAAACTGGCAATTATATATGTGCTTCTTCATTCGCTGAGATGCAGCAGATTTGAACTTAAGTTCTGCAGACAAAAAAGTGTATGCGTGCATGTGTAACTTCATCCACACAAACATACATATATATATATATACAGTATACAATCGCACTCTCACACATGCACACGCACACACACATATATATTTATACACACATATATATATTTATACATACATGCGCAGACAGAGGGAGAAACCTGCGGAGAGATTTGTTCGGCAGACAGGTAAACAGAGAACACAGAGATGGAGACAGAGAGATGGTAGGGAGGGAGGGAGGGAGGCGAGGAGAGGCGGTGCCGCCTGCTGACAACTTGACAGCAGACAGGCTGTGTGTGGCTTACATCGTTTTATCATTTGGTGAAGGTTGGCTTATGAGAAGCACCAGATGAAGCGTCTCAAGACAAACCGTGGATGCGCCGCGCGCCTCGCTCAGGGGAGACAGAACACTTGTGCTTTCTCCGTGTTTTGCTATTCTCTCTCGTGTTCGCGTCGGCGCGACACGACACATCGACAACTTGACGCCGTGGATGCAGGTGAACTTTTGCCCCGTGTAGCCCCTCCCACCGCAACCCCTCCCCCATGTCCATTAGAGGCACACCTCATCATTATTTGCACTCCATTGATCGGTCATAATTTGGGTTCCGCATGTTGCGGTGGCTATGTTGACATGGCATTGACAGGCATCGATTAGGTGTCAATCAACGATACAATAATGAACCATTTGTCAATCAATCATTTGACACCGCGACACACACTCGGATAATCCACGCCGATTATTTAGACCGGATGTGGGTCCTGCAAACAATCGTTATTATAATAACTCAAAATAAACTCTCCAGGACTCCAGGTCTTTTCCGGGTCACAGAGTCTCCATCAATCCTGGAGGGGCGGCAACCCCACATGTCATGTTTGGAAATGTAATCGGTTAGCAGTCGGTGTTTTGTCCTGATTTTGTTGTTGGTTGTTGGTTTTGTTTAGTTTTTTTAGACACAAGCCTGTAGGCTGCATGGTATTACAGTGTGTTCACCGGAGGTCATCTAGAATGCATTCAGTGAGTTAACCCAAGTATCGCGCTCGACGGTAATTAAGCTGATTAAGCTTCCCGGAGATCACTCATTTCCAACTCTAAAATGCAATCGATGATAAAAAAAAAATCTGCATATACGATTTTTAACACGCCGTAGTCTGTGGCCAGCAGTTGGGCCGAGGGTTCTAGGAAGGTGTAAATGTTCATGACCCGCGTTTACGACCCACGGCGACTTTTGCTGTAAATACGATAAATATTGTCGACATGTTCCTCCAATTCGTGTTATTTGTATTTGTATTTGTGTTCTTCTTTTGCACGTTCCGGTGGGCATCACCACTTTTTCATTTCACCGCACATCCTGTGTGTGTACGTGACAACTAAACTTCTTGAATCTTGACCGGGTTTCTTTTAACTCGTACACGTATGAGTGTTATAATGAGCCATGTTGTATATGCATTGTGTCACGCGCCGCTGCGTTTTACTCTGAGTGTCTGTCGGGGAGTTGTGTCACGTATCCTTATGTTATCCATATGTTACTCACACACAGAGCCTCCATCACTTCGGGACGATCATCACCAGTCTGGTTGGCTCGCTCACATCTTATGTACTCCGCGTGACCCTCAGTCAGTCAGTTCCCTCTTTGTGTGATATGATTGTGTGGCGATCGGTCCCTGAGCCCCAACCTCTGCTCCTCTCCCTCCCTTCCTCCCCTTCCTCTCTCCTCCTCCCTCCCTTCCTCCCTTCCTCTCTCCCTCTCCTCCCTTCCTCTCTCCTCTCCCTCCCTCCCTCCCTTCCTCTCTCCTCTCCCATCCCTTCCTCTCTCTTCTCCCCTGCTCTCCCTCCCTCTCTCTGCTGGGGGGTGACGACACACAACAGTTAGCATGATGGGTCGGTGTACAGTAAAGTCTGTGTTTGTAAAGTCTATGGATTTTCCTGTTATTTCTGACCATTTGACAAACAAAAACGTCTATTCTGCTTGATTAAATAAAAACCCATGAACAACATGATGATGATTCGACTATTTAAAATGTTAATACTGTTCTATTCAATCTTTCTCGGAAGGGCCTCCCCCTTCACTCCTTTTTTTTGTGGGAAACCCTGCACACACACACACACACACACACACACACACACACACACACACACACACACACACTCTCTCTCTATCTCTCTCTCTCTCTCTCTCTCTCTCTCTCTCACCTGTGTATCAGCCTGTAATCAACGTATTGGCCTGTATGTATCAGGTCTATGTAGTAGTACACTTAACGTGTGACCTTCAGTGCTTGTGTTCAGAACACTCTAGTGCCTGCTCAGGACGTTACAACGGACCTGGTGCTCCCTTCCCATTACGGGAATGGGAACACAATGAACCCTAACCCTGACCAGAACTGTATATATATTCTGTCTGTGTATCTGAATAAACGTTGAATCTCTCCGGGTGAGGCTGCCTTGTGGTCACATTGATTCCCAAGCTGGCTGCTTTGCTTCAGGAGACGTAACCGGAGCCATAAACCTCCAGAGCCACACTTAGATGACAGCTAGAAGCGTCCGAGAAGCTGAACCCTCTCCCGGGCGCGGACGCCGGACATCAACATCAACCGCTTGCCCAGACGGATCTCCACACACACACACACACACACACACACACACACACACACACACACACACCGCCGTCAGCATACCCTCCCGACGTTGGTGTAACAGAAAGAACGGGACTCGAGTTCGGAGCAGAGTGGAACGTTCACAAACTGGTGGGCGGCGACTGGAAAAAACGGAATTATTATAACTCTGAATGATGCTATTATTTTAGTAACAGTGACAACATGGCACAGATTATTATTTTCATATTAGACAAACTAGATCAGTGGTTCTCAAACAATCTTTTACTAATGTACCCTCTCTAAGATATTTAACCTCAAGTAAAATATTGGAAAGATTTACCAAACTTTGTTACTATTCCGGTTTACTCATATTTCAGATGTCCTTGTATTAAGGGGGTCGTCATTAATTTTCTTACGGTGGAATTATTTTACAATTGTTCATAAACAATATAAGATATACAAAATAAAATACTAGGTCATGTTCTGAGTACTCCCTGCAATCCTTCACAGTTACCCCGAGGGCCACACGGGACCCCCATTTGAGAAACACTGTACTACATCAAATAAGACATACTCGCCCCATTTTGGGTTCATTGGCACCGTTAAAGACAAATAGTTATTTGCTCGACAACAAGCTCTGCACACAACACTGCACAAATACATATAATTTGATTACGTTTGGTGCAAGAAAGTCCTTTATTGGTCTTTATTATCATCACAGCTTGGTGCGATTGTATTTACATTCTATTTTGATTCTGTGTTTGTTAGTGATTATAATTGTCGCTCTTAAAAGGTTGGCACCAGTGTTATTGTGTTGTGTCTGTTTCCAATATTGTTTTAACTTCATTTTATCTGTATATCTCTATATTTATTTTAGAGCCTTATTACAAAGGTGCTTACAAATAAAGTTATTATTATGATGATGAAGATGATTCAAGGTTCAAGAAGTGTAATGGTCACATACATATACAGGATAGTCAAATTGAAAAAGTGGCGATGCCCAGCGGAATGTGTAACAGAACAATACAAATATCACAAATATCACAATTGAAGGGGAAGAATCAAAATAGCCACACTATTTTTGTAGCTTTTTTTTTTAATGAGAAATATGAGCAGATAGAACGCAAATAGGCAAATAAACAGCAAATGATTCAGATTATGATGGTAATGATGATGATGCAGAAGGGGTTGTTATTGATATGACCAATGGTTGTGCTCAGTGTTGGTTCACACTCCAACAATCCTTGGCTATGTGCACACACCACACACACACACACACACACACACGACACACACACACAGACAGACACACAAACACTCACTCACACGCATGTGTCCCAGCAAACCAGCAAGATTGTGACAGAAGGTTGCTTTCAATGTTTCAATGTGTCATCTGGAATCCATGTTCCTTTTCATCGTCCCCAGAGGGACACACAGATGTGCACGCACATGCACACAACACACACACACACACCACACCACACACACACACACACACAATGACAGAAAAAAGAGAACCAATGAAATGCCTCGCTTTGTCTCTTAAATATCCATCCATTCCTGCTGTGACCTCATTTTGTTTTTGTTTAGTTTTTTCCCACTCATTCAATCTCATTCAGTCCCCCCCCCCCCCGCCCCCCCGCCATGTCTCTCTGTGTTCCGTCTTCAGTTCAACTCATTTCTCTGGACACTTTGCTGGCTGTGTGTTTGCGGAAGCCATGATGATGGAGTCCATTGAGCTTCCGTCCTGGGCTTCCTCTCTATCTCTATCTCCGGGGTGTCAGCAGTTCTGCGTCGTGCCAAAGCTCTCCACGCGACGCTGAACTGATTGAGAACTCGGAGTCTCACCAGAGGTCACGTGTGTTTGTGTTCTGTGTGTTCTTGCTGTCCCGTGTCCCACACCCCACGCTGCTGTGAGACTCCTCAGATGGTGTGGATTCAAGTGTTCCATTTGGCCGCGGCAAATGGAACACTTGTGTGAATATACTTCTGAAAGAATATTAGATGAAATGTTGTTCAATGTTTTTTCCACATTTAGGGCGTATTTGTCAGATACTTTTGAGTGACTCACAGAAAAGAGTGAGACCACAATATATCCCTGATGATGGGAACACATGCATTTAACGTTTTTTTATTTATTTTGTCAAAAGTAACCTACTGAAAAATATTAAAATGTATATATACCGTATAAATACCATAGCACTGTGTGCTGTAATCTAAATATGAACTATTCCATATGTAATCTGGGTAATAAGGCTCCTTCTGGACATGGTGTCATGAGACACATGTCCTCAACAGTTGTAGCATCCTATCGCTGTGTGTGTGTGTGTGTGTGTGTGTGTGTGTGTGTGTGTGTGTGTGTGTGTGTCTCTCTCTGGGTGCCATACGGAGTGGGCTGACTGCTAACCGCTGGTGGTGTCTGACGGGGAGGCCCTGAGCTCTACATCAGCATACATCTGAAACTATTGGCAGGTGGGCTGGACAGATGGGCTCTCAGTGGATGTGTGTGTGCGCATGGGTGTGTGTGTGTGTGTGTGTGCGTGCATGTACGCATATGCGTGTGTGTGTGTGTGTGTGTGTGTGTGTGGTTTGTGTGTGTTGCTTGCTGTGTGTTTTATGTGTGTGTGTGTGTGTGTGTGTGTGTGTGTGCATGCATGTGTGTGTGTGTGTGTGTAAGGGAATGTGTGTGTTTGCATGTGTGTGTGCAAGCCTATGTGTGTGTGTGTGTGTGTGTGTGTGTGTGTGTGTGTTTGTCTGTGTGTGCATGCCTATGTGTGTGTTTTATGTGTGTGTGTGCATGTGTGCGTGTCAGGGAATGTGTGCATTTGCATGTGTGCGTGCAAGCCTATGTGTGTGTGTCCGTTTGTGTGTGTGTGCGTGTGTGAGCATCTGTGTGTTTGTGTGTGAGTGAATGCGTGCACGTGCATGTGTGCAGGCGTGTATTCATGCGTATGTGCGTGTGCGTGCGGGGAGGGGTCTGCTGAAAAGCTCCTCCCCTCCTGCTCTCCCCTCTCCTCCTCCTCTCCTCCTCTCCTCTCCTCCTTCTCCCTCCTCTCCTCTCTCTCCTTCTCCTCCTCTCCTCCTCCCCCCCTCCTTGCATGTGAATGATTTCCAGCGTAGGGACTGTGGGACCGTGGGGCCGTGGCAGCCCATCAATCAGCCGTGTCCGGTGCCTCTGGTCACTAAATAACACCCATTAAAGGCTTTATAATGAAGCCGCTGGGGTGGAGTTGGTGGAGCTGGCCCCCTGCTGGACGTGTGTGTGTGTGTGTGTGTGTGTGTGTGTGTGTGTGTGTGTGTGTGTGTGTGTGTGTGTCTGTGTGTGTTTGTGTGTGTGTGCTGTGCGGTGTTATGCGGCAAATGGGAAATATAAATCCTAACGGGCGACGCTTAAGGTTACACTGACGTATGGTGCTTTGTGGGACAACATGTACTTTTTGTTGCTTTTATCAAACATTTATACCCTGGCTGCGACAAATGACGGAATGTCTCAAAATCAACAGTTAGACGCCATTTGAATGCATCTACATCTATAATTGAGGAATAAAAATGTAATGTAATGCAATGTAATGTAATGTAATGTAATGCCCTATCACTCCATCTGGAAAACATTAAATATTGCCGGTTCTGAAAAATGGAAATGGGTGATGAAATCAAGTACAAATATAACGAAACCAAAAACAATAAAAGATGTGTCTCACAACAATGGACACAGCAAACACAGCTTACAAAAAAACTACTGCTCAACAGTCAAACGAAGAGCCTGTACACATATCTACGTGTATGTATATCTATATACTGTAGGCTATATAGTAATGGAAAATAGTCACAAAATAATAGATAATCGTGATTATTCTTTGAGTAAAATGGTATATATGAATGTATACATGTATTTATATATAACAACACAGTTATGAATCAACTGTCAGTAGAATACATCTTTTAAAAGCTTGCTTAGTTTAATTGTCATATACACACATACAGGATATGCAGTGAAATGAAAAAGTGGCAAAGCCCAGCGGAATGTGCAACAGAGCAATACAAATATCACAAATATATCAATATAATGGAAATAATCAGAACATCCACACTATTTACAGTCTTTACAGCTAATTCGGACAGACCCCCACAAGTATTTGCACTCATGTAAGCACATGTATACAGACCATACACGCCCATGCTCACACACTCACACACACACACACACACACACACACACACACACACACACACACACACACACACACACACACACACATCTAACACACACCACACACACCACACACACACCACACACACCACACAGACACACACACACACACAGACACACCACACAGACACACACACACACACCACACCACACACCACACACCAGCACACACACACACACACACACACACACACACACCACACAGAGCCACACCACAGCACACACCAGCGCCTTCACCTCCAGCACCTCGTCACCCTGCAGGAGGAGAGGAGAGGAGAGAGGAGGATGGAGGAGAGGAGAGGATGAGAGGGAGGAGAGGGGAGAGGAGGAGGAGAGGAGGGAGGGGAGAGAGGGAAGAGGGGTTAGCAGACCGCCGCCCCCAGGCACACCCACAACGCTAGAATACCGGTAACATGTTCACTTATCATCGATGTTTTTTTTTCCGTCTCTCTGATTTTTCTTTATCGATCATTTACAATTTCGTATTTAGTTTCTATCTATTTCCGTTTATGTGTCGTAATTATGATTTGGTTTTTCTTCTTTTCTGAATTTCTATAAAATATAATTTAAAAAAAGCAATTGTGTGTTATCGTGTTGTCTTCGCTTGTGTTCTTGTGTGTGTGTGTGTCGTGTGTGTGTTTGTGGTGTGTGTTGTCTGTGTTGTGTGTGTGTGTGTCTGTGTTGTGTCTGTGTGTGTCTTGTGTGTGTGTGTCTGTGTTGTGTGCGTGTGTCTGTGTCTGTGTGTGTGTGTGTGTGTGTGAGTGTTGGTGTATGTGTGTGTGTATACTGTGCCTATTCATGATCAAATATGTGTCTTTTGCTGTAAAGACTGTAAATAGTGTGGATATTTGATTCTTTCCCTTCAATTGTGATATTTGTGATATTTGTATTGTTCTGTTGCACATTCCGCTGGGCATTGCCACTTTTTCATTTCACTGCATATCCTGTATGTGTGTATATGACAATTAAACTAAGCAAGCTTTTAAAAGATGTATTCTACTGACAGTTGATTCATAACTGTGTTGTTATATATAAATACATCTATACATACCATTTTATTCAAAGAATAATCACGATTATCTATTAATTTGTGACTATTATTTTCCATTACTATATAGCCTACAGTATATAGATATACATACACGTATATATGTGTACAGGCTCTTCGTTTGACTGTTTTGTAACCTGTGTTTGCCGTGTCCACACTTGTTGTGAGACATCTTTTATTGTTTTTGGTTTCGTTATATTTGTACTTGATTTCATCACCCATTTCCATTTTTCAGAACCGGCAATATTTAATGTTTTCCAGATGGAGTGATAGGGCATTACATTACATTACATTACATTACATTTTTATTCCTCAATTATAGATGTAGATGCATTCAAATGGCGTCTAACTGTTGATTTTGAGACATTCCGTCATTTGTCGCAGCCAGGGTATTTTGTAGAGTAAAAAAGAGTCCAGCTTGGGAATCTCTCAAAGTAGAGCTCCAGTTAAGCAAGAACAAGCACCAAAAGTCTCACCACGGAGTGTATTCAGAGCTGTTTTTCATGCTATCCATCTAGCCTCAGAACTGACTGATATAATTAGTCTCATAATGGACTCCGTCTCTCAGTAAGGTCGGATGTGTTAGGTGTGTTTGTCGAGTTTGTTTTCTCGTATTCCGTAATTGGGAAGGTAGCACCTAGGGTCTCGGTGTGTGTGTATGTAGAGTGAGTGAGTGATGTGAGTTGAGAACGGTGATCGGACTGTAGAGGACACTAGGTGTTACTGACACAAGCAGCTGAAGTCACAAGAAAAAGTAGTATCAGACTTCGTGACTCTTCACGTTGAGGTTGTAACGCACTACATAGACCTGATGTGGCTGTTTACAGCGTCCTCAATATGGGTGTGATGTAGCAGCTTGATAGCGGACAGGGTTGATGTTAGATGGATGTGAGATGTGGATGAGTGCAGCTTGAAAGAAAGAATTGAGAGAGAATATAAGTAATTTCCTATGGTACATCATCCCCTTGATAGACCGAAGTGAGTGATTGACATTGTATTGCCTATAGCAAGGTAGTCATCTTAAAGGGGAAAGTGTGTGTCTCATGTTGAGAAGAGAGAGAGAAAAGAGAGAGAGAGGAAGAGAGAGAGAGCAGAGAGGAGACAGAGAGACAGAGAGAGGAGAGAAAGAGAGAGGGAGAGAGTGAGAGAGAGGAAGAGAGAGAGTGACAGAGACGAGAAAGATTGAATAGAACAGTATTAACATTTTAAATAGTCCAATCATCATCATGTTGTTCATGGGTTTTTATTTAATCAAGCAGAATAGACGTGTTTGTTTGTCAAATGGTCAGAAATAACAGGACAAATAGAGAGACAGAAGAGAGAGAGAGAGAGAGAGAGAGAGAGAGAGAGAGACAGAGAGAGAGAGAGAGAGAGACAGAGACAGACAAAGAGAGTGAGAGAGGGAGAGAGAGAGACACAGAGACAGAGACAAAGAGCGAGAGAGAGAGAGACACAGAGAGACAGAGGCAGCCTTTCAAGCTCTGCAGTCAAGCTTGTGCGTTCCACAACCTCACTGTGTATACGCTATACCGTTCACCTTTAATAAAAGCCATCTATTAATCCACAGTTACAAAGCACTGCGTCATATCTTACCAAACCCATTAATTAATTCCAAGGCGAGGGTGAGTGGTGAACGAGACGGCGCAGACTAGCGGAAGGGTGAAGGATAATTATGTGAGCACGAGAGAGCACAGAGGTTCAACGAAATGGGATATAGTGAGGATGTCCGCTAGCGAGAACGCGAGATCGAGTGATAGACAGGCTCCGAAATCAGGGTGTGAAAGAAGTGTCGGAGGATAGGTCTAGTTTATGTCAGAGAGGATATATGCTCGTATCAGTACACCATTACTTCACAACAAAGAAAGCAGGAGACATCAATGATCATAGGTTCGGATAGCAAGGGTCACTATTCCGCGGCAAGGCACAAATTAGAGTATTCCCAGTGATACTTGCATAACAACAATAACAGACTAAAAATCAAGTTGATAGCAAACATTTCCCAGCAATGAGTCAGTCTCTCAATATGAGTAGGCCTAAATCAAACGTTCATTTGATTACATTGATTGTTGTTGTTTTTTAAATGATTTGATTTCCCCTTTAACCAAACCAAACCTTGATTTATCAAATCATACCTTGATTGTCTTAGATCATGAAATCCTATTTCCTTAAACAAAAAAATAAATATTCTGTCGCTCTGTAGACACACGTTAGCGGTGTAGTGGAACCAACACAACCTCTAAAGCCAATACAAATACGAAAAAAACAGCAAACAAGATACTACAAATGTATCACAGCTTACGTAAAAAACGCCCATGATTGTTTAATATGCATTCATGCCTTTCCGTAACTATACACCACAGTGAGAGAACAGACCGTGGTTGTGAATTATATAGATGACATTCATGTCCTATGCTCGCTCGCCCGCCTAACCGAAACTACGTTTTTGCTCTAAAATAATAAGAATTCTATAATATGAATACAATAATCTAGACCATCGAAACACACGTAAAAAACGCCCATGATTGTTTAATATGCATTCATGCCTTTCCGTAACTATTTACATTGACATTTACATTATATTGCAGCTATATTGCTAAACCATAACTACGGTCACGGTTGGAACTCATGGTTTTGACTCTCATATTAGCATACAGACACCAAACCTTGACTGTGTTCGGCCATGAAATCCTATTCATGACCACAGCTAAATATTTTTATAAAATGTGTAGCAGACCCAACACTGGAACACACTCAATCCTCTCTCCCATGATTGTATTTAGATCCCTGTGAAGACCATGTTCTCTAACCCACACTACAGACTGTGTGTGTGTGTGTGTGTGTGTGTGTGTCGGTGTGTGTGTGTGTGTGTGTGTGTGTGTGTGTGTGTGGTGTGTGTGTGTAGTGTGTGTGTGTGTGTGTCTGGTGTGTGTGTGTGTGTCTGTGTGTGTGTGTGTTGTCGTGTGTGTCTGTGGTGTCTTGACCACTGGCGGTTCTCCCATGCAGCCACAGTCGTTGTGGTGTTGGTGATAAGAGATGAGATGATATCGGTACTGAGTCTAGATGAGTGTGTACGCGATGAGACGATACAGCAACTAAATATGAATACCAATAACTTTCACGCATACTGCCTCATATACATTCTGCTGATAACCACTCTGGGCGACTATAAAGATGACAATAGATTTTCGGAGTCAATTATCTTCCTCTGACCCCAGGATTGAAAATGTCAGTAATTTCACTTGAATAAAATATTTGGACTGTGCTACACATAAATATATTCCTCTGGCAGAGCTTTATTTAAAAAAGTTTGCCAGTGCAGGATTTAATTTTCTTTTCTTTGTGTTCAGACCTAACCATTTATAAAACAAATGAGATTAAAATCAGACATGTTTTTAATCTCAGTACAATTAATTAATTAACAATCTCTTTACATTCATCTGTTCCTGTCCATACTTCATGTATTGTGATTTTCTGTAGAAGACAGTCAACACAGTGCCTCGTAATTTAAATTGGGATATGTGGTCTAAACTGAGGACCTACTAAATTGAACACACATATAGAGCTGACGATCTGCTATTTGTGTTGTGACTGAATGTGCTGTTGGAGGTGTGTGTACTTGTATTTCAAATGGAGTCCTGGAGAGTTCATTTTGAGTTATTATAATAACGATTGTTTGCAGGACCCACATCCGGTCTAAATAATCGCCGTGGATTATCCGAGTGTGTGTCGCGGTGTCAAATGATTGATTGACAAATGGTTCATTATTGTATCGTTGATTGACACCTAATCGATGCCTGTCAATGCCATGTCAACATAGCCACCGCAACATGCGGAACCCAAATTATGACCGATCAATGGAGTGCAAATAATGATGAGGTGTGCCTCTAATGGACATGGGGGCGGGGGAGGGGGGGGGGTTGCGGTGGGAGGGGCTACACGGGGCAAAAGTTCACCTGCATCCACGGCGTCAAGTTGTCGATGTGTCGTGTCGCGCCGACGCGAACACGAGAGAGAATAGCGAAACACGGAGAAAGCACAAGTGTTCTGTCTCTCCTGAGCGAGGCGCGCGGCGCATCCACGGTTTGTCTTGAGACGCTTCATCTGGTGCTTCTCATAAGCCAACCTTCACCAAATGATAAAACGATGTAAGCCACACAGCCTGTCTGCTGTCAAGTTGTCAGCAGGCGGCACCGCCTCTCCTCGCCTCCCTCCCTCTCCTCCCTACCATCTCTCTGTCTCCATCTCTGTGTTCTCTGTTTACCTGTCTGCCGAACAAATCTCTCCGCAGGTCTGTCTGCGCATGTATGTATAAATATATGTGTGTGTGCGTGTGCATGTGTGAGAGTGTGTGTGTGTTTGTGCATGAGTGTGTGTGTGTGTGTGAGTGTGTGTTTGTGTGTATTTGTGGTGAGAGCAAATAATTAAATCGATTTATCAGATTGCCACCTTGCATTAACCATTAGCGCAAAAACACTCACACACACACACACACACACAGATACCCACACCCCCACACACCCACACACACACACACACAGATACACTCACACACACACACACACACACACACACACACACACACACACACACACACACACACACACACACACCACACACACAGCTCCACCAACTCCACCCCAGCGGCTTCATTATAAAGCCTTTAATGGGTGTTATTTAGTGACCAGAGGCACCGGACACGGCTGATTGATGGGCTGCCACGGCCCCACGGTCCCACAGTCCCTACGCTGGAAATCATTCACATGCAAGGAGGGGGGGAGGAGGAGAGGAGGAGAAGGAGGAGAGGAGAGAGAGGAGAGGAGGAGAGGAGAGGAGAGGAGGGGAGGAGAGGAGGAGGAGAGAGGGAGTGTGTGTGTGTGTGTGTGTGTGTGTGTGTGTGAGCATGGGCGTGTATGGTCTGTATACATGTGCTTACATGAGTGCAAATACTTGTGGGGGTCTGTCCGAATTAGCTGTAAAGACTGTAAATAGTGTGGATGTTCTGATTATTTCCCTCATATTGATATATTTGTGATATTTGTATTGCTCTGTTGCACATTCCGCTGGGCTTTGCCACTTTTTCATTTCACTGCATATCCTGTATGTGTGTATATGACAATTAAACTAAGCAAGCTTTTAAAAGATGTATTCTACTGACAGTTGATTCATAACTGTGTTGTTATATATAAATACATGTATACATTCATATATACCATTTTACTCAAAGAATAATCACGATTATCTATTATTTTGTGACTATTATTTTCCATTACTATATAGCCTACAGTATATAGATATACATACACGTATATATGTGTACAGGCTCTTCGTTTGACTGTTTTGTAACCTGTGTTTGCCGTGTCCACACTTGTTGTGAGACATCTTTTATTGTTTTTGGTTTCGTTATATTTGTACTTGATTTCATCACCCATTTCCATTTTTCAGAACCGGCAATATTTAATGTTTTCCAGATGGAGTGATAGGGCATTACATTACATTACATTACATTACATTTTTATTCCTCAATTATAGATGTAGATGCATTCAAATGGCGTCTAACTGTTGATTTTGAGACATTCCGTCATTTGTCGCAGCCAGGGTATAAATGTTTGATAAAAAAGATTGTTGGCAGAACAAGCAACAAAAAGTCATGTTTGGGTTTTTTCTGCCTTTCCTCTCTGACTGACATTAGTCTCAAGGGTCAGTAAGGATTTTTTGTGTTTGTGTGTGTGTGTGTGTGTGTGTATGTGAGTGAGTGAGTGAGTGAGTGAGTGAGTGAGTGTGTGAGTGAGTGAGTGTGTGTGTGTGTGAGTGAGTGAGTGTGTGTGTGTGTGTGTGTGTGTGTGTGTGTGTGTGTGTTCCTTAAAGATTGAATAAGAATTTCCTTGTCATCATCCCCTTTAACCATTTGTTCATTTTTGCCTCTGTTCTCTGTCCAAGTAGAGCAGAGAGAAACAGAGACAGAGAAAGACAGAGAAACAGAGAGAGAGAGAGACAGAGACAAAGAGAGCGATAGAGAGAGAGAGATACAGAGACAGAGACAGAGACAGAGACAAAGAGAGCGAGAGAGAGAGAGAGACAGAGAGACAGAGACAGAGAAAGACAGAGAAACAGAGAGAGACAGAGAGAGAGACAGAGACAGACAAAGAGAGTGAGAGAGAGAGAGAGAGAGACACAGAGACAGAGACAAAGAGCGAGAGAGAGAGAGACACAGAGAGACAGAGGCAGCCTTTCAAGCTCTGCAGTCAAGCTTGTGCGTTCCACAACCTCACTGTGTATACGCTATACTGTTCACCTTTAATAAAAGCCATCTATTAATCCACAGTTACAAAGCACTGCGTCATATCTTACCAAACCCATTCAACAATTAATTGAGTTCCTGCAAACCACTCATGATGCACTCAACTCACTGTTAAAGTTCAAAGGATTCGATTTTAATGATGAATTTGTTGCATAACAACAATAACAGACTAAAAATCAAGTTGATAGCAAACATTTCCCAGCAATGAGTCAGTCTCTCAATATGAGTAGGCCTAAATCAAACGTTCATTTGATTACATTGATTGTTGTTGTTTTTTAAATGATTTGATTTCCCCTTTAACCAAACCAAACCTTGATTTATCAAATCATACCTTGATTGTCTTAGATCATGAAATCCTATTTCCTTAAACAAAAAAATAAATATTCTGTCGCTCTGTAGACACACGTTAGCGGTGTAGTGGAACCAACACAACCTCTAAAGCCAATACAAATACGAAAAAAACAGCAAACAAGATACTACAAATGTATCACAGCTTACGTAAAAAACGCCCATGATTGTTTAATATGCATTCATGCCTTTCCGTAACTATTTACATTGACATTTACATTATATTGCAGCTATATTGCTAAACCATAACTACGGTCACGGTTGGAACTCATGGTTTTGACTCTCATATTAGCATACAGACACCAAACCTTGACTGTGTTCGGCCATGAAATCCTATTCATGACCACAGCTAAATATTTTTATAAAATGTGTAGCAGACCCAACACTGGAACACACTCAATCCTCTCTCCCATGATTGTATTTAGATCCCTGTGAAGACCATGTTCTCTAACCCACACTACAGACTGTGTGTGTGTGTGTGTGTGTGTGTGTGTGGGGTGGTGTGTGTGTGTGTGTCGGGTGTGTGTGTGTGTGTGTGTCCTGTGTGTGTGTGTGTTGATGTGAGATTATACTGATACATATTTCACATATCTATCTTCCTCTGACCCCAGGATTGAAAATGTCAGTAATTTCACTTGAATAAAATATTTGGACTGTGCTACACATAAATATATTCCTCTGGCAGAGCTTTATTTAAAAAAGTTTGCCAGTGCAGGATTTAATTTTCTTTTCTTTGTGTTCAGACCTAACCATTTATAAAACAAATGAGATTAAAATCAGACATGTTTTTAATCTCAGTACAATTAATTAATTAACAATCTCTTTACATTCATCTGTTCCTGTCCATACTTCATGTATTGTGATTTTTCTGTAGAAGACAGTCAACACAGTGCCTCGTAATTTAAATTGGGATATGTGGTCTAAACTGAGGACCTACTAAATTGAACACACATATAGAGCTGACGATCTGCTATTTGTGTTGTGACTGAATGTGCTGTGGAGGTGTGTGTACTTGTATTTCAGTATGTATGTCTTGTGTACTTGGTGTAGGTATTCAAGTCTGTGGGGCGCAGAGTGTTCTGATGACATAAGTGTGTGTGTGTGGGGGGGGGCTGTTGTATTACGCCTGTTTTATTAACTGCATTACTATTTAGCTTTTTTAAAGTGACAAAAATGACATGAACAAAATAATAGAGAATAGACGATTGAGAATCAGAAAGCCTATTCAAATCAATTATCAACCCAGTAATCTTATAAATATACACTATGGCTGCTAATTTGCTAATAGTTTTTTGGCATTAGTCTCCGATCATGGGTTCTCAGTTTCCCAGCAGATTTGTCATTTTCTGGCATGATTTTACAAACTAGATTTGAACAAATCTTACACAATCTCATATGTGTAACAATACATTTTGAGGAGCACATTGGAAGGGTTGGAAGTGTCTTGAAGAGGAAGGAGCGGATGAGGCGGAGCTTCAGACAGACACACACACACACACACACACACACACACACACACACACACACACACACACACACACACACACACACACACACACACACACACACACACACACACACACACACACACACACACACACACGCGCGCGAATTGTCAACATTAAGTGTTTCTCTATTTCTGCCACTTGAGTTGAAAAAAAAATCATTATGCTTTCTGTGAAGAAGTCCAAACAATTATGATAATTATGAAAAAACCACAAGAGCTTGGAGTATAAAGGCTGTCAAGGAGACAGATTGTGGGGAGACCTTCATACTTTCAAAATGGAAGCAATGAAATCTCAACGTGTTTATTCTGGGCTCCTCCGACCACCAGGACACAGGGGGACGTTGTAAACTGGTCTATTGTAGAGTTAGTGAGGTTTCACTGGCAGGTGTTGAACGCTCACCATGTCCGCGGTCTTCTTGTGTGTGTGCGTGCGTGCGTGTGTGTGTGTGTGTGTGCGCACATAGGATGAACCAGCCATCACACACACACACGTGCTATACTCTAATCAGCCTGACTCGGGCCAGGTGAGGCTGCTTAATCCAGTCACCAACACACACAAATTAGAGAGAGAGAGAGAGAGAGAGAGAGAGAGAGAGAGAGAGAGAGAGAGAGAGAGCGGGGGAGAGGAAGTAGAGATGATAAAAATGAAGGGAAGGAGGGTTAGATCACGAATATGTAGTCACTACAGTGTGCACAAAGACCACACACACACACACACACACACACACACACACACACACACACACACACACACACACACACACACACACACACACACACACACACACCACACACACACACACACACACACACACACACACACAGCCTTGTCTGTAGTACCACTACCACTGTTTTCAGTGTTAATGTTATGCTCTCAGAATTACACTTACTATATGTGTAAACCTCCAACTTACATGTTATGGAGAAGCCTTCAAAACGTCACACGAGTGCACACAGTGGCCATGCACACTGTGGTTACCATGCACCATGTGGTTATTCCCACAGCGGAGGACCTCTTCCGGTCATGTGGATGATTATTGGGAATGACAGCCTTAAAAACCGGCTTGGCACGCTGCACGCTCACCGAGGTACACTGATCCGTCAATCAAGCGACAGGGATATTGGATTTGGCATAACACAAGGCAGGTAGCATCGAAAATGGGCGTATTTATTTGATGACAACTGTTTGAATTTCTGAGTCCTGCTGAGAATTAATGCACAGCGACAGCACAAGACCTGCGGACCTGCGACCACAGCTAGAGGTCTGCAGGTCGCAGGACTGATCACACAGTAGTCCCAGGGGGCCGGTATCTTGGCCACGCTGGGCCACCGTACACCACCACCACCACCAGAGAGCACAGATGCACTTTTACTCCAGCTATGGCAGGCTTAGCTCACGCCTGCCCCCTACCTGCAGGAGGTCGGCCCACTGCAGGGCGGGACAGTGGATTCACTGGGGTCAATGAATCCATTCTAATCGTTCGCACAGGGGAACCAAAACGGTTTGGTGTTGCCCACCACGCTGCACGCTCAAAAGTTGAACATGCGGTGTGCTTCTGCTGTTAAAATGACTTTTTGTGAAATGGAAATGCTGTCACAGAAAGCCCATAGTGTGTGTGTGTGTGTGTGTGTGTGTGTGCGCGTGTGCGTGTGTGTGTGTGTGTGCACAAACACAGCAAGCTGTGCGTGTGTCATTGCACCAGGACGCCCCCATGCTATCAGAGGTCTACTGTTGTCAGAGCAACACATTTGCAGCGAGTGCAGGGAATCGTCTGGGCTTCGTTTAAGACCCTCTGGAATTATGCACACCAGTAAGCAGCGTCTGGCCTCCAATAGTTATGACAAGGGAATGGGGGAGGGAGAGAGAGAGAGAGAGAGAGAGAGAGAGAGAGAGGAGAGAGAGAGAGAGAGAGAGAGAGAGAGAGAGCCGAGACACACCGAGGTAGCTTTTCCGTCTCTGTGTTAAGCATGTACCACGGCGCTGACAATGAATGAGTCCACATTATGTAAGTAGAAGGTGGGGAGAGCGTGTGTGTGTGTGTGTGTGTGTGTGTGTGTGTGTGTGTGTATGGAGTGTGTGTGTGTGGTGGGCAGGGGGTGGGCGTGGATCCGTGTCTCCCTGGTAATGACGGGCCGTGCCAGCAGCGTGCCAGCAGACCCTCTGGGCTCCTCTGTAGAGCGGCGCTTTACCGAGCTGTAAGCTGTAGGCATGGTTCATGTGGGAAGGCACAGCCACCAGCCACCCGCAGCCCTGCCCTCCAGACAGATGCATTACACCCCCCCCCCGCCCACCGCCCCCCCACAGCACCTCGCCAAAACAGCCATCGCTTGTGGAAGTGAGCATGTGGAAGGAGGGAGGGAGGGAGGGAGGGAGGCCAAGGGGGAGGTTGTGTCTGTGGGCAGGTGTGTGGGGACATTGCTTGTGTGTGTGTGTGTGTGTGTGTGTGTGTGTGTGTGTGTGTGAGGGGGCGGGGTGGGGGCAGGCAGAGGAGGCGTGCCAGGTGTGTGGGGGTCGACTGTGCGTGCGTGGAACAGTGTGTGTGCGTGTATGCAGGTGTGTGGGGAGACGTGTATGTTTATGTGCGTGTGCGCGTGTGTGTGTGTGTGTGTGCGTGTGGGGTGTGTGTGTGTGTGTGTGTGTGCATGCGGGTGTGTCGTGTGTGTGTGTGTGTGTGTGTGTATAAGGGGTGTGTGTGCATGGTGTATGTGTGTGAGTGTGTGCGTGTGCGTGTGCGTGTGCGTGTGTTGTGTGTGTGTGTGTGTGTATACGGGGTGTGTGTGTATGTGTGTGTGTGTGTGTGTGTGTGTGTGTGTGTGTGTGTGTGTGTGTGTGTGTGTGTATGTATGTAGGCAAGTGCGTGGGGAGACATATGTCGGTGTGTATGTGCATGCAAGGTGTGTGTGTGTGTGTGTGTGTGTGTGTGTGTGTGTGTGTGTGTGTGTGTGTGTGTGTGTGTGTGTGTTTCCTATGGGGGGGGGGCAGTGCAATTGGAGAACCTCATGGGGGAGTTCATTTTCAGTTGAAGTCGAGGCGTTTGTGCCTTGAGGGCTGGCCCTGCGTGGGGCCCCCTCAGCCTCGCCCCCCCCCCCCCCCCCCCCTCCCTCCCTCCCCCCCCTACCCCCAGATTACCCCCACACAGCAGGCGGCTCCTCTGATATGCCTTCCTCCACACTTCCCCGGCACAGGGGGTGAGGCGAGGGTCCGAAGGGGGAGAGGGGGGAGTGGACGGCGGGGGGGGGGGGGGGGAGGGAGTGTTATTCTGGAGAGTGTCACGGCGGGGACAGACAATCGTAAATGTCTTAATTCTGGTTTGCGCGTTTAAATGAAAAAACAGTCCAGCTGGAGAGGTTTATCGATAGCTCACTTCAATTCTGGTTTCTTTTTTTGGGACAATTGTTCAATGGACGGCAAATGTAATAAGCAACAAGCAATTTAAACTTCATGATTCCTCATTCTAAATGCTTGGAAAAAAAGGGAACAAGTTCAGGGCGGTTGGCTGCAAAAAAAAATACAAATATGGCGCAATTCACAGCAAGGAGGATGAAAAATGACACGGGTGACACACTGGTGCCATGTCACTGGTACATTACTGATTGTCACTCACTCTTCTATATAAAGCAAGTGCACAGCAGCATCTCCTCTCTACAACGGAGCTCCTGGGAAATTCAGTCTCCGGTGAATGATACTGCACCTTACCGCAGCGGCAAAGAGTCAAGACAGCCGGCGGTGTGGCTAGATCAAGGTCATTCATTAAAACATCTTCAGTGCAGTACATCAGGTCAATTATTATTATTGTTATTATTATTATTAATAGTATTTCTTTGTAAATAGTTTATTTTTCATCACAGTGATAGTGGTAGTATACAGGCAGGGCAGTAGCTCAGGAGGTAAGATTGGTCGTCTGGCAACAGGAAGGTTGCTGGTTCAGTAGAATCTCTCTCTCCCACTCTCCCCACAAAGAATAAGCAATGTACTATATTATGGCCAACCTACAATATTTGGCACAAATCCATTGAAAAGTAAAACAATAAAATATGGTAGACTGACAGAAACAAATGGTATTTAACATTCCTGCGCTGATGTAACTCTCTCCAAAACATTTTCCATGACAACCAGTCAAAATGAATATGGCAGCAAGCGACACTGCTGTGTTTGGTGTTCTCGACACATGACCTGTGTCTCTACACATCTACCTGCGTCTCTATACATCTACCTGTGTCTCTACACATCTACCTGCGTCTCATATACATCTACCTGTGTCTCTATACATTCTACCTGTGTCTCTACACATGTCTACCTGCGTCTCTACACATCTACCTGTGTCTCTATACATCTACCTGCGTCTCTACACATCTACCTGTGTCTCTATTACATCTACCTGTGTTCTTACACGATCTACCTGTGTCTCTACACATCTTACCTGTGTCTCTACACATCTACCTGTGTCTCTACACATCTACCTGTGTCTCTATACATCTACCTGTGTCTCTACACATCTACCTGTGTCTCTATACATCTACCTGTGTCTCTACACATCTACCTGTGTCTCTACACATCTACCTGTGTCTCTACACATCTACCTGTGTCTCTACACATCTACCTGTGTCCCTACACATCTACCTGTGTCTCTACACATCTACCTGTGTCTCTACACATCTACCTGTGTCTCTACACATCTACCCTGTGTCCCGACACATCTACCTGTTGTTCTACACATCTACCTGTGTCTCTACACATCTACCTGTGTCTCTACACCTCCATACCTGCGTTCGACACATCTACCTGCGTTCCGACACATCCACCTGTGTCTCTACACATCTACCTGCGTTCCGACACATCTACCTGCGTTCCGACACATCCACCTGTGTCTCTATACAGGTAGATGTTGATTCAGACCAGTTTATTGGACACATTTTGCAGGCAGAGCAGGTAGTCACTGCTAACTCTCTTGAGTGTGTGTGGCTGGTTCATCCTGTGTGCCCTCAACACACCACCAAGTGTGTGCAGCCTCACCTCAACCCCAGACTATAATCCGACTGACTAGGGTCAGGTGAGGCTGCTTAAACTAGCCATCAACCACACACACACACACACACACAGTCCACATTCATCTATCAGTATAGAGGCAAATAGTAGATAATAATAATAATAATAACTTGATATACAGACACATGTCTGGACCAAGTAATTACACTTGCTTAACAAGTCACTCTTTATTGAGAACTGGAAAATATTTTGTATATACTGTATATTTATAGTCCGCCCACAACCAGCTCAGAGGCTGAGCATAAGTAATAACTCTGACATGCTCACAACACTACAAGGCAAATTCCATGTTAAAACACTGTAAATATTCATTGGCGTCTAATATTCAGAACAGCATCAATAAAATATGTTCCAACTGGGAGCGAGGGCATGTGCCCATGGTTTAAACATAGGACACTACACAAGGTTGAACATGAATGGCAATGAAGAGCTCTTAATAAGGCGAGACAGTTCGTAGCTGACAGCTGCTAAATGTATGAACCTAACTTATGCCAGCAAAATGTGTTAATGATGCTGGAAAATCTTTGACTGCCATGGTCTTTACTGCTGCTACTGGAAGAGTGTGTGTGTATGCGTGTGTGTGTGTGTGTGTGTGTGTGTGTGTGTGTGTGTGTGTGTGTTAAAGGTACGGCAGGCTAAGTGACTGCTGAGCAACTAAAGTTATATATTATACAAGTTATCTATATACATATTGCATACACCGACCGGGACCTTGCTAGATATGGTGTAGTCTTGTATAGTATATAGTTTGGTTGAAAAGTAGCTCTCCAGTTTTGATATTCATGCCGGCTATGGGACTGAATACCAACTGGGCGTGAGTGAGCCTGATTTTGGAGGAAATGCCAATCATCTGGAGCCGTCTTCCATGTATAAAAGGCGCGGTGGACACCTGTCTGTAGACGGCTGCACTCATGGGCCGGTTTGATTGAAATGCTTTTTAAATGTTCATCCCCCTGAGAATGAATGAGCGAATATCAAGAAAACACCAACAAAAAGAATCACGATGACCAAACTGTGAAGAAACCGATGTCCTCAACTTAAGCACGATATTTCTAAACCTTTAATGCATTTTAATCTCCTTGTCTTTTTCCCTGTGCTATTTTAAGTCCATATGGGACACAGCAGTTTGTGTAGGAGTACAAGGTTCCCCTGCAGTCCTAAATGTTCAATATTCATTCGACATAAATGTGTGTGTGTGTGTGTGTAAGTGTGGGGGGTGGGGGGGAGGTTGTGTATATCCATAAGTGATGTACGCTCTGTTGAATATTCCATCCAGCATCCCACACAGCAGACTGCTCTCTGGCCCACGTGTGGCCTCAAGCTGAATGGGCAAGCGGTGTGTTCACTGGAGGTGGGCCGGGTCTGGCAATGAGGGAACATATGGGCCCCATGGTGGACGGAGTTATGTGGCCCCCGATCCCGAGCCGCATATGTTCTCTAAAGTGTCGACCACGACGAAATGTTAAAGTCTCATGTTTTTGTGCCATGATATGCACCATCACCACCCCGGATCAGTGTATGTATAGACATGCCTCATTCAAGTGTCTTTAGATGATTTTTTGTAAAGATATTATCGAAAGATTTTTTTTTTATGAAATACTGACGATAAGTTTAAATATGACTATTAGCCTTTTTTTTTAATCTGTAAAATGTCTGTCCTGCTTCGGTCTGTCTCTTTGCATACCAGATGGACTGGCTAATGCACAATACATTTTTATATTTATTTATTCCTAATTCCTGAGGAAATTATTCCAGTCAGAAAACCACGAAACTAGGAACACTTTGGCAATCCAAAATTGAATGTTAAACATGCTGAGTCCAGGTGCACCCGACTGGACCTGCAGCGAGGGGGAGATGTGCATCCCCTGGCCTGCGCCAGACTAAGATTATTTCCTCTAAAGGCGCCCACACACCAAGACGACTGCCCGATCGTCGCCAGAAAATGGAGTCGTGCGATTAATCTCCCCGACTCGGTCGAAAAAGTGTGAGGGACACACCGAGACGACGAGATGTAATGTCTCCAAAACAGCAGGCGGCGCTAATCTGTATTGTGGTGTAAAAAAAAAACGAAAACCGGAAATACCAGGACCTCTCTCTAGACCAGGGGTGCCCACACTTTTTCAACTTGCGAGCTACTTTTAAAATGACCAAGCCAATATGATCTACCTACACTAAAAATGCTAAATATATCCAGAGTATACTTCATATAAAAAGGGGGGGGGCTCCGTTAATTCGCGGTTCTGATGGCGGAGGGGGGGGCTCCGTTAATTCGCAGTTCTGATCCGGGAGGGGGGTGGATGGATATCGCTGGATATTGGTGGGGACATGTCCCCAGCATCCCCACTAAATTCATCACATTTTTTTTTAATGGCATGCGATCTACCCGGACTTCCTTTGCGATCGACCGGTCGATCGCGATCGACGTATTGGGCAGCCCTGCTCTAGACCAAAACACACAGCACGCTGTCATCAGTCATTGTTGTCAGCAGAGAGTGAGTAGTCAAGAAGGATTGTAGTTGTAATTCCTCGCTGAACGGAAAAATCTAATTAAAACGATGGATCGTGATAAGATACTGGTGTTGTCAGCTCTCGGGCTTCTTCTTTTGGAAGAAGAAAGATGTCGCAAGCGACATCTTTCGACATGTAGATGTGTAAAATCGACATGTCTGCTTTTTCACTGTTTATCTGGTATGTTTACCATCCTCACTTCCGGGCTTCACTGATTCGCTAGTCAAGGGATAGCCCTCCACCAATCAGATTGGTCAGACTGAACGACCGGTAGTGGCCGATTACACACGTTGAATCGGCTGAAAAGAATGCCGACGACATTAACGACGGCCGACCTCACCGAACACACCAAAGAGACTCATGTCACCGACCTCTCAAGACTCTCCGACGCCCGATTTTCGGCCCGGTGTGTGGCGGCCTTAAGACACATTGACTGTTAAGGAGACCACAAACCGGTCTCTATACCCGTTTGTATTTCATAGTAATTATAGGTGACTCTGATCTGCCATCTGCTGCACACACTGTTACAGGATCAATTGTTATCCAAACCTTTTTTTCCAAGCACTCCTGTGAAATATTAAAAAATAATAATAATCAAGATGAATAATCAAAATAATAATCAAATCTTCAAAACTGTCCAGGGATTTAAACTAAACAAGAGATCTGCCAATCCCTTGAAAATCTGTAGGAGCGGCTGAGAAACAGACCTCAACCTCAAAAATCAACTGGTAAGAATCTCAATTCTATCGCATGAAAAATATACCTTTTCATGTTACAAACTGCTTCGTTGGGTCTTCTGTAATGCCAACCGTGATCTAATTAAACAGGCTTACAGAACATCTAAAAATAAAAGCATGGAACTTCTGTTCACACAAATAATCTAATCCTGTAACAGCAGATGATTTGACAGGTGCCACACAACCATGAAAGTAGTTAAGACCATAGGAACTTCACTGCCAAGTAAAGTCAGACTTGATAGCTCAATATAACGCCGACTTTACTCTGCGGATCCTTTATTTTCACTTGACTATGAGATTTAGCGGCGACCATTTCAACGATTGAAAATGCACACGTGTCTTGTGTGGCGGCTTCAAGATGGAACCGCGCCGAACCGCTCATACGTAATGAGCATCTGTGACGGGGAACACGTTTTTGGCTCCTTACTTGGAGTCTGGGACGGGAAAAACCAGGACTAATATTGTGTAGTCTGCAGTTGACATTCATGATCCAGCAGGGCTGAGACTTTGATTTTGAGGGCATCCATAATTGTCTACCTAGGGAGTCCCAAGAAGCAATAGCTGACGCGGTGGATGCCTGAATATGAATATGTGTGGCGAATAGATTGTTTCTGTGAGTATCGAAGAAAATGCTGATCAACTAAAAGAAAGAAACACAAAGAAACACACTGAAAAATGCACCGGCTCTTAAAGGTGGGGCGAGCCAGTCGAGAGTGTGTGTACGGTATGCAAGCGCCAATCACTCGTCCGTCAAGAATGTGAACATGTGATGACATTCTTGGCTTCCAGCGCCTGCAGATACAGTAAGAGACGCTGTGACTGATTGGTGAGTTTGTCAGTCATGTGATCCTACAACAAAGACCAATCCCCACAATAGTCACTAGAGTGGACAGGGAACACACTGCAGCACTGGCACAGCACTAGAATGCTGCTCTGTACCTTTGTGTATGCATGCATGTGTGTGTGTGCGTGTGTGTGTGTGCATGTGTGTTGTGTGTGTGTGTGTGTGTGTGTGTGTGTGTGTGTGTGTGTGTGTGCGTGTGTGTGCATGTGTGTTTGTGTGTGTGTGTGTGTGTGACCCACAACTCGAGCCCAGCATTAAGAGATGGCTTCAGCCTGGCCCCGGATAGAGATGGCAGAAGAAGAACAAAGCGAATGAGAAGAAAGGTGAATGAGAAAAGCTCTCATGCATGATGCACATGGTTTTACTCTTGAAGTTTCACTGTTGCTTACGGTTATTTAATGTTGTTGTTGATTGAATGAATGAGCATAAAGTATTGCTGCTTGCAGCCTTGAGATCGCTCACCCGAAAGATTTCCCACTCGACACTGGGCTTCCTCAGAGGTCCGATCGGATGAACGGTTGTCATGAAAGTCCAAGGACAGACAGACAGACACATATGCATGTTATAAATGGGGTGTGTGGTTATTACATGGCTTGATTGAGGTATACTTTAAACAGTTTTGAACCAGAACAGGGCCAGCTGCAGACACACAGTTGGCTGAAACATGCTTTATGAGGACCACGTGGACCTGGATTAAGTGGGCCATCAATGGGCCAGACCAACTTTGCCATGTGGGATCCTACATAGCATACTGGTCTCCATAGCGACAAAGCTCATTTTGAGCTTTGTCGTTAGCAGCTGTAGGGCTCATTGTCAAAGACCAGAAAAAAAAACGTAAATGCATGGCTGATAAATGTGTAAGTAATGTGTGTATCTTCATGGCGGTGTGTCGTTTTGCTCAGGAGAACAGAGGGCTTCAAAATTGTGCACAGCGGAGCGTCCCGGTTGTTAACCGCGCCGTTGCGGGCTAGCAAGGCCATTGGCTCTACGCATGGCCCATTACAACTACCTTGCCACTTAACAACACTTTCTTTGTACTTCACCCACCGAACCAACCCCCTGAATGTGTCACTTCCTTAAAAACATTTTTCACACAAATTCAACGGTGCTTTGTTTTGCGGATGACATTTTATGAAAGCTAAAAGGAGATATAGGTAATGTGATGAGATCGGGAGAAATTCTTGTTTTTATTCATGACAGTTTAGTCTCGTTTGTGTGAGAGCACAGCATTGTATCAGGTCATTGGTTTGTTTTCAAGGAAACGCTGCTGTGTAGGAGACAGAAAGAAAGGGGTGATAGTAGAACAGTAGAGCAAAGGTTAGGGAAAGGCTATTTTGTGTGTGTGTGTGTGTGTGTATGTGTGTGTGTGTGTGTGTGTGTGTGTGTGTGTGTGTGTGTGTGTGTGTATCCTTGCACGTCTGTCTGTCTGTTTACCAGGAAGTTGTCATGGGTGCATTACCTGAAAACTCTGGAAAAACACATTGCCACTGATGGCCTGCATCACTCACAGTGTCGGCCCTTCCCCGCTATATACACTCACTCACTGCACTTACTGGCTTCTCCAACACACACACACACACACACACACACACACACACACACACACACACACACACACACACACACACACACACACACAGACACACACACACAGAGACACACACAGAGAGACGTGGGCAAGGACCTGCACCCCACTCGCTGGGGCATAACTTCCGGAAGACCGCACTTTCGTAATTATTTAACAACTTCTATTCTTCTGAATCTTTGTGCTGCTCGCAGAATGCTCCTCCAACATCAGTGGCTGCAGAGATGTTTTTGTTTTTCCATGTTCCATCATTTGTTTTTTTTCCTTTGTATATAGTTTTTCTTTGTTGTGTGTGTTCACAGAGAGGAAAATAATCGGGTTAGAGACAGGCTTCAAAACCCAAAATTAGTTTGATTCAAACCCAAACGAAAAGATAAATACGACATTTCAAACACCAATATAGCCAATAAAGCCAATATATCCCAAATGTCCCCGAAAGTACCAGTGGAAATAATGAGATTGAGGATTTTGGGGGGAGACAAAGAAAATGTAGGCCTACTGGATGTAACATCTGTGTTTTAAAAAAACTAAAACAATTCCACCATAAAAGTAATACTCGTATGAATATGTAGTTACACTGGACATTGTTAAAATGAAAATGTGTCGACATTTACCGTCCATTTTAACAGTACGGTAGCGCTACAGTTAATCCGTGGAGCGAAACCTTGTGGCCCCCTGAGGGCCACAAGGTTAAACCTATTAATAGGTTCAAGAGGGTTGGCCGTGAGGAAGACCGAGCCATTATTGGGCTCCCACTGGCGGCATTTGGACCCCCCCCCAAAAACCCCGGAATGATGGGAGCGAACGTGGGGGACGATAATTAGGACCGAAGGGGCCAAACTCGTAGAAGGTCACATAACAGTCTGAGTTGGAGGAGTCCGCCTGAAGGTTGGTCTCCTGGACTCAACACTAAAGCAGCCACAAGTACATCGGTGCAAGTACAAGTACAAGTATAAAAATATAGGTGAAGTATAAAAATATAGACAAGATAAGATATTCAGTCAGCAAAAACAATTTGGCAATAATTGAAGTGTAATAAAAGAGTAATAATAATAATGGTAAGAGGAAGAAAAAATAATATTAAGAATATTAAGAATATTGCACATAATGATGAAAGGTAATGCATGGTAATATTGCAAACATAATTTAACAGCGAGCCAACTGGGCACTGAGTGAAGGAACAGAGGCCAGTTTGGGAAACGCAAAAGGCCAAAAAGAAATTCACCCCGACTCTGTTTTCAGTTATTTTCTACTTTCTCTGCCTCCTTTTTCTAATTTTCTCTGTCCCCTCACTTCCTTACTGGCCGTTCTTCATCACTCACTTTTCTACTTCTGGACCATTTTATCATGCTTGTGTTTCCGACCACCAAACATATACGCATAGGCTCCGATTATTTTTGTATATGTGATTCTTTTTGTATCCGTACAGGTATAAAGCCAATGAAAACCAGAAGTGCAAAAATATTGTATATTATTTACAGAAAGTGCAGTAAGTACTACATCATAAGGGATGCTATAAGTTACAATACACATGTATACATATTTTAAACATGTATATACGGTGCAGAAGTGGACGGAGTTAGAGAATAGAGAGTGCAATGTCGGTTGTATGTACTGTACTGTACAAAATGTATAAACCAACTGTACAGTTGGTAATACGTGCAGTAACAATAATTGAACATCGCAAGATACGAATAATGCAAATTACATGTTCGATAAAGTATGAACGGTGCAAATAACATGTCGGTTAAGTACGGTAGCAGCGCAGTAATGAGAGCCAAGACGCCATTAGATCGGGGGACTGGAGCACAGCGGGGTCATGACCTCGGGGAAGAAGACCTTCCTGAGCCTGCTGGTGCAGAGGCTGCTGTCACCTGCCAGGTGGGGGGGGGGGGGGGGAGGGGTCAAAGGTCAGGCTGGGAGGCATTCTTGATGGTTTTATTGTTCTCTATTAAATTACGGTCACTATCACCGCCGACATGTTACGATTAGTTTTCTTTATGTCATGGTTCTTTGTTATTCTCTATTAAATTATAATCACTATCACCACCACGCGTAACTTTTTAAAATAGCTACATACGTCCGATGCAAGAGGTTAAAAATTTTCAAGTGAAAAGGTCAGAACTGTTAATATCTTGGAAATAGCTTGTAACCCCCCCACCCCCCTGTGTTTATTGATCGGAATCAATAAACACAATTCTTTACAATGTTGACACTGATAAAGGTCAGGTGGGTGTAGAGAGCATTGACTTTGTGTGCGTGTGTGTGTGTGTGTGTGTGTGTCTTGCTGTAGCATTGTACTGTAGCCGCCACTTTCCTTTCCATGTGTGTTTTCTGTGCTTTTCACTTCCAGTGGTATCCTGAACAAGTCCGTGCCGACCAGAGTAGAGTACCTGATAAAAGTGCTCCGGCGTGACCGTCCCCGCAATGCAATCAGCAGGAGATCCTCGTCAAACGCTTACCCTCCCTGGTTCCTGCCCTTACCCATCTTCAATTCGGTTTTTTTTTTTTTTTACATTTCATCTGCAGAAGGCTTCTGTCGTGATCTCGTCACCCCGGCTTTTTATACTCCATTTGTTTCAGTGTCATTATAAAAATGCTCTCCCCGGTTTATTAGCATGAATGGACAATTTCCACAGTAGCACCCGTTGTAAGAGTGTTGGCACGACTGACTGCTGTGCAGCTGCAGGAGTTGCTGTATTACTAAAAGCCTGTGTGTTCTGCTTCAAAGCTCTCATCTCCTTCACTCACTTTGGGTATAAGCACTTTGTCTCCTCAGCGTTTCAATCCTCACAATCAATGCTTTGGCAAGTAACAGGAACATCTTAAATAGGCAGACTGTATTCCACAGAACCCCTTCAAGCATTGTTGTGTCTGTATCGATTAGGTACTTTCTTGCTGCCTCCACGATGCAAAAACTAGAGGCATCAGGTATGGTCTGGCTGGCAGTCGGCTGATCGGTGCTATACTTTTGAAGCCTTCACTTCCATTGTTGTCCACAAAAGCATATCAGCCTATATGAACAAACCACAGTGCCATTTTGTTGCCTGTAAAATTGTCCTTGCAGTTAACTTGGGCAAAATATGCATTCTAAAACATGAGGAAAGCAACAGTGAGGCAGCAGAGTTTTAAAAGAATAGATCCTGGACCATGGTTGGCTCGTGACCCTGCACTGTGATTGGCTACTGATTCTGCACCATGATTGGCTGTAGACCCTGGATCCTGATGAGTTGACTTATTGACTTTGATATCGACTTTGATCGTGGTCCAACTCCCACAGCTCTTTAGGCTGAAGTCTTTATATGAAGTTTGTCTATATATACTGTATATAGTCCTATGGGCTTGATGGACAGGGTTGAAGAAGACAGTGAATGAATGTTGTATTTTTATTTCTGACGGACAGCAGATGAAGAGAGAGAACCAGGTATCGATTAGTACATCTTCATTGATGCAACTATGCAATCTTTGAATACGTAAATGCTATCTAAAAAGATTGTTTAGTTTGGGGTACCCTCATCAACCAGAAACCAAAATCTGAATTAAATGCCAAACGAGGACACTGGTTAGCATGAAGTCAGGGTGAGCATCCTCGTCTCGGTCCCTCCGTGACGCCGCGGCGTTGCAGGAGTATTGCAGCAGGGGTGCCTCCTAACGCTGGGGCTTGACAGGTGCTGTCACGGCACACAGAATATCTTCAATGCGCCGCTACACCCACGGTGAGCAATATAGTGCGGGGGGCTTCATCCAGCTCAGCCCAGACTGACTTCAATGCATGCGGCAGGGGGCTCACCACCTCACCCCAAATAGAACCACAAGCTCTGCATTTCTGACTGATCTGATTGCCAGCCAGATAGTCGTCACTCTCCTCAGCACGCAAAGGCGCGCACACACACACACATGCACGCGCGCACACACACACACACACATGCACGCGCGCACACACATGCACACACACACACACACTTTGATTCCAATTGACACACAGCCTGGAGGGTACTGTCAGTATGTGAAAATGTATTTGTACTTTTTGCGAAAGCTCACATGTGCAGGCGAGGCGTTGGTCCATTTGTACTGCGTGCAAAACACATGTAGTGCATGCAGTGGACTATGGGGTCCGGACATTAGTAGTCACAGCGGGGGGGAGAGAGTCTATCAGATCTCGGCTGTTGTACAATACGACATTGTGTCTCATTCCAAGCGGCTGTAGACTTCGACGACACAGCCTCAGACAAAATGGTGTCCGAGGAAGACTGGGCTCGCACGAAAAGAAGCTGTCAGTCAGACAACTGGGCCTCAGACTAAACAGTGTCAAAGAATACGCCATGGAACTAAACTGTCCAAAAAGCCATAATATCAAATTCACAATTTTCCCACCACGGACGTCCACTTAATTATGCAAATGTTAAAAAAAGTAACGCAAAGCTAAATTACTTAAGAATACGCAAAAAAATATGCACACAGCAGGCTTGTTATGAGTGTTTGGTTTATAACATTTACATTTAGGGCATTTGGCAGACGCTTTTATCTAAAGCAACTTACAAAGAGTACATTTGTTGTGGCTGTGGTACATAAAGATAAGAATAGAACAGGTTTCAAGCATTCATAGTTACGAGGTTAATAGAACGAGTTTCATAATTGCTATGTTGCCTGCATAATAACTGGGATAAGAGCAGAAGTGCCATTCTGAGTGTACCAACATCTAAGAACATACAACATGCTAAACAATGCTAAGTACTAATGAATAATGCCGAGACATACAACAACAATATGTAGAATGATTGCATTATCTGTCTGTTGTTGCAATAAGTTTGTGTCTCGCTGTTCGCACAATGGTGTTGCCTGCTGACGCATTGTCTCTCAGTCTCCCTTGGTGCTCAGAGACCATCGATAACTTGCATACTATAGTATACCTGAGACATAAATACAGTATCTAATGTTAGTAAAGCTTTAAAGGGCTAATCACACCTGCTGGTCAAATAGGAGCCTTTTAAAATGGTGTCACCTTAGCAGCCCCACAGTCATAGCCCTACGGAGAGGCAACAAGTAAGTAGGTGTGTGTATGCGTGTGTGTGTGTGTGTGTGTGTGTGCGCGCGTGTCTTTGAGTGACAGTAAAGGCTTTGTCCTGCTGTTTACTCTCACACTATAACCCCTGTAACGTATCGATCGACGCGCAACACCAGCACCGCGCGCATCCCAATGACAGCGCCCGGGAGCCCGGGGCCACGATCGAGATCGTGACAGTACCCCCCCCTCAACGGGAGCCTCCTGGCGACCCACGATGAGCGGGCCGGCACCGTCGGGTGGACGACCCGGAGGCTGGGCGGAGGACGAGCAGGGACCCTCCGGCGGACGACCCGGAGGCTGGGTGGAGGCCGAGCAGGGACCCTCAGGCGGACGACCCGGAGGCTGGGCGGAGGCCGAGCAGGAACCCTCAGGCGGGCGACCCGGAGGCTGGGTGGAGGACACCGGCGCCGTCGGAGCGGGGACCGGGGCTGGCTGGCACCTGGGAGCAGGTACTGGTGGGGGCTGCTGTGGTCCAGCCGGGACCGGGACCAGGGATGGGTGGGACCTGGGAGCAGGTACTGGTGGGCGCTGCCGTGGTGCAGCCGGGACTAGGACCAGGGATGGGTGGGACCTGGGAGCAGGGACTGGTGGGAGCTGCTGTGGTGCAGCCGGGACCAGGACCAGGGATGGGTGGGACCTGGGAGCAGGAACTGGTGGGCGCTGCGGTGGTGCCAGCCGGGACCAGGCCAGGGATGGGTGGGACCTGGGAGCAGGTACTGGTGGGCGCTGCGGTGTGTGCAGCCGGGACCAGGACCAGGGATGGGTGGGCCCTGGGAGCAGGTACTGGTGGGAGCTGCTGTGGTCCAGCCGGGACCGGGACTTCTGGGAGGCTGGACCTGGAGCAGGGACTGGCGGGCGCTGCGTGTCCAGCTGGGACCGGGACTCGGGGTGGCTGGGACCTGGCAGTGGACCGGCAGGAGCTGCTGTGGTCCAGCCGGGACCGGGAACTCGGGGGTGCTGGGACCAGGAAGCAGGGACCGGCAGGAGCTGCTGTGGTCCAGCCGGGACCGGGACTCGGGGTGGCTGGGGACCATGCAGTAGGGGACGGCAGGAGCTGCTTGTGGTCCAGCCGGGACCGGGACTCGGGGTGGCTGGGACCAATGCAGTAGGGACCGGCAGGAGCTGCTGTGGTCCAGCCGGGACCGGGACTCGGGGTGGCTGGGACCATGCAGTAGGGACCGGCAGGAGCTGCTTGTGGTCCAGCCGGGAACCGGGACTCGGGGGTGGCTGGGACCATGCAGTAGGGACCGGCAGGAGCTGCTGTGGTCCAGCCGGGACCGGGACTCGGGGTTGGCTGGGACCATGCAGTAGGGACCGGCAGGGAGCTGCTGTGGTCCAGCCGGGACCGGGACTCGGGGTGGCTGGGACCATGCAGTAGGGACCGGCAGGAGCTGCTGTGGTCCAGCCGGGACCGGGACTCGGGGTGGCTGGGACCATGGAGCAGGGACCGGCAGGAGCTGCTGTGGTTCAGCCGGGACCGGGACTTCGGGGGTGGCTGGGACCATGCAGTAGGGACCGGCAGGAGCTGCTGTGGTCCAGCCGGGACCGGGACTCGGGGTGGCTGGGACCATGCAGTAGGGACCGGCAGGAGCTGGAGGTTGCGAGCCATGGCTAGCTGGTTGGTGAGTTTGTCGAGTGCTCGCTGCAACTCGCCCTGGTTGACGCGTGCCTTCCATAGTACGGCGGATCCCGAGTCTGAGTCTGCTGGGTCCATTATTGGTCGGATCATTCTGTCACGATCGTTCAAGGTTTTTGGACCCAAGTGCAGACTCAGGACTCGGGGTTTTGTGGTGGAATAAATGTTATTTATTTACCGTGGTGACGGGTAGATGAACAGACAGGCAGGTGATGAACAGACAGGCAGGAGAGGAACAGGCAGGAGAGGAATCCGAGCGATATGTTGCATGCCGAATTCCAACAGAAGATATAACAATGACCAAACATTGGCAAAACACAGACAATGATCCGACACTCGTGGGTGGAGTGCCGGGGCTTTTATGCCGAGACTAATTGCAGATTGCGGACAGCCGCGAACATAGCGCAGGTGCCGCTAATCGTCCAGGGGCGGCACTGGCGCCCGGGAGCCCCGCTAACGCTCCAGGGGCGGCATTGGCGCCCGGGAGCCCGGGGCCACGATGGAGATCGTGACACATGGTGTGTAAAACAACAACAGCAACACGTTTACTAGAAACCTCTGCGATGGATGCGTTTCACATGACGCAGACAAAGTGCGCTACCAATGTGGATGTCATTGAGAGATGCACTCGGAGACGTAGCCCTGGCAGCCCTAAACGTTAGCCGCCCACAAGGCTGCTTCTCATTACCTCAACCCGGCTCAGCGGGCGCTCACACACGCCTTGCATCAGCCCCTTAATCCATTCATTAATTATACATGAGGCCTTGCTGGGAATTCTAATAATTGTTTACCAATTGGAAACCACCTTGGGTGCAATTAATCTATTTAAGATGCCGATACAGTAACAATGCCAGCACGTCTGCTATCTCGCACGATGCCTCCTCCAACCCCCCCCCCCCCCCCCCCCCCCCCACTTCTTGTCACACCAAAAAGTGGACTAATTTATTCGGCTGTAGAAATTAATGCTCGCGCTCAGGTACGGCTGATCGCAACATTGCACACGTCTGTGGTGGTGTCAACAATCTCCCGGCGAAGAGGAACAAGCGAGGGAGGAGGGAGGGAGGGAGGGAGGGAGGAAGGGGGGGGGAAGAGAGGGTGGGGGTGTGTTTGGGTGTGTGGGGAGGTGCTGTTTGAATGGAAGAGATGTGAAGGGGAAGGGGGGACGATATGAAAGGGAATGAGGCATGAAGCCGGGAGAGGAGAGCCCTGCATGCTGGGGGGAGGGGGGGGGGGGCGGGGGATGGTGGGGGATTTTGTCCTTAAAGAAAGTTAAAGGGGAGTCAGAGTCGCAGAGAGAGTGGAGGAGGATGATGAGGAGGAGAATGATGAGGTGGTGGTGGTGGTGGTGGTGGGGGAAAGGGGGGGGGGGCGGAGGCACCTCAGGCTACGCATACGAAAATGAAGGCGATGATGATGATGATGATGATAAGCAATCAACGACCGACCGGGGTTTGGGTGTGTATAAAAAGATGAGCAAAGAGAGAGAGAGAGAGAGAGAGAGAGAGAGAGAGAGAGAGAGAGAGAGAGAGAGAGAGAGAGAGAGAGAGAGCATTTGGTAAATGTGTGGCAAATTGGCATGGTGTGCGGGGTGGGGGGAACCAGCTTCATTTTGCTCCTCCGTTGCTGAAAATGAAGGCATGCAGGGTAAAGAGGAGCAGGCCAGCAGCACACAGGAGCACTGGATTAGGAAATGCAAGAGAGAGAGAGATATACAAGTGTTGGGGTGGTGTCACATAGTCAACACCACCACCACCCTCACCACCACCCTCACCACCACAGCCACCGATGGCTGCCGTGGGTTTTTGGCTGTGCCAGCAGAAACCCATTGGCTGACAACCCAATTGGCTCTTTGGCATTGTCGATGGCTTTTTTGTAAGTATGTGTGTGTGTGTGTGTGTGTGTGTGTGTGTGTGTGTGTGTGTGTGTGTGTGTGTGTGTGTCTTTGAGTGACAGTAAAGGCTCTCTCCCGCTGATTACTCTCTCACACAATAACCCCTGAAACGTATCCATCGTAGACGCGCGCGACACCAGCGCCGCCTGCATCCCAATGACAGGCTGACGGAGGAGGCCAATGATGCGCGCGCACACACACACACACACACACACACACACACACACACACACACACACACACACACACACACACACACACACACACACACACAGGCACAACCAGGGTTAGTGGTGGCATTGTTGGTGGGGGAATGCAGGGTAGGATATTTTATGCACAAATAAATGAATAAATAAATATATTGCAATTTGAAATAATTCAAATGACCTGCTTGGAACTATCTGAAGCTACGTGAATCATGTGACCATTAAACCTTTTGACCCTCCATTGCCGCAGTCGTGAAGAAGAGTTCAGTTTCCGTTTCAAACTGTGTGGCGTATTCCTCCCGTAGAGCCAAGTGTGTGTGTGTGGTGTGGGGCAGTGGCCCGAACTTCTGAGCTCTCCCCTCCAACCATATGCGTCCCCGCTCACGCACACACACACACACACAGCATGAGGCCGCTGATGTCACTGCTAAGCTGAAGTTGAAGTGCGACCACTTGCATGGGTTAGTAGTTCTACGAGTTATCCACGCTTATCTTTCTTGCCTTGCAAACCGATGGCTTTAACACTGCATTGAGAGTATGAAGCGTTCCATGAAGACACAATGTTATGATGACTGTCTAACTGTCTGCAAGTGAAAAACCTTCCGAGTGGCTGCGTGAGTGAGTGTGTTCGGTGGCTGGTTTCAGCAGCCCTCACCTGGTCCCAGTTGAAGTCTGGGTTTGGATGAGGCTGCACACCTGTGGTGCGTTGACTAATCAGTGCACACGGGTTAAGCCAGCCAGCCACCACACACACACACACACACACACACACTTGAGGGAGCGCTAGCATGCTAGCATTTACCACCTACTCCGTCTCGAAGCATCTACAAACTCTGCAATACACTGGATTATTCAACAACATCCACCTGTGTCCTGGGATTTAATGAGCCCTGAAAAGCCATGTTAGTGGTGTGTAGCAAGCAGCACTGCTAATATATTGATTATTCACCGCAAACTATACAAAGGAAATAACTTGACCAAACACATGCTGGTAAATTCTCTATCGAAGGATATAACTTTTCAGTATAAGTTCTATGTTATAGTTGTGTTACCAATCTGCAGCCTGGGTAGAAGTAGTTTATACATGGATTGCTCTATTGTCATCCTGACTGGGTTCCTCTGAAGAGGCATCTGAAGGCATCACTTTCAGTAAGGAGCCTCTGTTGGCTGCTGCACAGCAGGTGGAGCTTGTTGCCAGCGGGAGGTGGAATATCGTCGGCTGCTTCATGCTTGTAAGCTAAGTCGCAGACCATTTGCCATTTCAAGTAAAAACACAGGTTCACGCCTGGTGACGTTACAGACTGTCTACAGTGTTTACAGAGATGGTTAAGAATTTGAATTTGATCATTTGATAAACTTTTTTAAATTGTTTAAATGTTTTGTCTTCCATCTCTCCATCGATCTATCAAACATTGACTGACAAAGCTATTTTAGATTCAACAGCAATGAAACCTGGAGAGACTACAACAACAATGCATGCATATAATACAAAGTGTGACTATTTATGCAGTCGGCCAAGAGCCCGCGACTAATAATTTGACTAGTCGGTTATGAGGGGTCAGCCCTATAAACAATCATGCAGTTAATTAATTCATTGACAGAGTAATGTGATAGGTCTACTAGATTTGTACCCCAAAACTTTTTTCTCCTAAGGGTTTTTTATGGGGCGGATACGGCGTGATCTTTACTCTTTTCTTGTAATTGGGCCATTAGAACAAGAAAGGAGAAGTTCATCAAGTCGTACCCAGTAACAAAGGACTCAGTCTCTGATTAGAACCACTATGTGGTCAGAGTAACCGACTCCTGAGTTACACTATATAAGTAATAACGATTGATTGATTGTGTGATTATTGAATAATCAATGAGGGAGTGTGGTGGAAAAATACCATATTGGTCATTTACAGGCAACTTGCCCTCATCTGCATATCACTGAGGGGACCCCTGCTGTGAACAGTCACTGGCATATTCTTATTCCTAAATGTCATGTCCAATAATATCTCACTTCTTTATGCCAATTGTTTTCGCTGTCTGAATATCTTATCTTGCCCACATATTTGTATATTTAACTGTAATTGCACATACGTTAGTTATTTATCAATCTGTGGTTTTTGTACTGTATCGCTATGCAACCTGGCACAAGAATTTCCTTCGGGATTAATAAAGTTCTATTCTATTCTATTCTATTTCCTCTTTTGTATTGCCGTGATACCTGAAAGTGGGAAAGTCCCGGAGACCCGAATGCGTAACCTGACACGCCGGATGGTTTGTTTCACTGAACCATCTGGGAAGTCGTCATTGGAAACTGTTTGGAAACTGGCTGGCAGTTTACAAAAAAATACTTGGCAGGTGATTGGATGAACCATCTGTCTGCCGCCATTGTGTTGTTTCCGAATAGACAGTCACTCTCGCTGTTGTCACACCTAAACCACGCCGTAGCTGCCAGTAGGACCGAGCAAATGGACAGCTTGAAGTCTGGCCAGACAGATATTTAAAGAGAAAAATAATGTGACCTGAGATTAACTGAGAACTGAGAACCATAGGGCCATGCCAGACCACATTTTTTTTTCTGAAATGCACTCAAAATCCATTGAAATTGTTCCTGTGCCCAAAGCCGTACTCTTGCCTAGACTGCTGGCTTTAAACACTGGCCTCTGGTGACACCATCCTGCTCAGATGTAACCTATACACATTTTCTAATTCTACTTTATTCCCACTTTCTACCGTTTTTTTTTTTGTCCTGGCAGTGGGAGAGGAAAATATGAACCTCACTCTCCTGGGAAAACTAATGGAGATCAAACACCTTTTGGCAGGGTAATAGGCCAGCCAGTAGACTGACATATTAGCTATACTTCACCAGAGTGTGGCCCATGTGGAATTGTAATGAAGAACATTTTCAATACAGGACAGGTTTGGGTTCAAAGGATACCCACCCCACATGTAAAACCTGGAAACGATTGTATGACACTGGAATAATCCTGTGCTTATCACATCTCCATCTTCAAGTTTTGAGGTAAAACTAAAAGCCCCGATCCCTTCTGAATCTGAAACAGAGAGCTGAGAGAGTTGGAGCAGGCTTCAGCACTGAGACACTAGCCGATGGCTAATAGCAACCACCTTGAGGCCTGCTACTCTCTCGAAGAGCCTAATGGAAAGCTAGCTGATAAAAACCTAAATGCTATTGTACACGACGACCGCCGTACCTTCTGCACACGTCACGCTACTGTGCAAACAATAGACCAGATCTGGGTAATGCTGAAGTCACATTTTGTCCCTAAGCCACAATTTGAGGGACCATGGGACAATTCTGGTGGCCTTCCGAGCGCCCGCCCTCCTGACGACTTAATACTGAGTTTATAATGCCACTGCTAACCCTGGTGTGTGTGTGTGTGTGTGTGTGTGCGCATGTGTGTGTGCGCGTGTGTGTGTGTGTGTGTGTGTGTGCGCGCTGGAAGTGTATCATTGGCCTCCTCCGTCAGCTTGTCATTGGATGCGCGCGGTGCTGTGTTGCGCGTCGATCGATACGTTACAGGGGTTATAGTGTGAGAGTAAACAGCAGGACAAAGCCTTTACTGTCACTCAAAGACACGCGCACACACCACCACACACACGCATACACACACCTACTTACTTGTTGCCTCTACGTAGGGCTATGACTGTGGGCTGCTAAGGTGACACATTTTAAAGGCTCCTATTTACCAGCAGGTGTGATTAGCCGTTTAAAGCTTTACTAACATTAGGTACACATTTATGTCTCAGGTATACTATAGTATGCAAGTTTCAATGGTCTCTGACACCAAGGGAGACTGAGAGACAATGCGGTCAGGCAAGGCAACACCATTGTGCGAACAAGCGAGACACAAACATGTCGTCTTCTATTGCAACACAGACAGATATGCAATCATTCTACATATTTTGTTTGTATGTCTCGGCATTATTCATTAGTACTTAGCATTGCTTAGCATGTTGTATGTTCTTAGATGTTGGTACACTCAGAATGACACGTCTGCTCTTATTCCCAGCTATTATGCAGGCAACCTAGCAATTATGAAACTCGTTCTATTAACCTCGCAACTATGAATGCTGGAACCTGCTCTATTCTTATCTTTATGTACCACAGCTTTAGATTAAAAGCGTCTGCCCAAATGCCCTAAATGTAAATGTTATAAACCAAACACTCATAACAAGCCTGCTGTGTGCATATTTTGTTTGCGTATTCTTAAGTAATTTACCTTTGCCCGTTCCTTTTTTTCACATTTGCATAATTAAGTGGACGTCCGTGGTGGGAAAATTGTGAATTTGATATATGGCTTTTTGGACAGTTTCAGTTCCATGGCTGTATTCTTTGACACTGTTTAGTCTGAGGCCCAGTTGTCTGACTGACAGCTTCTTTTTCGTGCGAGCCCAGTCTTCCTCGGACACCATTTTGTCTGAGGCTGTTGTCGTCGAAGTCTACAGCCGCTTGGAATGAGACACAATGTCGTATTGTACAACAGCCGAGATCTGATAGACTCTCTCCCCCCCGCTGTGACTACTAATGTCCGGACCCCATAGTCCACTGATGCACTACATGTGTTTTGCACGCAGTTACAAATGGACCAACGCCTCGCCTGCACATGTGAGCTTTCGCAAAAAGTACAAATACATCTTTCACATTACTTGGACAGTTACCCTCCAGGCTGTGTGTCAATTTTGGAATCAAAGTGGTGTGTGTTGTGGTGTGCATGTGTGTGCGCGCGTGCATGTGTGTGTGTGTGTGTGCGCGCGTGCATGTGTGTGTGTGTGCGCGCCTTTGCGTGCTGAGGAGAGTGACGACTATCTGGCTGGCAATCAGATCAGTCAGAAATGCAGAGCTTGTTTTGGGGTACAAATCTAGTAGACCTATCACATTACTCTGTCAATGAATTAATTAACTGCATGATTGTTTATAGGGCTGACCCCTCATAACCGACTAGTCAAATTATTAGTCGCGGGCTCTTGGCCGACTGCATAAATAGTCACACTTTGTATTATATGCATGCATTGTTGTTGTAGTCTCTCCAGGTTTCATTGCTGTTGAATCTAAAATAGCTTTGTCAGTCAATGTTTGATAGATCGATGGAGAGATGGAAGACAAAACATTTAAACAATTTAAAAAAGTTTATCAAATGATCAAATTCAAATTCTTAACCATCTCTGTAAACACTGTAGACAGTCTGTAACGTCACCAGGCGTGAACCTGTGTTTTTACTTGAAATGGCAAATGGTCTGCGACTTAGCTTACAAGCATGAAGCAGCCGACGATATTCCACCTCCCGCTGGCAACAAGCTCCACCTGCTGTGCAGCAGCCAACAGAGGCTCCTTACTGAAAGTGATGCCTTCAGATGCCTCTTCAGAGGAACCCAGTCAGGATGACAATAGAGCAATCCATGTATAAACTACTTCTACCCAGGCTGCAGATTGGTAACACAACTATAACATAGAACTTATACTGAAAAGTTATATCCTTCGATAGAGAATTTACCAGCATGTGTTTGGTCAAGTTATTTCCTTTGTATAGTTTGCGGTGAATAATCAATATATTAGCAGTGCTGCTTGCTACACACCACTAACATGGCTTTTCAGGGCTCATTAAATCCCAGGACACAGGTGGATGTTGTTGAATAATCCAGTGTATTGCAGAGTTTGTAGATGCTTCGAGACGGAGTAGGTGGTAAATGCTAGCATGCTAGCGCTCCCTCAAGTGTGTGTGTGTGTGTGTGTGGTGGCTGGCTGGCTTAACCCGTGTGCACTGATTAGTCAACGCACCACAGGTGTGCAGCCTCATCCAAACCCAGACTTCAACTGGGACCAGGTGAGGCTGCTGAAACCAGCCACCGAACACACTCACTCACGCAGCCACTTGGAAGGTTTTTCACTTGCAGACAGTTAGACAGTCATCATAACATTGTGTCTTCATGGAACGCTTCATACTCTCAATGCAGTGTTAAGCCATCGGTTTGCAAGGCAAGAAAGATAAGCGTGGGAATATCAAGAGTTCTCTCTCGTAGAACTACTAACCCATGCAAGTGGTCGCACTTCAACTTCAGCTTAGCAGCGACATCAGCGGCGTCATGCTGTGTGTGTGTGTGTGTGTGTGTGTGTGTGTGCGTGAGCGGGACCCATATGGTTGGAGGGGAGAGCTCAGAAGTTCGGGCCACTGCCCACACACACACACACACACACACACACACACTTGGCTCTACGGGAGGAATACGCCACACAGTTTGAAACGGAAACTGAACTCTTCTTCACGACTGCGGCAATGGAGGGTCAAAAGGTTTAATGGTCACATGATTCACGTAGCTTCAGATAGTTCCAAGCAGGTCATTTGAATTATTTCAAATTGCAATATATTTATTTATTCATTTATTTGTGCATAAAATATCCTACCCTGCATTCCCCCACCAACAATGCCACCACTAACCCTGGTTGTGCCTGTGTGTGTGTGTGTGTGTGTGTGTGTGTGTGTGTGTGTGTGTGTGTGTGTGTGTGTGTGTGTGTGTGTGTGTGAAAAAAGAATATATATATATATATATATACAAAAAAAAATACAACTTTGGCTGCAATAAAAAAAAAAAAAAAAAGTAAAAAAAATAAGAAAAGAATCATTATAAATGGTGATTTATTTATGTTTTTTCTTTTCAGAACAGATTCTGAGGCAGCTTCTGGGAGTGGGTGGAGGAGGTCTACTGAGTGCTGGGGGTCGGGGAGGTGCTGGTGAGGGAGAGTGGAGGAGGGACTGAGGAGGAGGAGGATTTTAAAAGTGTCACAGAGTTCACCCGGAAGCCAATGGGAACGGGAGTGTTGCAAACTTACCGGAGACAATCCAGGGGATCCACACAGGCTCTCCATTTGCGCTCGTCTGTGAGTGATGGTCTGAGCTGTGTTTGAGGTCATGTTAGATCTTCTCCTTGACAGAATAAGTATACCTGACCGCCTCAAGCCGCCACGTGATTCGCCTTCTGTGCAGAGGGAGGGCTTTGTGTGTGTGTGTGTGTGTGTGTGTGTTGGGTCCAACTGCTTGCTCCTTTATCCAATATTTGAACAAGAACAATAATAAGCATGAATGGATCTACACGATAACAATCAGCTACCAGCGTAACCAACACACTAACGACATATGACTGGAAATGTCCTTTAGGTTGAAAGAATGCAAATAGTTACACCATCATATGAGGTTCCTAGTCAGCAGGGTCATGTGAAACTCATGTTTGACGCACGTGTGTGTGTGTGTGTGTGTGTGTGTGCGTGTGTGCGTGCGTGCGCGTGTGCGTGCGTGCGTGCGTGTGTGCGTGCGTGCGTGCGTGTGCGTGTGCGTGTGTGTGTGCGTGCGTGTGTGTGTGTGTGTGTGTGTTTGTGCCGATATTATGCACTGAGCGTGGTGTAATATGCGATGTCCATTTCAATGTCTTCCTGCTATTTGCATGATACACATGCTGACCTTGACGAGTAACCACAGACTGAAACAGCATCAAAAATCTAAGGCGTTCTTCCAGTCTGTGGATTAGGGCTTTCAACAACAACTATTCCATCCGACTGGACAACAAAATAACACAAAACAAATTAAAGACACAAAATTGCCTTTTTCACCTTGTCAGCTAGCTTTCCCCACTCATGTCCTTCAGCTATTGAAAAAAGTATGCGGAAAAGTCTGTTTATTAGTCAGTATGCTCCACTCAACTCTAAGGCTGCATCGTGGGCATCTCCTCAAATGTTCGAGTGTCTCTCTGGCTAATGTTTTATAGAGGTCACAAAGGTCAACCACTGGGGGACAAGAAGCACAAACACAAGTTGCATTTGGCAGTTAGGCGCATCGGTGAAATACTGTAAGAGATAAAATTGTACTAATCCCAGACAAAGACACGTAATACAGAAAAACATACCGGTGTATACACAATGAGTATTAGCAATGTAAATGCTACAATAAATGGCAGCATTACACAGTTGAGGTAGATATTATCGACGGTGTATATTGAAATTAGGTTTAGTCTTCCAGTACAGGGCCTGTGCTGTATTATTGAAACTATGGGCTACGGTGGGCATCCCTCACTCGGTGTGTGTGTGTGTGTGTTTGTCCATATATAAAGGACCCCCCGGTATCGCCGGTGGCCGGGTTAATTCCCCTGAGGATGGGCTGCAGAAGGTGTCTAGAGTACACTGACCGATGGGCGGTCACAGACAATAGGCCTGTGGGCTGTCTCAATGCTTAACCCGTACCCAGACACCGAGGGGACAAGGCAGGAACTTAGAAAGCACGGTGAACAAATGGGAAGACACAGAAGAATAGACGCTTTTATGCTTCGCTATGCACCTTCGATTCAGGTATGGAATAAAGCGTTGAAATAGAAAGGAAAAAAAAGACGGAGCGTTTTTCTTTTTTTGGCGCGGTGAGAGGTAGCGCTTGATGTCACGGGTGCCTGACAAAGCACCTGACACTAATTTGAGCCAATTCAGGAGCCGCTAGTCCACAGCTGCTATGCTTGGCACTGTCACGGCGGTGTGGTGTGTTTTTGTTGGTGACTGAGGAGAAGTGTGTGTGTGTGTGTGTGTGTGTGTGTGTGTGTGTGTGTGTGTGTGTGTGTGTGTGTGTGTGTGTGTGTGTGTGTGTGCTCTCATCAGAGTTAAGCTTTGCACATTTTCTGTTCTTGCATTACACCCACGGCATGCTTTTGATTTAAAACAATATCGTAAATTATTATTTATATTTTCTATATATAGAAATGAAGATTCATTTCAGAAATGCCGTGGTGTTCCGAGATAGCCAATGGATTTAAAGTTTGGACTTTTTATTTTCTTCTAATTAGTAAGTCAACACCAAGAAAAGATTGAAACTACCGTCATGCCAAATTGTGCAGAATCTATTATTAAGGATTGTCGTAACGAGCGGCCTTCTCTTTTAACACACACTTTAAATGCAGACAATTTCTTCCCGCCTACATTATGCATCTCTCATCCTCCTATTTTCGTCTACCCTGACGATGACAGTATACAATTTGTGCTCCGAGAGTAAAAAAGACAGAAAGAAAGAAATGTATAACTTGTATTTAATTTTAAAACGTCTCTTTTCTCCCCGTGACTCTTGGGTTCGGAGACGCATTGTTCTCTGCCAAGCGTTTGCTTTTCATCTCTGAGCAAAGTGTTAATTTCAGAGTGTTACAGTTGAGATTGATTAAAAGTGATGATGGCGCCAATTTTCCTGTCTCCCTCGCGCTCTTCTCTCTCTCTCCCTCTCTCTCGCCTCTCTCTCTCTCTCTCTCTTGTGTTCTGTGGGCATGAGCTATCTCTGCCTTCAGCAGCAATTAGCCAAGGCAATCACAGGGTGGTGCACACCCCAGTGGCACTGGGGGAAGATACCCCAAACGCCCAAACTCTGGTTCTGCATCGTTGACTTGCATCTAAATACATCAGAATGGGATTTCGGAGATCACCCTCACCCCCTATAACCCTATAACCCAGGAAATTGGCCCATGGTGTCATGGGAGTTGGCAGTAGGACCCAAACGCGGACTCAGGACTCGGGGTTTTGTGGTGGAATAAATGTTATTTATTTACCGTGGTGACGGGTAGATGAACAGACAGGCAGGAGAGGAACAGGCAGGAGAGGAATCCGAGTGATATGTTGCATGCCGAATTCCAACAGAAGATATAACAATGACCAAACATTGGCAAAACAAAGACAATGATCCGACACTCGTGGGTGGAGTGCCGGGGCTTTTATGCCGTGACTAATTGCAGATTGCGGACAGCCGCGAACATAGCGCAGGTGCCGCTAATCGTCCAGGGGCGGCACTGGCGCCCGGGAGCCCCGCTAACGCTCCAGGGGCGGCATTGGCGCCCGGGAGCCCGGGGCCACGATGGAGATCGTGACAGTACCCCCCCCTCAACGGGAGCCTCCTGGCGACCCACGATGAGCGGGCCGGCACCGTCGGGTGGACGACCCGGAGGCTGGGTGGAGGCCGAGCAGGGACCCTCCGGCGGACGACCCGGAGGCTGGGCGGAGGCCGAGCAGGAACCCTCAGGCGGGCGACCCGGAGGCTGGGCGGAGGCCGAGCAGGAACCCTCAGGCGGGCGACCCGGAGGCTGGGTGGAGGACACCGGCGCCGTCGGAGCGGGGACCGGGGCTGGCTGGCACCTGGGAGCAGGTACTGGTGGGGGCTGCTGTGGTCCAGCCGGGACCGGGACCAGGGATGGGTGGGACCTGGGAGCAGGTACTGGTGGGCGCTGCCGTGGTGCAGCCGGGACTAGGACCAGGGATGGGTGGGACCTGGGAGCAGGGACTGGTGGGAGCTGCTGTGGTGCAGCCGGGACCAGGACCAGGGATGGGTGGGACCTGGGAGCAGGAACTGGTGGGCGCTGCGGTGGTGCAGCCGGGACCAGGACCAGGGATGGGTGGGACCTGGGAGCAGGTACTGGTGGGCGCTGCGGTGGTGCAGCCGGGACCAGGACCAGGGATGGGTGGGCCCTGGGAGCAGGTACTGGTGGGAGCTGCTGTGGTCCAGCCGGGACCGGGACTCTGGGAGGCTGGGACCTGGGAGCAGGGACTGGCGGGCGCTGCGTTGGTCCAGCCGGGACCGGGACTCGGGGTGGCTGGGACCTGGCAGTAGGGACCGGCAGGAGCTGCTGTGGTCCAGCCGGGACCGGGACTCGGGGTGGCTGGGACCAGGAAGCAGGGACCGGCAGGAGCTGCTGTGGTCCAGCCGGGACCGGGACTCGGGGTGGCTGGGACCATGCAGTAGGGACCGGCAGGAGCTGCTGTGGTCCAGCCGGGACCGGGACTCGGGGTGGCTGGGACCATGCAGTAGGAACCGGCAGGAGCTGCTGTGGTCCAGCCGGGACCGGGACTCGGGGTGGCTGGGACCATGCAGTAGGGACCGGCAGGAGCTGCTGTGGTCCAGCCGGGACCGGGACTCGGGGTGGCTGGGACCATGCAGTAGGGACCGGCAGGAGCTGCTGTGGTCCAGCCGGGACCGGGACTCGGGGTGGCTGGACCATGCAGTAGGGACCGGCAGGAGCTGCTGTGGTCCAGCCGGGACCGGGACTCGGGGTGGCTGGGACCATGCAGTAGGGACCGGCAGGAGCTGCTGTGGTCCAGCCGGGACCGGGACTCGGGGTGGCTGGGACCAGGGAGCAGGGACCGGCAGGAGCTGCTGTGGTTCAGCCGGGACCGGGACTCGGGGTGGCTGGGACCATGCAGTAGGGACCGGCAGGAGCTGCTGTGGTCCAGCCGGGACCGGGACTCGGGGTGGCTGGGACCATGCAGTAGGGACCGGCAGGAGCTGCTGTGGTCCAGCCGGGACCGGGACTCGGGGTGGCTGGGACCATGCAGTAGGGACCGGCAGGAGCTGAGTTGCGAGCATGGCTAGCTGGTTGGTGAGTTTGTCGAGTGCTCGCTGCAACTCGCCCTGGTTGACGCGTGCCTTCCATAGTACGGCGGATCCCGAGTCTGAGTCTGCTGGGTCCATTATTGGTCGGATCATTCTGTCATGGGAGTTGGCAGTAGGACCCAAACGCGGACTCAGGACTCGGGGTTTTGTGGTGGAATAAATGTTATTTATTTACCGTGGTGACGGGTAGATGAACAGACAGGCAGGTGATGAACAGACAGGCAGGAGAGGAACAGGCAGGAGAGGAATCCGAGTGATATGTTGCATGCCGAATTCCAACAGAAGATATAACAATGACCAAACATTGGCAAAACAAAGACAATGATCCGACACTCGTGGGTGGAGTGCCGGGGCTTTTATGCCGTGACTAATTGCAGATTGCGGACAGCCGCGAACATAGCGCAGGTGCCGCTAATCGTCCAGGGGCGGCACTGGCGCCCGGGAGCCCCGCTAACGCTCCAGGGGCGGCATTGGCGCCCGGGAGCCCGGGGCCACGATGGAGATCGTGACAGCATGGTGTGTAAACAACAACAGCAACACGTTTACTAGAAACCTCTGCGATGGATGCGTTTCACATGACGCAGACAAAGTGCGCTACCAATGTGGATGTCATTGAGAGATGCACTCGGAGACGTAGCCCTGGCAGCCCTAAACGTTAGCCGCCCACAAGGCTGCTTCTCATTACCTCAACCCGGCTCAGCGGGCGCTCACACACGCCTTGCATCAGCCCCTTAATCCATTCATTAATTATACATGAGGCCTTGCTGGGAATTCTAATAATTGTTTACCAATTGGAAACCACCTTGGGTGCAATTAATCTATTTAAGATGCCGATACAGTAAGAATGCCAGCACGTCTGCTATCTCGCACGATCCTCCTCCAACCCCCCCCCCCCCCCCCCCCCCCCCACTTCTTGTCACACCAAAAAGTGGGACTAATTTATTCGGCTGTAGAAATTAATGCTCGCGCTCAGGTACGGCTGATCGCAACATTGCACACGTCTGTGGTGGTGTCAACAATCTCCCGGCGAAGAGGAACAAGCGAGGGAGGGAGGGAGGGAGGGAGGGAGGAAGGGGGGGGGGGGGGGGAGGGTTGGATGGAGGGGAGGGGGAGGGAGGGGAAGGAGGGAAGGGGAAGGGGGGACGATATGAAAGGGAATGAGGCATGAAGCGCGGGAGAGGAGAGCCCTGCATGGGGGGGGGAGGGGGGGGGGGGGGGGGGGAGATGGTGGGGGATTTTGTCCTTAAAGAAAGTTAAAGGGGAGTCAGAGTCGAGAGAGAGTGGAGGAGGATGATGAGGAAGAGGAAGTGATGGAAGTGGTTGTGGTGGTGGTGGTGGGAGAGAAAGAGGAGGAGGGGACGGAGGCACCTCAGGCTACGCATACGAAATGAAGGCGATGATGATGATGATGATGAAGCAATCAACGACCGACCGGGTTGGTGTGTATAAAAAGATGAGCAAAGAGAGAGAGAGAGAGAGAGAGAGAGAGAGAGAGAGAGAGAGAGAGAGAGAGAGAGAGAGAGAGAGAGAGAGCATTTGGTAAATGTGTGGCAAATTGGCATGGTGTGCGGGGTGGGGGGAACCAGCTTCATTTTGCTCCTCCGTTGCTGAAAATGAAGGCATGCAGGGTAAAGAGGAGCAGGCCAGCAGCACACAGGAGCACTGGATTAGGAAATGCAAGAGAGAGAGAGATATACAAGTGTTGGGGTGGTGTCACATAGTCAACACCACCACCACCCTCACCACCACCCTCACCACCACAGCCACCGATGGCTGCCGTGGGTTTTTGGCTGTGCCAGCAGAAACCCATTGGCTGACAACCCAATTGGCTCTTTGGCATTGTCGATGGCTTTTTTGTAAGTATGTGTGTGTGTGTGTGTGTGTGTGTGTGTGTGTGTGTGTGTGTGTGTGTGTGTGTGTGTGTGTGTCTCTTGAGTGACAGTAAAGGCTCTCTCCCGCTGATTACTCTCTCACACAATAACCCCTGAAACGTATCCATCGTAGACGCGCGCGACACCAGCGCCGCCTGCATCCCAATGACAGGCTGACGGAGGAGGCCAATGATGCGCGCACACACGCACGCACGCCACACACACACACACACACACACACACACACACACACACACACACACACACACACACACACACACACACACGTACGTGCGTCAAACATGAGTTTCACATGACCCTGCTGACTAGGAACCTCATATGATGGTGTAACTATTTGCATTCTTTCAACCTAAAGGACATTTCCAGTCATATGTCGTTAGTGTGTTGGTTACGCTGGTAGCTGATTGTTATCGTGTAGATCCATTAATGCTTATTATTGTTCTTGTTCAAATATTGGATAAAGGAGCAAGCAGTTGGACCCAACACACACACACACACACACACACACAAAGCCCTCCCTCTGCACAGAAGGCGAATCACGTGGCGGCTTGAGGCGGTCAGGTATACTTATTCTGTCAAGGAGAAGATCTAACATGACCTCAAACACAGCTCAGACCATCACTCACAGACGAGCGCAAATGGAGAGCCTGTGTGGATCCCCTGGATTGTCTCCGGTAAGTTTGCAACACTCCCGTTCCCATTGGCTTCCGGGTGAACTCTGTGACACTTTTAAAATCCTCCTCCTCCTCAGTCCCTCCTCCACTCTGCCTCACCAGCACCTCCCCGACCCCCAGCACTCAGTAGACCTCCTCCACCCACTCCCAGAAGCTGCCTCAGAATCTGTTCTGAAAAGAAAAAACATAAATAAATCACCATTTATAATGATTCTTTTCTTATCTATTTATATATATGTGTGTTTACCTCTTGAATAAAAAAATTGTTTTATGACCTTTTATGACCTACTGTGAAATAGCCCCCCTTGACCAAATATGATATACTTCAATTATTTGGGGCATCAGAAAATGGTTTAAGTTCCAGGGCTGACAAATAATGTTATAAGTAACATGTTTAACACTGTGCTACATACGGAGAAATATAAAACGAAATATATAAGACGGTAATCATGACCTTTTACAATGTACACTTTACAGGCGCACGCGCGAAGCCAGCCGCCTGTTGGTAAAAGCGCTAATGATTGTGAACACGTCAATGAAGCTGCCACGCGGTGAGGGAGGTCAGGTAGCTTCCCACAGTCCCCACACCCACAGAAGCCTGAGAACACATATTTATCCAGGTCCACTGAGCCAACGTTATTGAGGCTCCTGACGTGTTTCAAATGATAACTCATGTAGTCGTAGGAAGCTTTAATGTCCCCAAGGGGCAATTTGTCTCACAGACAGCAGTCGGTAATAAATAAGTCATACAAAAATAAAAATGGACGTACAATATACACATACCTACATACATACAGTACATACTGTATATACGAACACAGCAAGCACAAATGTCACTGATTATCATTGCCAATTGTCACCAGACTATCAAGAGAAGCCATCGGAACCAAGCTGAAACTCATCTTGTTTCAAAAGGCCATGACTGATGGGATAAAAGATGTTATCGGCCTTGAAGGGAGCAAACTAAACTCACTGTGTAACTGGGTGCGCATTGTTTTTTCCTGCAGGTCAGAGTGTGCAGGTCACCTTCTTGGGGTCGTCCGTTACCCTCAAAAAATGAGCCCACACTTTGGATGTCTTGCCCGATGAATATCCTGCTATCCGGCGATAACCGTAACGCTAATGTCTGTCCGTGATTGTGATCGAGCGTTGCCACTTGCTGTGTCCATCGTTTCTAAATAAATGCCCTCTAGTGTCTCATAAGGTGGGGTTGACCTCATTTTGACACGGCACAGGGTTTTGTTTTTTCCACGACCGTCTGACCAATGAAAACTCGCTTCTCGTCGACTCACATCGGGTCGTCGATTAGGGACAGACGTCGGCGCTGCACATTCTCAGTCACGCGGCTCTCATCCAGAAGTCAGTCAGACACGGTTGATCTGAGGACGCCATCAAATAATACCTTTCAATCATCCCCCGGGACACAGCGGAGGAGGAACGGCGGCGGCAGCAGCAGCGGGGGGGAGTCTGGGTCGATCCGATTATGGCTTCGCGAACTCGAGAACTGACAGGTGCCCAGAATGCGTCATCTCGCACCTCAGGGTGACATATGAGCCACAGAGACAGCCACTTTAATGACCTTGTCTTCCCATCCCATTTGGACAAAAAGTAATGATGGTAATTTGAGCGGCCCCCTGGTGTTGAGTGTTAGTGCAGCTGGGGGGGGGGGGGGGGGGGGGGGGGTAACAGTATTTGGGTTAGCTCACGTCCATTTAAAACCATCTCCCCCAGGTCTCCTAAATACGCCAAAGCGTTCACCTAGGACAACAATTGTTGATATTTTATCAACATAAAGTAAAGTTGCCTTTCGGGAATGAAACGTGCCAAGTTTAGCTTCTAATGCGGTAATGTAGACCTTATGAAACAATAATAATAATAATAATAATACTACAGGTGTTAAAAATCTGTTAGTCTGACTGATAATCAGCCATCCTTAGCCGGTCATTAACCGGGAACAGATAAGAATAAATGTGCTATCAAAATTGACTAAAGTGTGACCCCGTAAAAACAAAAGTACACAATGTTTGTTTTTTTTCAAACAATTGATAAAATCTTTGTTGCTCTGTTCGAGAAACAGATCTAAAAATGTTTAAATAATTTGTGTGAAAACTTGTTCTATCCATCTTCACAGTACAGTTGTGAGTTGAGTGGGCACTTCTCTTCTCATCCACTAATGTTTGGCCGACAATTAGGGGGCAATCCTCTCAAATAACCAATAACCAACCAATAACCATAAACCTTAACCAATACTCAAATGTACACATAAATAAATAACCAGACTGTATATCGACCTATAGTGCACATTACAAGCCCTTCATGGGTATCATCAGCCCAACAAATGTATTTTGATCCAAAAATGTACAATTCATGGGCAGGGCAACGGTGGGGGTGTTAAATGGAGCATTATGAATAAAACAGAAGATAATTCTCCGTAAAGTTTCGCCTCCGGAGTCTTTGGGGGCCAATCGGGGTCTTTTAGTCCTCTTTTGTTTGCAATGTGTCTTAACGCTGCCTTAACGGTTTCTATTATAGCTCTATCTTTAGCTTAGCGCGTCTAATCTTTTGTGACGGAAATAACCGACGGCAAGGTCATGCCGGTCACAGACAAGTGCAAAGAAAAACGGTTCTGTGAAGCAAATTAAGTGGTGGGTGTTGTTTTCCAACGCTGCCTCTCAAAGAGTTTACGTCGCTGTGGAAATTACGGGGCGAGTTTACCTTGATCGGTACGCGCTTGATTGGTTCAAGCACTGCTCAGCAGAACTCTCTTTTACCATCACTGTCATTTTATGCTGCCTTTGCATTTTTATCTCTGTTCCGTTGTTTTTCGTAGCTTGCCTGAGTTTTTTAACTTTTCCTTGCTCCTACCTGGATTTTTCTTCCCCCCCCATTTCACCCTTCACGGTCTAACCCCTCAGACCCTCACCACTAAGTCTCTCTCTCTCTCTCTCTCTCTCTCTCTCTCTCTCTCTCTCTCTGGTCTCCCTGATCTCTGACAGGGCCTTTTTATCACATCCCGCGGTGAATGAATATATTCTCTGAGCTCATTTGTGAGGGAATCTGTGCCGTCTACACACACACACAACCACACACACAACACACACACACACACACACACACTCACGCACACACACAACACACGCACACACACGCACACACATGCACTCACGCACACACACACACACATGAAAAAGCTTGCTGAACTGAACTCCTCTCAGGAAAGTTCCTCACGTCTATTTGGTGGCAGAGGAGGCAATTATTGAAGAGGAGATTGGAGTGAGGCCAACACAGATGTGGAGCCAATATATACAGTATATAGAAAGAGAGAGCGAGAGAGAGAGAGTGCACCCGAGAGAGAGCCCAAAAGAGATAAACAGGGCCATCCGAAAAAAAAACAAAAAAAAAACTTCCCCCCAATAACATAAAAAAAAAATAACGATTGTCATTTGGTGGCAGAGGAGGCAATTATTGAAGAGGAGATTGGAGTGAGGCCAACACAGATGTGGAGCCAATATATACAGTATATAGAAAGAGAGAGCGAGAGAGAGAGAGTGCAGGGGTTCCCACAAAAAAGGGAGTGAAGGGGGAAGTGCTTCCGAGAAAGATTGAATAGAATAGTATTAACATTTTAAAATCGTCAAATCATCATCTTGTTAATGGGTTTTCATTTAATCAAGCATAATAGACATTTTTGTTTATCAAATGGTCAATAACAGGAAAATGCACAGATCTCTGAAATAAGATTACACAGACTTGTACACCAACCGATCATGCTAACTGTTGTGTAGTCACCCCCTAAAGGCCCGTTCTGGGCCAGCAGACACCTGGTGTGTTGGATACGCTGTTGGTGGGATGGACCATGGTTGGAGTTGTTATAAGCAAGGGAGCATGGGACAAAAAGAGAGATATATATAAATAGAGATATAAAAGCAGGCCATTAAGCCATGTTTCCACTGCAGGAACTATACCCAGGAACTAGGAACCTTTGGAGGAACTCCAAGGATGCAACCGGGGTCTAAATTAAGTTCCAGGGACTTATTACACCGGCATACCTACCTGCTTGGAGGTATGTACTTTCCAAAATTTCAGGAACTTTGAAGGTGAAGGTGGGGCTTGAAGTGCTTTTTACTTTTTCTTGGGCAAGTCAGTCTCAGCTATCTCACGGTGGGTCAATCTCTTCAATAGCAAATACTGTATAATAATAATAATGTATTGCATTCATTTAGCGCCTTTCAAGTCACCCAAAGCACTTTAATATGCAACATTTTCCGAGAAGAATCATGCCAGTGAAAAAGATGGATTCAACTGTCAACCTCATATAGCCGAGTGAAGATGACTGTATGCTACGTCCTTTCTCCAAAATACAGTATATGTATTCAGAGGATTCAATTATAATCAAAATATAAAATAGCGAATAGCAGTAGGAAGATTTTGGTTTGAGGGGTCATTGGCATGACTAAATACATAGTCACAGCGTGACTATATATTTTCACAACTATATATTTCAGTGTACACAACTGTACACTGAAAGGGAATCAAAAATGAATGTTGCTCTCTCTAAAAGACTTCTCTTTTGTCTTTGTAGTCTTTTGTTTGCTGCGTGCCTGTTAACACAAATCACATTTTTAAGGGAGCGTGGGTCTCAGCAACAGTAAGTGTGTCATGATGTTATCCTTGGTGTGTCAGAGCCAGATTTAAAACAATGATACGTTCCCAACAGAATCAATATTCTTGCGGGCCTGGAATGTAGCCCCGCCCACATATGATCAGTGAAAACTCTTCTGGCTTCTGATCTGAGGTCAGCCTGTCCCTTCATTAGGGGCACATTCACCACACTTCCCATTAATGAGGATGAGGTTCTCCTGTATATATTATACAGTATATCACAGTAATAATAACACATTCAGACACCATCGTTTCAAAGGCTTTACATGAGAGCAAGTGAAAAGATACGATTGTAAAAAAAAGTTTCATAAAGACAAATATATAAATGCAGGGAATAGAAAGGGGGGGGGGGGTAGTTAAGGTTGTCTAGCCCATTAAACAAGAATGCCATCCAATAAGGTTGCCATTCTGAGCTTTATGCCACAAACCGTTCTGCCAAAAAGGCTTCAGGAAGTCAGGTGACGTAGTGTGAAGACATTTAGGCAACACAACTACTTAGTTAGGTTTAGGCGATAACACAACTACTTAGTTAGGTTTAGGCAACACAACTACTTGTTGGTATAGGTTTAGGCAAACAACTACTTGGTTAGGTTTATAGGAAACAACTACTTGGTCGGGTATAGGAAACAACTACTTGGTCGGGTATAGGAAACACAACTACTTGGTTAGGTATAGGAAACAACTACTTGGTTGGGTATAGGAAACACAACTACTTGGTTGGGTATAGGAAACACAACTACTTGGTTAGGTTTAGACCAACTTCTCCCATGTGCGTGTCCAACACCTCCTCATCACACATCATGGTTTCCTGCCAACCAAAAGGTGAAAGTAACCGCTCATCTACAAGACATGTGACAAGATGACCTGGAGAGAGAGAGAGAGAGAGAACAGGAGGGCGCCTTCACAAAGCCAATTCTAACAAGACGTGCGGTGGGAAATTGATCATCTCACAGTCGGCAAGGTACCGTGAAAGCCAATCTACGGCTTGGAAATGAGCAAGAAAATGGCGGTGAGAGTCGGCCTCTTCAGCCCCATGACACAATGGAACGTCTCAAGGTAATGCAAAGAAAGGCCAACGTAAAAATAAAATTGCAAATAAGCGTACAAAGGGCTCATGGACGTACACCATCTATCTCCGCATGACAGGGGAAATATGGAGGCTCTTTTACATAAGTAGCCTCTCCTGAGAAGAAGGAGAAACTCCACTCAAGGGTGTGTGTGTGTGTGTGTGTGTGTGTGTGTGTGTGTGTGTGTGTGTGTGCATGTGTGCGTGTGTGCGTGGCAGTAAAACAAGCCAGTGCTTTACATGACGCGTTCAAGATGTCACCTCTCGCGTGTTTGACAGCTTTTCTTCCGCACGCTATTCCTATTAAAAGTTCCATTTAATAAGTGACAGTATTTCAGGTTTAATATATGAACTGTAGGATCGTTTAAATCAATACACGTCTCAAGAGACCATACCGTCTGGCCTTCAGTATATAGAGAACTGTGACTTCTGGTAGTCGGTAGTCAAATGCATCAATGTACAATGTTTGTACAGCACACCAATATATGTGTATCGTTCCATCAATGTGTTGTGTTTTTTGAAAGTAAAATTGGCCGATGTTTGAGGATTAGTGTTGACGGCTGGTGTTGCCTCCCTCATTGACATCATGGTGTCTAACGTTGCCTCGGTTAAAGAGTGTTATGTTCTTAAACTTTCAACATTCAGATTAGAATGAATTAACGAATTAATGAATTTCTTTATTTGAACAGGGACAGAGTACAAAGAACATTAACCTTATAACTCAAGGAGAGATGCTATGTACCAGGTTTGAGCAAATTGCTATTTTCCGGCCGTAGTCCCTGGGCAGGGACTGGCCGGATATTTAATAAAAGTACAATTATTAAATAGCACGAAAGTTACACAATTAGACAAAAGATGACAAAAATACTATGGTAATGTGTAAAAGTATACAAACACAATCATCCCCACACCCCCAACCCTGAAACAACCCCACACCCACAACCCCTCCCCACCAACAAGACTCATTTACAAATGTGTACATCTTTGCTGTGTGATAATATGCTACCATTTGTTTAATTCCCAGAGGTTTCATGGATCCCATGGTAACTAAGGGTCTAATCTTCATGACTGTAGCCGTAGCCGGTTGCAATGCCTTGGATTACACACTTTGGTGGACTGGTGCAGGGGCATTGACTGACCTACGCCTGATAAGACATTCAACCCACAGCATACACTCACCCCTGCCCTCCCACAATATGGTAAAGGGATTGCATTTATATATCGCTTTTATCCAAAGCACTTTACAGTATTGCCTCACATTCCTGTGAGGCAATACATACACTGATGGACCCCAACCCCGGTAATTAAAAAGGGTACTGGCGGGCGGTGTGTGTGTAAAAAAAAAAATAATAACATCCCAGCGCACCACAGCAGCACAACTCCGACAAATAACTGGATATAAGATAAGTAGCGAGGACCACACACACACACACACACACACACACACACACACACACACACACACACACACACACACACACAAGCTCGGAGCTCATCCGGCGCTAAAGTACTGAGCCAATGACAGGTCAATTTATCTGCTGCCTCTTGGCTTCCATCGCGCCGCGCTCGCTGAGGGCTCTGACCTTTCCCCACCTCTCGTGGCGGGACGGCGAGGCGATGTGTGTCGCGCACGGGGACCACATGGTCGCTGCGGGTCTGTCTTGCGTGTGCGGTTTGTTTTTGCACACACACACACACACACACACACAGACACACAGACGTGTATGCGTGTGTGTGTTTGTATGTATGTAAAAAAAAAAATGCAGGGTTTTTTTTCCTGCGTAGTTGCAGATTTAACATGCAGCGGGGTGTGTGTGTGTGTGTGAGAGAAAGAGCAGTTGCACGTGTGTGTTTTTACACTCCTGGCTCTCTTAGGGGCAATGCTAATGAGTGACTCAGCAAGACAAATTAGTGCTGAAAAAACCTTGTTGACATCACACACACACACACACACACACACACACCAACTTTTTAATTACCGGGGTTGGGGTCCATCAGTGTATGTATTGCCTCACAGGAATGTGAGGCAATACTGTAAAGTGCTTTGGATAAAAGCGATATATAAATGCAATCCCTTTACCACATTGTGGGAGGGCAGGGGTGAGTGTATGCTGTGGGTTGAATGTCTTATCAGGCGTAGGTCAGTCAATGCCCCTGCACCAGTCCACCAAAGTGTGTAATCCAAGGCATTGCAACCGGCTACGGCTACAATCATGAAGATTAGACACTTAGTTACCATGGGATCCATGAAACCTCTGGGAATTAAACAAATGGTAGCATATTATCACACAGCAAAGATGTACACATTTGTAAATGAGTCTTGTTGGTGGGGAGGGGTTGTGGGTGTGGGGTTGTTTCAGGGTTGGGGGTGTGGGGATGATTGTGTTTGTATACTTTTACACATTACCATAGTATTTTTGTCATCTTTTGTCTAATTGTGTAACTTTCGTGCTATTTAATAATTGTACTTTTATTAAATATCCGGCCAGTCCCTGCCCAGGGACTACGGCCGGAAAATAGCAATTTGCTCAAACCTGGTACATAGCATCTCTCCTTGAGTTATAAGGTTAATGTTCTTTGTACTCTGTCCCTGTTCAAATAAAGAAATTCATTAATTCGTTAATTCATTCTAATCTGAATGTTGAAAGTTTAAGAACATAACACTCTTTAACCGAGGCAACGTTAGACACCATGATGTCAATGAGGGAGGCAACACCAGCCGTCAACACTAATCCTCAAACATCGGCCAATTTTACTTCCAAAAAACACAACACAACACATTGATGTAACGATACACATATATTGGTGTGCTGTACAAACATTGTACATTGATGCATTTGACTACCGACTACCAGAAGTCACAGTTCTCTATATACTGAAGGCCAGACGGTATGGTCTCTTGAGACGTGTATTGACTTAAACGATCCTACAGTTCATATATTAAACCTGAAATACTGTCACTTATTAAATGGAACTTTTAATAGGAATAGCGTGCGGAAGAAAAGCTGTCAAACACGCGAGAGGTGACATCTTGAACGCGTCATGTAAAGCACTGGCTTGTTTTACTGCCACACACACACGCACACACACACACACACACACACACACACACACACACACACACACACACACACACACACCCTTGAGTGGAGTTTCTCCTTCTTCTCAGGAGAGGCTACTTATGTAAAAGAGCCTCCATATTTCCCCTGTCATGCGGAGATAGATGGTGTACGTCCATGAGCCCTTTGTACGCTTATTTGCAATTTTATTTTTACGTTGGCCTTTCTTTGCATTACCTTGAGACGTTCCATTGTGTCATGGGGCTGAAGAGGCCGACTCTCACCGCCATTTTCTTGCTCATTTCCAAGCCGTAGATTGGCTTTCACGGTACCTTGCCGACTGTGAGATGATCAATTTCCCACCGCGCGTCTTGTTAGAATTGGCTTTGTGAAGGCGCCCTCCTGTTCTCTCTCTCTCTCTCTCTCCAGGTCATCTTGTCACATGTCTTGTAGATGAGCGGTTACTTTCACCTTTTGGTTGGCAGGAAACCATGATGTGTGATGAGGAGGTGTTGGACACGCACATGGGAGAAGTTGGTCTAAACCTAACCAAGTAGTTGTGTTTCCTATACCCGACCAAGTAGTTGTGTTTCCTATACCCGACCAAGTAGTTGTGTTTCCTATACCCGACCAAGTAGTTGTGTTTCCTATACCTAACCAAGTAGTTGTGTTGCTTAAACCGAACCAAGTAGTTAGTTTCAGAAGGCCGTAACGAGAAAAAAGCGCCAGAACACTACGGCCTGGCGTCTGAAATAACCGCATGGATACGTCGACAAAGTTCCACGGCAGGAATGGTGAAGAGGAGACTTCCGAGTGGAGCGGAGACACCTGGAAGGAGAACACATCCGTTTAGGTAAGAGACCGAGACAAACTTTGTTCGCCTCTGTGGAGATATTTAAACTTGCTCTTTAACTCACATTGGTTTCGCGGTCGGCAGGTGAAACCAGGGGGGGGGGGCGGAGCAGCAAAATGCCTGAGACTGAACGCAGCCGGCGAGGATGAGTGGGATTAGAGCTGATGTGTTTTTATTCAAAACCTGTTGACTCTCCCCGCAGTAGGAGGCTGGGATCAACCGGATTCATTATTTGTCTCCTTATTATGCCCATTGGCTATCTTTTCTGTTGTTAATTATCCCTACGACTACCGTCTCTCCTTCCCCGGCAAGAACCAGAACTAAGCCACGCAACGTGACACTGCGGCATTAGTCATTGCTACAGTCATTGTTTTCCAAAAAAATCTCAGTCAAAAGGGGGAAGTAATGCATACCTTAAACAAAAAGTAAAAGACTGTAAAAACTAGTCAAGGCGGAAAATCGTGTTTTTATACAACACACTAGAGATTCCGTAACGTTAAACGGTTGTAATACATGAACCGATTAGGCGAGAAACCAATTGACTTCAGCGTCAAAACAACGAAATATCCCAACCCTATCTAGAAGGTATAAATGACGAAACAACTCCTGAAATACAATACTAACTCTCCCCGACTCGGAATAACCAAGAGAAGAAAAATAATCGGGGCGGCAGCAGCAGCACACCCCTACGGTAGGCGTTCCCGATATTAACAATGGTACAACCCCACGCGGCTAACGGTACAGAGTAATGGTAGCGGAGCGTCTGGGCCTCCTCCCCCACCGCCGCTCCCAGGCTGTTTTATAGTCCGGTCCGGTAACGAGCTCATTCCTCTCAGCTGTTCCACGCACGCCCGAATCCCAGGAAGGGGGAGGGGCCTGCAAACAACAGAAAACCAGAATTTACATAACGACGATAAAATTGTACATGTAATGGAACCTCGTCTTCAACAGGACCACTTTTCCATGCTACTAATACATATTACGCACTTGTGTACCTCAAGCAGTTGCTAAATACTTTATTTGTATAAAAAAAAAAACTGTATTCACTGTTGCTTCCACAATTCTGTGCTTTTTTTTCATCCACGAAATGCGGCAAGATTTCTCTGAAACACTTCAGCCTCCGTTCTTGGATTAAGAAAAGTAGACAGGTAAGTGAAATTGTTAGCAAGAGGTTAGCGGGTCTTATTAAGTCGACACGAGACACAAACACTCAAGTGCAAAGTAAAAGTGCAAATTAATTTCACATTTTTGCTATTTTTACACGTACAACTACTCGCTAACACCAGGCACTTGACATCCTGTGGATAACCACGGCTACAACTAAAACCGTAGTTTGCTTTCATTGATTTCTAAGTGTTTCAGTGTTATAACACCCGAGCGGCGCACGTGACGAACATCGATGATCACGCAACATGCCAAAGAGAGAAAGGGTGTGTTTGTTGAAGCTGTGCTGTGTATGTACCCTTGTATGTACACTTCCAAACCTTTTATAATACCGTCCGGGGTGTACCAATCGCCTAGCCTGGTAGTATAGGATCAGCTCCCTGCAGACCTGGAGCCTTGCCACGCAGGGCCCCGCCGACCCGGAGCCCAGGCCAGTCATCCTGGTGACGTGCATGTCAGCTTCTGCTCTGGGAGTCGGGCTGGAGGGACAGGTGACATTTCACGCTTGACAGTGAGCGGTCAGGGTAATGTTCCGGCAAGTAAGCGTGTGTGTGTCTGGTCGTGCGGTGTTGAGTGGTGAGGTGTGGGTCGTGGTGTGTGTGTGTGTGTGTGTGTGTGTGTGCAAATACTCCAGACCACCTGATGAGTTTAACCGTACACCATCGGAGAAGAGCTTCATGAGTGAATTACCACATGATGTGATTATGAAATCAATTGATTGAATGCATTTGAATGCTTATTGTACAGTATATATATTTACATTTACATTTACATTTAGGGCATTTGGCAGACGCTTTTATCCAAAGCGACTTACAAAGAGTACATTTGTTGAAGGAGAGGCAGCAATATATCACTGTGGTACCTGAAGATAAGAATAGAGCTGTTTTCATATTTACGAGACGAATAGAACGAGTTTCATAATTGCCAAGTTGCCTGCATAAGTAGCTGGGCAGGCGTGCAATTCTAAGCATGATACAACATCTGAGAACGAACAACAATGCTAAGTGCCATTAATAAGTGTTAAGACATATAAACACGCAGGTTAGTGCTAGGGGGGGGTTATGTAGAGTCCAGGTGAACTCTGAACAGGTGGGTCTTGAGTCTCTTGCGGAAGCTGGCGAGCGACTCGGCTGTCCTGACATGAGCCGGGAGCTCATTCCACCACTGAGGAGCCAGAACCGTGAAGAGTTGGGACTTGGAAGAGTGATGTTTGGCTGTTTTTAGTGAAGTACCAGTCGTTTGGCATATATATTATATATATATATATATATATTGTGGCAGACGGCCACTGAGGGGCCGACTAGGGAGTGTGGACAATGGTCGGGGGAACCGCAGTTCCCCAGTCGGCCCCCAGAGGGAGCCAAGGAAACCAGGAAGTGTAGAGAGGCAATCAGCCTCATGGGAAGTGGCTGCGCCTCGTTGAGGGAACTCGGCGGCAGCCAATCAGGGGCCTGGCTGCGGCCAATAAATAGGAGAGGACCTGGGTGGTGTAGAGAGTCGAGGAGAGAGAGAGAGGAGAGCTGGAAGTGGTGGCGTTGGAAGCTGAAGTAGAAGTAGAAGTAGAAGTAGAAGTAGAAGTAGAAGTAGAAGTAGAAGTAGAAGTAGAAGTAGAAGTAGAAGTAGAAGTAGAAGTAGAAGTAGAAGTGGAAGTGGAAGTGGAAGAGGAAGAGGAAGAGTACTGGAAACGACTGAGTGAGTTGACGAAATACCAAAGTGGCTGTGTGCCCGAGACTTGGATTGTCTGAGAACCCTGCCGTGTGCTGAACCCCTGGACCGCCTGAGAACCCGCCCCGTGAACGAACCCCGCCTGGCTGACTACCCGACCCATCGCCGAACCCCGCTCTACCTGAGGACCCGTCTCCGTGTACCGACCCCTGCTAACGGACCACGACTACCCGCACGGACTAAAGGACTACACCTATAAGTACCCTGCACTTCCCCTTCCCCTGTATGTTAAATAAACCCGGTTTGCCTTATATTCTGGTGTGGACAGTGGATTCATTAGGTTCAGTCGTGGACACACTCCACCCGACAACGGAGTGTGCCACAATATATATATACACACACACACACACACACGAACAGCTTACTTGCCGGAACATTACCCTGACCGCTCACTTGTCAAAGCGTGAAATTGTCACCCTGTCCTCCGAGCCCGACTCCCAGAGCAGAAGCTGACATGCACGTCACCAGGATGACTGGCCTGGGCTCCGGGTCGGCGGGGCCCTGCGTGGCAAGGCTCCAGGTCTGCAGGGAGCTGCTCCTATACTACCAGGCTAGGCGATTGGTACACCCCGGACGGTATTATAAAAGGTTTGGAAGTGTACATACAAGGGTACATACACAGCACAGCTTCAACAAACACACCCTTTCTCTCTTTGGCATGTTGCGTGATCATCGATGTTTGTCACGTGCGCCGCTCGGGTGTTATAACACTGAAACACTTAGAAATCAATGAAAGCAAACTACGGTTTTAGTTGTAGCCGTGGTTATCCACAGGATGTCAAGTGCCTGGTGTTAGCGAGTAGTTGTACGTGTAAAAATAGCAAAAATGTGAAATTAATTTGCACTTTTACTTTGCACTTGAGTGTTTGTGTCTCGTGTCGACTTAATAAGACCCGCTAACCTCTTGCTAACAATTTCACTTACCTGTCTACTTTTCTTAATCCAAGAACGGAGGCTGAAGTGTTTCAGAGAAATCTTGCCGCATTTCGTGGATGAAAAAAAAGCACAGAATTGTGGAAGCAACAGTGAATACAGTTTTTTTTTTTATACAAATAAAGTATTTAGCAACTGCTTGAGGTACACAAGTGCGTAATATGTATTAGTAGCATGGAAAAGTGGTCCTGTTGAAGACGAGGTTCCATTACATGTACAATTTTATCGTCGTTATGTAAATTCTGGTTTTCTGTTGTTTGCAGGCCCCTCCCCCTTCCTGGGATTCGGGCGTGCGTGGAACAGCTGAGAGGAATGAGCTCGTTACCGGACCGGACTATAAAACAGACTGGGAGCGGCGGTGGGGGAGGCGGCCCAGACGCTCCGCTACCATTACTCTGTACCGTTAGCCGCGTGGGGTTGTACCATTGTTAATATCGGGAACGCCTACCGTAGGGGTGTGCGTGCTGCTGCCGCTACCCCGATTATTTTTCTTCTCTTGGTTATTCCGAGTCGGGGAGAGTTAGTATTATATTTCAGGAGTTGTTTCGTCATTTATACCTTCGAGATAGGGTTGGGATATTTCGTTGTTTTGACGCTGAAGTCAATTGGTTTCTCGCCTAATCGGTTCATGTATTACAACCGTTTAACATTACGGAATCTCTAGTGTGTTGTATAAAAACACGATTTTCCGCCTTGACTAGTTTTTACAGTCTTTTACTTTTTGTTTAAGGTATGCGTTACTTCCCCCTTTTGACTGAGATTTTTTGGAAAACAATGCTGTAGCAATGACTAATGCCGCAGTGTCACGTTGCGTGGCTTAGTTCTGGTTCTTGCCGGGAAGGAGAGACGGTAGTCGTAGGGATAATTAACAACAGAAAAGATAGCCAATGGGCATAATAAGGAGACAAATAATGAATCCGGTTGATCCCAGCCTCCTACTGCGGGGGAGATCAAAAAGGTTTTGAATAAAAACACACATCAGTCTAATCCCACTCATCTCGCCGGCTGCGTTCAGTCTCAGGCATTTTGCTGCTACCGCCCCCCCCCCCTGGTTTCACCTGCCGACGCGAAACCAATGTGAGTTAAAGAGCAAGTTTATATCCCACAGAGGCGAACAAAGTTGTCTCGGTCTCTTACCTAAACGGATGTTCCTCCTTCCAGGTGTCTCCGCTCCACTCGGGAGTCTCCTCTTCACCATTCCTGCCGTGGAACTTTGTCGACGTATCCGTCAGTTACGCCAGGCCGTACGTCTTCTGGCGCTTTTTTCTCGTACGGCCTTCTGAAACTGTAAATATTAATAATATATATATATATTATATATATATATATTAGGGATGCACCGATACCGATACCAGTATTCGGTATCGGTCCGATACTGTGCTCATGTACTCGTACTCGTACTCGTTAAACTACTCCGATACAACCGCACCGATACCACTTTGGCAACGCAACGTTAACCTTGTAATATTCTTAGCCAAGGAATATTGAAATAAAGAGATGCAACCGAGTTGGCGTTTATGGATGTTTAATAGAAACTGCGCATGGTACCGAGCATGGGCGTAGAATTTAGTGGGGACGCTGGGGACATGTCCCCACCAATTAACGGAGCACACCCCCACCCCCATCAGAACCACGAATTAACAGCGCACCCCCCCCCCCATCAGAACGCGAATTAACAGCGCACCCCCCCCCATCAGAACCACGAATTAACAGCGCACCCCCCCCCCCATCAGAACCACGAATTTAACGGAGCACCCCCCCCCCCCATCGAACGGCACGAATTAACGGAGAACCCCCCCCTCCCCCCAGAGACACTGACTCTGAGCCCCTCGCCTCACCGTGGAGCGTATTGCGCATCCTTGGCGCAAATCTGTGATGTCCACCAATGTCCTATGAACAACAACACGCCCTTGGCTACCGAGTATCCGACTTGACGGTATGGTTTGGAATGGTTAGGTTCACATTTCATTTGGAAATGTGTGGCAGTGCCGTTATAAATTTGCTTTAATTGGTTCCAGCAGTCATGAAAGTGAGGAAACATCTGATGAAAATAAAAATTAAAACATGTTTTCAAAAGTCATTAGGAAACTGTAATGGTTTATTAAGTACTCGGTATCGGTATTCGGCATCGGCAAGTACCCAAATGTAAGTACTTGTACTTGTACTCGGTCTGAAAAAAAGTGGTATCGGTGCATCCCTAATATATATAATAATAATATAAACTGAAATAAATAACGTCTTGCAGACAAAACAATGAATGTAAGATAGGAATGTAAAATTGCACTGTAAATAGGAATATTTCATCTGTAAAATGAACATCTATTGTCCTTCAGCTGTTTGTTGTTGTTTTGTTGGTCTATTCCGATGAAGAATATAGAGCAGCAAGCAGAACTCATGCCTCATAAATACAGGGAGGGCATTGCTGGCATTTATCACAAAACTACTGTGGAATTACTTCTTCTGCATTTGATCTGATGGAACAATAATTTTTGTTCATACGCAAACATAACATAATTTACATATATGTGAAACATAGCGCCACAGTTTACCTGAAGCACAGATATATTTGGGTGCATCCTTCTGCTAATGCGTACTGAGAACAGTGTCCAGTCCAGCTGTGTGGCACTAGGAGAGAGCACTTCTTTTCCAGATGTTTCTCCCAGGGGCCCGGCAGCTCCCCATAGTCCAGCTGTGCATGTCACAGACTCACGGTGAACGATGCAACAACAGCACAAATTATTATAAAACAAAAAAAAAATATCTATAAATGACGTGCCAACAAGAAACTGCTGGGTTGTGTCCAAAAATGGTTTACGATGTCTCTCAGCCAGTTGAGGGAGAATGGACGGGTCGCTTTATCTTTCGCTGCCTTGAGGAGAGAAACAAAACATACATAATTAATAATGCAAGACGTGGGCATTCAATACCATATTTCACGGCCCGGCTGCGAGTATGCAGATTTTCATCCTAAACAAAGACTAAACCAGATGATTTTGTTGATTAAAACACCTTGAGCCAGAGAGGAGGAGCTAATCAGTGAAATTAACAATTGTCGTCTTTAATTGGAATGAAAAACCCACCGTATGCTTCCTCAGCCATCGACAGCACATGGTGAAATGATGGTAGAGAATTAGAATAAAGCTATAGGCAATAACATTAGACACTTATTCAACTTACAGCAGCCATTTCTTTTGGGCCAGGTCCTTGGCGCCACGCCACGCACGCCCAGACTGATGAATTCCAAGGTCCTTGCATCTGCCCTTTGTCTGGCGCTGTGAAGTGGGGAATCGTTTAATATCACTACAATATTTCAACGATCTCCTCAACACGTGTATTCATATATTACATCGGCTGAGCACTTACTCATCGGTAAGCGCGCCGGTCTGCAACACCGCCGGCAGCGTCTGCGCAGATCTCCACAGGCTTCAGCTCATGACGCGCCCATTTGTCCACAGTCCTTCCTCCAGGACGTCTCGCCCTCGTCCACGGTGGCCACATGAATCCTCTCCATGGTGTCAATGTCCATGATGGTGTAAGTCAGTGTGCACAACGGCCTGGCTGGCAGTCCGCTGAAAAATGGTTAAATAAAAATAGTAGGGATGCACCGATACCACTTTTTTTCAGACCGAGTACAAGTACAAGTACTTACATTTGGGTACTTGCCGATACCGAATACCGATACCGAGTACTTAATAAAACCATTACAGTTCTAATGACTTTGAAAACATGTTTTATTTTCAATTTTCATCAGATGTTCCTCACTTTCTGACTGTGAACAAATTAAACAAATATAACGGCACTGCCACACATTTCAATGAAATGTAACCTATTCAGAACCATCCAACATACGTCAGTCGGATACTCGGTACCAAGGACGTGTTGTTGTTTAGGACATTGGTGGACATCACAGATATTGCGCCAAGGATGCGCAATGACGCTCCCGTGAGACGCGGGGCTCAGAGTCAGCGTCTCTGGGGGAGGGGGGGGGTGCTCCGTTAATTCGCCGTTCTGATGGGGGGGGGGGGGGGGGGGGGGGGGGGGTGCCGCTGTTAATTCGCGGTTCTGATGGGGGGGGGGTGCGCTGTTAATTTGCGGTTCTGATGGGGGGGGGGGGTGCGCTGTTAATTCGCCGTCTGATGGGGGGGGGGGGTGCGCTGTTAATCGCCATTCTGATGGGGGGGGGGTGTGCGCTGTAATTCGCCGTTCTGATGGGGGGGGTCGCTGTTAATTCGCCGTTTCTGATGGGGGGGGGGTGCGCTGTTAATCTCGCCGTTCTGATGGGGGGGGGGGGTGCGCTGTTAATTCGCCGTTCTGATGGGGGGGGGGGTGCGCTTTAATTCGCCCGTTTCTGATGGGGGGGGGGGGGTTGCTCCGTTAATTGGTGGGGACATGTCCCCAGCGTCTCCACTAAATTCTACGCCCATGCTCGGTACCATGCGCAGTTGCTATTAAACATCCATAAACGCCAACTCGGTTGCATCTCTTTATTTCAATATTCCTTGGCTAAGAATATTACAAGGTTAACGTTGCGTTGCCAAAGTGGTATCGGTGCGGTTGTATCGGAGTAGTTTAACGAGTACGAGTACGAGTACATCAGCACAGTATCGGACCGATACCGAATACTGGTATCGGTATCGGTGCATCCCTAAAAAATAGGTTAGCTGCTTCCATACAATCTCACTGTCATTGCCAACACATGTACTGTATAAGATGGCGACGTTGAAGCTACGCACCTCAGACCACGACATCCTTCCCTTGAAGTCCTTTTCTGTGTCGACACGGTGAGTGTTGGGTGTTGATGTTGTTGACCATCCCCATGTTTAGGAATTTGAACAAGAGGGCAACCTCTGGTAAATGGATTGCATTTATATATCGCTTTTATCCAAATCGCTTTACAGTATTGCCCGACATTCACTCATTCATACACCGACGGCGGTGTCAACCATGCAAGGTAACAACCAACACGTCAGGAGCACTTGGGGTTAGGTGGTGTCTTGCTCAGGGACGCCTCGACACTTAGCTAGGAGGCGGAGCCCGGGGATCGAACCAGCGACCTTCCGGTTTCCAGACAACCGCTCTTACCTCCTGAGATATCGTCGCCCACCACCTTTGCAAAGTTGCTGCCAGACGACAACATGTCGGTGGCGGACGAGAGAACATCTCCGGCTTGCATCCCAAAGTTCATGACAGGCGGGGAGTCCCAGCGCCACAGGGCTCCAGTGTCCGTTGGGACGGATGTCAAAGTCAAATAAAGGTAACGCTTGCATTATTCATGCGCAGCACCGGCTTCTACTAGAAACGTGCGATCTCATGCGACCGTCTAGACATCATATTGGCTGTGGCCGTCCATGCTGACCCATACGACACTCGACGCGTGTCGTGTGCCCTTGGAATAGATGTTGATCTCAAAGGGAGCAATGAGGTCGTCGCACACCACAGCAGGCTTCAAAAGGCCGGTACATGTACCCACACGATGTGGTCAGTGTGGCCGGTTGTCTCAAGCGATCCAGTGAATACTAGACTAGATATTTGCTGGAACTATTCCATTTAGGGCATTTGGCATTCGCGCTTTTATCCAAAGTGACTTACAATAAGTACAATTGTCAAAAGAGTGAGACAGAAATGCATCCCCGATGGTACGGAGAGATTAGAATAGAACAAGTTTCAAGCTTTCATCATTGACAGCAAGATAGCTGGGATATCTGGTACCTGATACCTGGTTTATACATCACACACACGGGGATACAACAGTAAACTTAACCCAATTAAACCCATTCATCAGCAACTTTGTAATCAAACATATCAGGACAGCACAATTATGCCAATGCGATGACTTACCTGTCTATCCCAGTAGAAGGAACACCACCATCACCAGCACCTCAGCTGGAGAAACAACATGACACGGTTGCATACCCCCTGTAATAGAAATACATTGTTACATCCTAAGGTAACCGAAATAAACACGGATAAAATCTACTTTTGCCACATGAATGTAAATGTACAATCCTGGTGGCAATTAGATTACAATATTGATATTTTCCAACATTGACAGGGAAAAGGTTACTTGTGTTGGTAACTCTGCCCATGGCCGCCACGCTCCAGCTGAAGCTATCAAACAAACTGCATTTAGATTTGCAGGCTGAATTACCCGTCCAGCAGAAAGTCACTGTGAACACATCAGCGGTCTCCGTTTGGGAAAGGCCACTGCAATGTTTATCCTCGTTTTCTGTCCCGATTTAGTTTCATGTTCGTTTTTGCTTTTTTGACGATGAGGATTCCTGCCCCCTTGATTTTCCTTGTACTAAATAATGAATAAATAATATGATCCTCCGTTTGTCAACACTTCTCACAAAACCAAATAGTTAGCCAGTACGCCAGCAACCCCCGTCCTCTTCCGTGTTATTAATATCCCAGGGAAGTGTGCCATAAGGCTGCTTAATAAAAGACATAGGTGTGAGCGTCCAAGCGGTTTGAAAAACCAGTTTCGTCTCTGGTTTTTGACATCACAAGTGGGAGTGTCCACTTGTGACGTATGCTGGATAGATCAGCCTATGTAGATTAGCTTACCCAGTGGACTGTAGCAACTGGTCTATCCAGCATACACCTGGGTGGACACGCCCACTCGTGGGATTCCGAAACCGCTTGGAAGGGCTAACCACGCTCACACCTGGGGATATAAACCAGCCAACTTTAAACCAGCCACCAAACACTCCACATGCACCTTTAATTAAGCCATTTGTTTTTTCTGTTATCTGTGGTCAATCCAAGTTTTGCAGAACATAATACTAAGAAATTGGACATGTTGATCAAAAGCTGACAACTGTTAAGATTCCTAAATATTTGCACAATACAAGCAGATATTGTCTGTGTTGTGACACTCTGGGGTGACGAGTGTTCACAAGACTGAAAATAATGAATTCAAGTTCCACACCAGGATTCAATGAAATACAACTTTTATTGACTAATGTGTAGGGAAAATGTATGGTTAATAGCAGTGCCAAGGCCGTAATCCAATAGATTCATCGTAGTCCATAAGCAGGGTCTAGCACACCGGGACGAAGTCTCAGACAGATCAGGGCAAGGCAGGCGGGAGGGTAGTCAGGCAGGCGAGGGTCACAAACGGTTCTCAAGTTCAAAGGCAAAGGCACACAGCCAACTTCTTCTATTATCACAGACACACACTACACACGACGAAGACCACCACCACCACTTTGACCTCCTCTTCCCAGGTCCTTATGTATTATGTAGGTATTTATGTCCTGAATACAGGCCGTTGATTGGCTGCCGCCGAGTTCCTCTAACAAGGTGCAGGTTTTACCAATATGGTTGATTGCCGGTCTAGGCGGCTGTGTCTCAGTGGCTCCCTCTAGGAGCCGAAGTGTGAATGCCGAGAATGAATAATGCTTCCATAGCTCTCCTCTTATGCTCCTCGGTGGCCGGCTGCCACAGTGTCATGTGGCGGTGTGTGTAACATACACAATTTCTGATGCAAACTTTGAACCATTGTTCAAGCTTGTATCCTGCCAATCATTTTGGATTTTCAGAAAATCTAATTCAACTGTGCTGTAGGTCAGATGTAAGAGCTATCATTTTAGTGTAATGGGTTTGAAATGCTAAAGCCATAAGTTGCCATTCAGTGAGTAGACTGCGCCTGCCTCTGTATGAGCCAATTTAGACGTTTAGACCGCTTCCAGCTCATTCCTGACCAATCAGGGCATCTCTTCACTGATTGGTTCGGGGAATCCATCTTGCCGGCCAATCACGGGTGTGTGTGTGAAATGAAACACTTCTCAGTGGTGGAGAAACGGAGGGAGGGAGGGGAGGGATCGGAGAGGCAGGGGACGTGCTTTGATTCGGCATTAAAATCCGAGTCTTGCTCTTTTCTGCCCTCTCTCTTTATGACTGCCGAAACCCCACCTGCAGCTCCTCGAAGCAAGCGACCGCATCTAAATGTGTTCATCGAGTGACACTTCCCATACGTTTACGCGTCAACCCCGCCGACCTGACGCCCTCGTAAATCCTTCGTAAACGGCGCTGTAAAGAGGCAGCCGCACAACGGAGGGGCTTAAGGCGTTCCGCGGGGCCACACGAGCCGCAGTTACCCCGGCCTGCCTGCAGCGTCCCGGCATTGGTTTACATTCAGCATGCACAGAGCGAGCTTATGTAAATCAGCTTTTTTCGCTTTGCATTCAGCGCTGTGTCGCCTCAAGAGCGGAGGGGGGGGGGGGGGGGGGGGGTGAACATCCCTTCGTCATAAGTCCTCCCACCCTGCCGCCCAAATAAATTAGCCAAGAGACAACTATGATGTGCATGTCTTATGCAAGCCAAACCAATTTGGCTTGCAGGAATTGATGAATAGCGAACGTAAAGACATGTTTCCGATTTGTATTTTTATCACAGCCGGCTGGCAACAGAGATCTGAATGCGTTAAGCAGGCATAGAGGATATACAGTACTGCATGTAATAAGTAATTTCTATTTAGTCTTTGATTAAACGGAAAGAGACGGCTGTGTTTTTCGTAATTCTCCGCAAAGCTACAAACAAAAGCCACGCGTGCGCTTACACGTGTGCCCACATTGACACGCACAATGGCAGTTATGCATATACTGTATATACGGTATGTATGAAAATCTATTTATTTTTCTTAAAGGTGGTTGGGAATTGAAGCAGCCAAGGTACATGCCCTTGCCCATCATTACTATGGTAAAACATGTAAATAACCTCAGCGACTCTGCCTTTCATGTCGTCCATTTTAAGCAAACCCTCGTCTTAGCGAGACGTCGATAGCGCTTCTCACCTCTTTAGGGGCCCCATAAGCGCTGCGGGGCCCCGGTGCCACGTCGGTATTTTTCTTCATTTGAAGCATTGATCCGTTTGCAGTGTAGCATTTGTCGCTTCTCACACTCTCACTCACTCACACACACACACTCACACACACACTCGCACACACGCACACACACACCAAGTCCAATTGCCAATAATTTGTCAGCTCAGTAGACTCGGAAGGATCCTTTCTAAAAATGATGGTGGAGCCATTAATGAACGTAGCATGTCTGTAAAGAGAGACAGGAAGAGGTGTGGAAGAGAGAGAGAGAGAGAGAGAGAGGAGAGAGAGAGAGAGAGAGAGAGAGTGATCGAAAGACAGAATAAAGAGGAAGAGGAGAAGGCACGAGGCACCAAAGACTGAGTGACAGTGCCAGAGAGAGAGAGAGAGAGAGAGAGAGAGAGAGAGAGAGAGAGAGGATGTGTGTCCTAATTAAGTTTTTATCCATGTCAATTCATCGGGGCCTTGTTAGGGAAACACAGACAGACAATGCCGCTTCATTCCTGGGGAAAAATACTGGCAGCTGCTACTACAGGAAATCTATTAATTGATTTCGGCGACACATCTTTGTTTGAGAACATCTTTGCTGTCTGTGGAGAATTCCAGCCGCACGCCGCTGCCACACCACCCCGTTGACAGGTGTGCACAGTAGTTACCGTTGGCATCATTGTGGTAAAATGCCAACGCTTACAAAAGCTGAAAGGAGAGCGGCTTTTAAAGCGGGGAGCAGCTCGGAGCCTCTGCCAAGCGGCTCTGAAAACGTTGGCGTCTGGGGCCTCCATTGAAGGCCCACGGAGCTTGATAATGGGCCGTGCTGGTAGGAGCACAGATTGGCTCCAACACAGCAGCTAATCGTCTGAATTCATCTAGAAAGGGAATATCACAGATCCGCCTCGTTGCGGATCTGATCTCTCTGATTGAATCACAGGTCAAAGCTCTGAGCGATATATACTGTACACATGCATGTTGGAGCATATAGCTTATTCGCATTTTAACATTCTTTATAGAATTGTGTACACATGATATATCCGTGCTTAATACTAGGCTACTTATTACATAATGCCACTATATTGTCCTATATCGCTAAACATGTCAATCTGCTGCGATTTTCAGGAACTCCATTTCATCTTTGAACATTGATTGGTGAACAGGTAGCAAGGAAAACTGGTGCTTTTCAACAGAGTTGGTCTGCAGTTGGTGCCCCGTAACCTTTAGCTCCTGGAAATGAGCTGTGATTGTTGTTAAAGGAGTGGCCCGATTGATTGAATTAAGGAAGCAATTGGTTGTAAAAGGAGAAACTAGAAAAACAGATCAGTGGTGGTCAATAGTCATCAGACCCCCAGCGTCCATGGAGCGGTATTGATCAGAGGAAGGTCAATCATACAGTCCCCTGGGACACGCGCAAGCGATTGGTACAGTTCATGCGTGATAAGTGATCATAATTGGTCATGTAGGCTTCATGACCTACCTGTGAGTTTTCACAGAGCTGTCGTAGCAAGATAAACAGGCAACATTAGCAATGGGAGATGGCCTGTGGAAGCAGGCCATCTCCCAGGGTGCCCCCACTGCCCACTCCCAGGGCGCCCCACTGCCCACTCCCAGGGTGCTCCCACTGCCCACTGCCCACTCCCAGGGCGCTCCCACTGCCCACTCCCAGGGCGCCCCCACTGCCCACTCCCAGGGCGCTCCCACTGCCCACTCCCATGCACATAACCTGATACAAACATTTTATATTGCCCTGTTGTTGATATGCCTCATTGATATGACTTTTTATTATTTTAACTTTTATTATTCCAAAAAATCTGGAATTATATAAAAAAAAAAAAGTAAAACCTGCTCCTTGTGCTGTAAAGACTGTAAATAGTGTGGATATTTGATTCTCCGGTTATTTGTATTTGTTCCGTTGCACATTCCGCTGGGCATCGCCACTTTTCCATTTCACTGAATATCCTGTGTGTGTATGTGACCATTAAACTTCTTGAGTCCTGAATCTTGAATCTTGGGTAGGCAGGCCGGTGTTCCATTCATGTGCATCCGAGCACCAGGAACGCTCAATGGATCGTTCTCCTCGGTGGTTCAGTCTGCTAGCCGTGCCCTGGAAAAGAAAAGGAGCGGAGTCATCATTGGTGTCATGACTCAAGCGAAACCTGTTTGTCTGTTGGTCTTATTAGCTTTCATGACCCTTGATTATTCCAGCATGCGTGTAACAAGCCACCATGTAAAGAGAGTTTATGTACAAAGAGTTAATTGATGTTTTGAGTGAGTGATTTCCACCGCTATTGCCGGTGTTCCCCTGCCAGTCGTTGAACTTGAACCTGAACGCCCCCTTTGGCGTAGACAAGGGCGCACACTTCCCGGCACGTCCGACACTTTATCCAGGGGCCAGGCGGTGAGCGAGGGGCGAGAGAGATTATCGCAGAGTGCTTTGAAGAGTTGCAAGTAAAGAGGACAAAAGGAGAGCTCCCTTTCCCAGCGAGCCACCCTGCCACAAATACTAATGTGGTGGAAATTAAAGGCGCACTATTCAGAACACGCCTTGACTCAGAGTGAGCCATCCATCGCTACGACGGCTAACGTGATTATAGTTAAGCTAAGGGCGAAAGGACGTTCCGAAAGACTGTCGAGTTGAAGAAGCACCCGCGGGTTTCTGAATAGAATGTTGTTTTGGCACAATCCATAGAATGAGGTTGATTCAAAGTTTGTGTTAATTACAAGTCTGGGTTTTAATTTGGAGCCGCCCTGGTTGGGGAAAGTTCATCAACTTGCGAGTGACCCTTTGGTCAACTTCATAATTTTTGGTGCATGTTTCATTCATTGAGTTGGTTGTCTGGATTAACCCGTCTAAACATTTAGCCCCTCCACAGTTTAAAGAGACAAACAGGGGTAGTGGAGATAGCTGGGGAGTGTGGGTGAGAGACTCTGAGTGGTGCCCAAATGGTCCCCATGTGATGGTTTTCTCTTAGCATTTACATGCTAAGAGAAACAGATCTGTCATAAAAGACAAAGAGAAAGTCAGCCCAAGTTGGGTTGCATTGGAGCAGGTGGGTTACACAGCAGGGACCCCGCAACAGGGAACAATGGAGACTTAAATGGAACTTTAAATTTGCATTAATTCATGTTTTGACATCTCTCCAAACCAAATGCAACAAGCAACAGTCTTGATGAGGACAAGCATATACACTACATACACTATTAGACTACATACATATATGACAGAGAATGATGATTAATGTAATATTATCATAAAAGTGATGCAAACATGTATTCAAGATTTATATTCAATATGTTCTAAAGCACAAGTCATACATAAAATGCAACGCCAAGTGCAGAACATAAAAATGGAAATAAGAGAAGGACGAGTTTAACCCGTGTGCATTGATTGGCCAATGTACCTCAGACTCTAACCAGCCTGTCTCAGGGGCCAGGTGAGGCTGCTTAAACCAGCCACCAAACACACACACACACACACGGGGTGGGAACCCATGCTAGGTCGGCGGGGGTGTTGTCGAGCACAGCAGCACAATCAGCCACACACACACACACACACACACACACACACACACACACACACACACACACAGGTCCAGTTGCATGTACGGGGAGGAGGAGGAGGAGGCCCACCCCCAGCTTTCTACAGAGGGGAGATGAGATGAGACAATCGGCGGGACTAAGCCGACATTTTCGCGGCAACCAAACATCAAAAACTTCTCCCCGCAGCCGGTCCAGAGATCACCGATAACAGTAGACAGTATGTATACACACACAAGACCCCTCTCTGTGGTAGAGAATACAGGGCTAACAAACATGTTTAAAGAGCTTTGCCCACGATACACCATTACTTCCCTCACAGTTTCCCCGGACAGTTATACCTGCCTTAGACAACAAAGGAAAACAACAAATTGACAGAGTTGTCAGAAAAGCCTTCTCTTGCGCTGCAGACAGTTGTCTGGCTGTCTGGAGCTACAGAGCCGCCTCACTGTAATGGCTCATTACAGCAGACAGGGAGATAAAGAAAGAGTCACACTTTGATTTCATGTTGATAGACAAGAAGAAAAAGTATGTACTATTTTAAGGCGCCGCTGTGTGACTGCTGCTTTTTCCATATGCTGCTGATTTATGCATTCCTCTTTTGAAGCGTTTAGTGTTTATTTCTATATGCTGCAGGAGCCAAGTTATCCACGGCGACCATATAGTACCGAACCATGACCTTTGTGAACTGTGCAACTCCTAATATATATATATATATACTGTGGCAGCTTGGCGAGACAGTGTCGTGGGTGGACCAGTTGGAATAAACAGACATTTATTAAATAAAGTAAGGAAACCAGTCCACGCTTACTCCCAATAAACAGGGTGGCCAGAGGGTGCTTACCCTGCGCCTCTGCAGCCATGTGGGGCATGGATCAGGCCATCACAATTATATATGTTATATATATACATTAATTATATACGTATATACACACGATTTAATAAGATGACGGCTATACACCTTTTAATTTCCCACCTCCCAAGATGTTCAGTCAACCTTGTTCACGAATCAAAATATCCCCACTCCTTTCTATGAAAACAGTAATCAAACTCAATTCCAGGCAGTTTATTATAAAGGGCTCCAATCATAAATCATCCTGGCGGAATGCACGTCGATTTCCGCTGTCAAATATTTCACAAAACTCCGAGACCACTCAGGAACGGCACCAAATATTCAGTGGCCAGGATATATCCCGGTGGTGCGCCATTGTTTGAATTATACATGTCGTAGGCCTAGAAACACTGCATATATAAATTAAATTGTCATGGCAACTCAACTGGATTTACTCTCATCTTATACATTATATTCTGACTGAGCATATGGGAGTAAGTGGAGCGAGCCCCTGGCCACCGTCGCTTCAGGCTCGTGTGAGGAAGACTTCACGGCCAACATTTTCTTAAGTGTCTTCTTAAATATCTTCTGACGAACTTCGTAAGAACAAACTTAAGAAATCTGTCCGCCGGATTCATGAACGCGGGGAAATGTGTTCTTAAACCGATGAGGAATGCCACTCATTCTTAAATGGAACGCGCGTGCTCGTACACCTGAATTAGCATACAGACACGCCCCGCCAGCTCCTTATAAGGGCAACAACAGGACCGTGTGCACACAGAATCATGCCAAAGCGAATAGTGAAAACCGATGGTGCACCGGCCAAACCAGTCACATGTCACATGCAACATCATACCAGTAAGATGAGCAGTGGAACGTTTCTCCACTGGCTCTTACAATGTATACACTAAGCAAGGTCAAGAAAATAGAACCAACAATGAAAAATAACAATAGAGAACAAGACGGCTGAGAGCAGATTCAATTGTACAGTTGAGTTAAACACATGAGTAGGCTACTTGTGGATCTTGATAGGCCCTATCATGGGCGTAGAATTTAGTGGGGACGCTGGGGACATGTCCCCCCCGGTGGGGACATGTCCCCACCAATATCCAGCGATATCCACCCCCCCCCATCAGAACCGCGAAGTAACGGAGCCCCCCCCCCAGAGACGCTGACTCGGAGCCCGACGCGCGCCTCACGGGAGCGTAATTGCGCATCCTTGGCGCAATATCTGTAATGTCCACCAATGTCCTAAACAACAATACGTCCTTGGGCCCGATGTATATTATGTATATGATGTATATTATGTATATGATATATATTATGTATACTATGTATATGATATATATTATGTAGGCCCCCATACAGTTATGGATATTCACATAGATGTGTCAATTCTATTTCCCTATGTCTATATCCACGCGATTGAGTTTAGTGCTTATTTATTTATTCACTACCATTTGCAGTGTTCGTGTTCGTGTATTTTAGGACATCACGATGCCTCGTAGAATCATGACTATGCATGTGAAACGAAATATTCTCGTATTTATTATTATTATAATTATTTACATCCGAGGATGTCTGTAGAATTTATGTGAACGCAATCACCAATGATTTCTCACAAATTCAGCTCTTAAGAACATGGGCGCACTCCAAATAGGTCTGCTTTTCTGCGTTCTTAAATCCTGTTCTTAGCGAAGAAGCAATCCCAGATAAGAAACCATTCATGAATGCCAGAATTGTCACAGGAACTTCGTAAGTGGAGTTAAGAAGAAATTTCTTCTTAACTTTTTCTTAACTGCGTTCGAGAATGAGGTCCATTATTGTTGGTTTTCTAAAAGCCGTTTTGTGAAACTTCAAATGAACACTACATGACTATCTATACAACTGTGCATGAAGTCATGTACATATATAGTGGGTGACCTTGTTTTATGTGGGAATAAAAAGACATTGTATGAAATGGACATTTATTGAAATAAAACAACGAGAAACGTACATAAATGGACAGCAAAAAAAATAAAAACAAAGAAACGTCGAGACAACATTCATTCCGCAACAATAAATACACACTTGATGCAGCGTCCCTTCTCTGACCAAATAAAATAAAGGAAACGACAGAAAGTAGTGTTAAAAACATGGAACCAGAAGGCAGGGCTACAGCGGTTAGGCCTTCATTCTGCCCGATCCCCTCAACACAAAGCCAAAGACATAGAGCCAGCTTTATGAAAGCTGGGGGCAAAGAGGACCACAACAACAAAAACATTCTAAATTGTTAATAATTATTCCGATTATCGTCGTTAGGTGAAATTATTTTTATGCTGCTAAGAATAAAATGTTCATAAAAAGTGAATATACAAATCTCCAGCTATAAAATGTAGTAATAAGAGCCTAGAAATATCCTTCAATAAAAAGGTAGATTATACCCAGTCAGTGCTTACGTGGTCATCATGCGCGGGCTCCTAACACCACAGTACCATTTGAAAACCAGGCATTTAGCTTAGCGCTATTCCACATGCCGTTGTATGGGGACATCCCCAGCCAATCAGGAGCCGTGAGGGGACGTCAATGGGAGAATGGACGCACGTGTAGAAATCTATAGAGGCGTGGCATGATGGGCTTTGAACTTGATAAGATCTAATATAGAACTTATTATCACACGGGGTCTGGGTGCCATACAACGCATGACCTGGGGGTAAAGAAACTGATATGGGCAAACATCAGATTTGAACCACGCAGGCATTACGCTTTGCTTGCTATGGACGAAGACTATATGTGTATATCGATGGATATAGATGGAGCAGATATTGTAGCGGGTCGCTCAGATGAGGTGGGTGGTCGATCGGCTGAAGGTGTGGTACCTCCGCTCGAATCGGGACTGCAGGTTCACCATGGAGGGTGAAGGGCGGGCCTGCAGAAGGAGAGAGAGAGAGAGGAGGGGTGGTAAAAGAGAACAAAAAAGCGACGAAAACATGTGGCGGCTGGTTCTGTGCAGCCACCACATTCCATCGACCCACACCAGTGTATATATATATAAAGAGTAACTACAGACCATGCGTCTACCTTCAGTAGACTAATCCTGTGAACACATTGTGTACAGAAAATGCATCATCTATTTCACAGTTCATGTTCTGTTAAAAATACGATAATGTTAAGAAAAATGAACAATGAACTTGTCAATGCAACCAGAGCTGCACGCATATGGACAGCGCTAGATACACATTCTAACCCAGCGTGTAGTTACTCTTTAAGGAGCCAGTTAGTGAAGGAAACAACATGATTCACATGTGATGTACGAGACGCCACTCGTGCACCTTAATGCGTGTGTGTGTGTGTGTGTGTGTGTGTGTGTTAGCCCAACCATTGCACGTGCCTCACCCGTCTAAACAGCTTCCCAAAGTGTGGTTAATCACGAGGCACCACAATGGAAAGGCGGGTGTTGCGTTTTGGGTTATTTTCTCACCACGTCTCGCTCTCATTTTAATCACCCCCCGTGACACACAAGTCGTGAGTTAGTGAGAGAGTGAGAGAGAGAGAGAGAGAGAGAGAGAGAGAGACGAGGGGGTCAAACTAAACGCACCATCCACTCGGCAAATGCCTAAACAAACACAGCGACAAAAGACACGGGCAGACAATTCTCCCCTGCTGGAAATGGCAATAACAGCAGCAGCAGCAACAGCAGCAGCAGCCTGTGCGTGGGTGTGGACGTCCTCCGCTGGAACCGGCAGCAGCAGCTGAAGGAGCACCTCTGAAGGGCAGCTTTGATGACATGCTAGCTGGTCATCTCTATGCAGAGAGACGCACACACACACACACACACACACACACACGGGGGGGCGGGGTCTTCTGCTACTCAAAACTAAAGGCCACCCTGCCAGTCAGACGTGGGTTTTGATGGAAGCAAATTAAACTGATCTCTGTCATTAATCAAAGTGCTGTGAGGGGGTATGTGGGCTGTTTCATTTGATGCATTATAACTGAATTATGCATTTCTTTCAGAGGATTCTAAAACATAAGCAGCAGCCAACACTAGCGTCAAACCGACAATTTGGCGCCAATTTGTGCCAATCAGGAAGCACAAACCGCAACATGTGTTCATGGAGGAGGAGCCCCTTCATCACATGGCCGCAGGACAGAAGATGGTGTCCGCCTGCTGCCCACGGTTATACATACAACCATGATGGGGCTTGTTCAACACTTGTCGGGATGCCATTTTGATTGAGGAGAAATCGGTGAGGTTATCGGTCAAAGGAAAAAACGTGGCCTGAAGAAAACAACAACAACAAACAGACCCAGAGGGAACCACTTTCAACTGCACAGTGCCAAAAAAACAGGCAAGAAACCAGCCAGTGTAAGGGGAACGCCGGGTGTTGTTATTCTGAGCCTTCTTACCAAATTCCTAAAATGCGTCCGACGTTTGCACTTCTCTTCGGTACACACCGCAGTCTAACTGATCCTAATGTTCTAACGAGCAGAACTCTCTGATGGGTACTAGCAACACAAACTGGCGGAGGGCGGGACACATCGAGGAGGTGTTGAAAATCCCAGCAGTCTCCTCAGAAGAGCCCAGTGTTCAGAAAGGAGCACCCAGAAGCCGCCACCACCACCACCACCACCATCACCATCACCTCTCCCTCCCGGTGATCCCACATGACATCCAAGAGACCGAGGCGACCCAGATCAACGCTTCAGGATCACCATGGAGACCAATAACCGTAATCACACCGCTTTGTAGCCGGCCCGGTGGTACTCAGGCTTTTATTGTCTGATCTTTAAGTTGAGTTGTAGTTAGCCAATTAGTATTCATATCACTCCTACTAATCCATTAGCCAATTAGTGATTAACATTAATTATGAAAGCGCTTGATCTTGGACCAAGGATGCGCCGGTACGTATAATTAGCGTCCTCCGTGTGAATATTGGGCGAAAATACATGGCAAGGCTTTTTTTGTGGTGTGGGCGACGATAATAAACCAATGGAGTAGAAATAATTGCAGGGATGCAATTAGTTCTTTGCCTTTAGTCTGCCAAAACGGAAAAGGTCACACGTGGTGCTGTGGTTAATGTGAGGCGCTGCAGCCGTGTGTGATTACATGTGGAGCCAGCGGTGCCGGGGCCTCCCCAGTGTGGACGGTAGGGGCAAGCTCACGTCTGACCGCTGGCCCGAGCCGGGGGAGGAGCTCTACAGCAGAGTCTCCCTGCGGGGAGGGCTGGTTGGCCCCGGCCTTAGAGTAACCGCGGGGGGCGCGCCCCGGCCCGCCCCGCCGGAGGGTTGTCTGGCCCGGGCGTAGGGCGTCTGCTGGGGGATCAGGGCGGAGACCCGGGGCTGATACACCGCGGGGGCCGCCGGCCGCGCGCCCTGCGGGCCACCGGCCTTCAAGGTAAGGTTGGCGCCTCGGAGGTTGGAGGAGATGAGTCTGCGGGAGGCGGAGCTCGGGGAGGGATGGGCAGGGATTGCAACGGCGGGGGCTGCGGGGTTCCTAGTGTCGGACTGCATCCAGGGAGCCTGGGGGCCGGGCCTGGGGAGCAGGCTGACACGGCTAGAGGGGGGACAAGAGCTCTGGCAGCCGGGGGGCGCTGCCACCGCTGCCTGGGGCCCGAGCAGAGCGCTAGCGGCGGGGTGGGCGGCGCTGCACGGGCTGCGTACGCAGACCGGCAGCCTGGCTCTGAGGGGCGGGTGGTCCAGAGAGTTTGAGCGCTGCACGGCGGCGCCGTTCTTGGCCGCATCGCTCAGACTGAAGGTAGACGCTGAACGGAACATCTGGAGCAGACACACGACGGGTGGGGACACACACACACACACACACACACACACACACACACACACACAGACACACACAAAGGGACAGGAGGGCATAGGTCAAAGACATGGGAAGTAGAGAGGATGAAAAACAGAATCTTAACTGGATGGGATGCGGGGAGGAAAAAGACATTTCATCATTTAAATTCAAACAAACAAACATGCATGCATGCATTAAGGCAGGGCTGCAGATTTAGTGTGACACTGGCAAGATCATATTTCACTGAGACTCAAGACAAAACAAATACACCATTTGGAAGTCAACACACGACAAAGCCTGATCGAAGGTTAATTCATGAATGAATTCATTCTTAGAGAAGGCAGTGGTTAAAACTACCCCCTCTCAGAATGAAGACGTTTATACCTCCCATCCCCAATTACTCTGAAAAAACCCAATGGTTTGATTGAGTATGTGGTAGAACTCATTGGCAACATTGAGAACCCAGCGCTGTCCAAAAACTTGGCAAAATAAGTACGACGCAAGCCTTAACTTTTGAATAAAGATTGTTTGTTTATCCACCCGCACACGCCGAGAGCAAACTACCATCTACACCCCGAAAAAACACAGAGCGCAAACAGAACAAAACCATGACCATACGGTAAACCCTTACGCCATCTTAGAACCTGGAACTAAAACCCCATCAAATTAAAATAAAAAAATAAAAAATAAAATCACACACAATCACACACACACAAAACAATAACAAACATAAAACGATGATGAAAGGATCAATTGACTGGCCTGCCCACAAAAGGGTTGATGGAGAGGAAATGAGACAGATGGACAAATTGAGGAGGACGGCGAGATGGAGCCAGCATCACAGCATCACAGCACACACCCTCCACCCCCCCTCCGCCTTCTTCTTGTCCTTGTTGTTCTTCTTCTTCTACTGCCGCTTTACTGTCTACTCCTTAAGCAGTGGGTGAGGAGAGCGTTTCCAAGGCGACACCACCACCACCGAGGAGGAAGTCGGGCGAGATGGATAGCCAAGATAGAGTTAGATCCATAGAAAAAGCGAGCGGGGCTGGGGGTTGACCGGGCAGACAGGGTCGGGTGCGTAGACAGGTTAGCGCAACGCAGACATAATCCCAGGAGCCGGGAGCCTGGCGTCAGCTGCAGCAGACGGTAGGCGGAGACGGACAAGCGGGCATCCCGGACGAGATAAATATTTCTCATATCCACCCACACGTCTCTGCATCGGCGGCGGAGGCTCACAGCAATAGCAGGGGGGTGGGGGGGTTTATTGATTAGTAACACAAGGTGTTTGTTTTCGAGTTCAGTTCAGCAAAAGTAAAAGTGGGGCCATGAAAGCTTTATCGACATCCTCGCTCGCCCACACCTCCATACACACGCGCACACGCGCGCACACACACACACACACACACACACACACCACCCGCTAGCCGGTTAAGAGCCCGTCGATAGGTGGAGGGCAGGGCAGCGTCTCAGGCGGGTGGGAGGCTTCGGCAGGGGCGGGAAGTAACCGAGTACATAAACAAATCTGAAGTACTTGTACTTTACTTTCAGTGTTTTCGATTTGCTGCTACTTTCATACTTCTACTCTACTACATCCGAGGCAAATACTGTACATTACACTACTCAGAATTGTTTAGCATATTGTATGTTCTTAGATGTTGGTAATGTGCTCATAATGGCACTTCTGCTCTTATCCCAGTTATTATGCAGGCAACCTCGCAATTATGAAACTCGTTCTATTAACCTCGTAACTATGAATGTATGAGTCCTGTTCTATTCTTATCTTTATGTACCACAGCGATATCATCTCCTTCAACAAATGTACTCTTTGTAAGTCGCTTTGGATAAAAGCGTCTGCCAAATGGCCCTAAATGTAAATGTACATTTATCTGACAGCTTTAGATACTAGTTAACAATACAATATGAATCAATAAAACAATTATGACATTATATCAATAAGGATTTTTGGGTCCCAAGGGAAAAATATGAATGCATCAACAATTATCATCCAAATAATTTTCGGAAATGGGCCCTTCTGCATCACAAGTACTTAAAAGTACTTTTTGTCCTTTTAAGTATATTTTGATGCCAATACTTTTGTAGTTTTACTAAAGTAACACTTACAATGCATGACTTTTACTTGTAATAATGCATTTCTACAATGTGGTGTTACTATTTTAAAATGTTTACAAAATTGGGGTACTTCTTCCACCACAGGGTTTCGGACTGCTGTGGGCCTGCTGTGGGCCAGCAGGGTTATCTCATGTCATCAGAAGGGGTTTGTTTTGTTGTTGGTGTTGTTATGGTGCCGATTTACAGAGAAGGTGAGACTTACGGCCAGCGTGGAGCTGCTGGCGGCGCGGTGCTCCGCGCTGAGCCGGGGGCTGGTGAAGTCATCGGGCGTCCCGCTGGCCATGAAGGCCCTCTGGATCACACGCTTGGGCGTCTTGTTGAAGGAGAACACCCTGGTGACCTGCGTTCCAGGGTGGGGGAACCATGGCAAGATAGAGAAGGAAGAGAGCGTGTTAGACAAGAGGCCGGGGGGGCCGGGTAAGTCACCGATAATGGATGGGAAGCCAGCGTCTAGAACCTCTCACCGATTACACCTTAGTTAATTTGGTTCATTTCGACTGTTCAAAATGTTCCGTAACTGTTCCGTATCTGTGTGCATTTCCTTAAATTATAAAGAAATTATAATAATAATCGCAAAGCTAAGATATGAACTTCTTCATTCGGAAAATTTCCCAGATTTTATAGTTCAGCATATTAACAGTACAGACCTTGTCAGGGACTATGGGAAAAAAGCTTATAAAATAAAAATAATCATTCATTAAACTTAATCGAGGTAAAAGCTTTAAATGATCGTCACACTGATTTGACGTGCCATCACCCTAAAAGAAGCATGATACGTAACATGAAATGCATGTTCTGCACTACTTTCAGAAAGGCGTGAGATCAGTCATTTTTAGATCAGTCCTGGTCTAAAAATGTCGCTTGTGAGATTCCTGCCACTTCATTAGACTACTGTATTCCCTGTACAGTCGCTACTTGTACGCTTGGCCGACATACACAAGTCTCTCCATTTTTATTTATTCATATTTATGCGTTTTTTTTTTTTATTATTTATGTCCCTGCACTTAAAATAGACCTTGGCATTGTGTATCATCTTATCCCAGCTATCTTGCTATCTTTACCAGCAAGGGGTCAACCGTGCACTCAAGCACTCAATCATGAGAGCTTGAAACTTGTTCTAGTCAAATCTTACTGTACCGGCAGCAATATATAGTTATTTCAGTCTCCTTGCACAAATGTACTTGTTGTAAGTCGCTTTAGACAAAAGTTTAAAATGGCAAATGCCCTAATTGTAAATGTAATGGTGCAACAGCAACACAAGCAGGTGTGTGGCACAAAGCTATGTGTGTGTGTGTGTGTGTGTGTGTGCATGTGTCCTCTATGTATGTGTGTGTGTGTGTGTGTGTGTGTGTGTGTGTGTGTGTGTGTGTGTGTGTGTGTGTGTGTGTGTGTGTGTGTGTGTGTGTGCACTGCGTACTTTCTTCGAGGTCTTCTTGATGGCCCTTGAGGCCTTGCTCAGGGTGCTGTCCATGTCCTTGGTGCTGACCTGCAGGGTGTCTGGGTCCGTCCTCTGCACCAGGTCGTCCTGGGTTACCGGCGGGGGACGAGGGCAGGCGGAGAGACACAACACAACACACCGTCAACAAACGCTGAAAATAGATGCGTTTCAACATAAAACCTCGAAATAAATACAGCTTTTCGGGGTGGAGGGGGTGGGTTTGGGGGGTAGACTTGAGTGTGTGCGTGTGCAGCAGTGTACACACAAGTCTTTATTCTCCCCTCACTGCTCCTCCTCCTCCTCCACCGCCGCGGCCCCTCCTTCTCTGCAGTACACATTTAACAAGCAGGGGCTCCGAGTCGTTGGTATTCACAGCGCACCGTTGACCCAGTAGAGAGAGCATTAGGAATGCAGCTGTTGAGCCGGCGGAGAGCGGCGCCACACACCGGAGGCCAACACCGCCCCCTGTTGGCCGCTCGGGGTAGTGTGGTCCCCGGTGCCACCGGAGTGTGGAGTCTGATCTAGCCGTGTCTCTCACAACCGACTGGGGGCTTACCAGGGGCCTCTTTATTTACCATAGACACATTAGCCTCTGGAAAGTTCCCGTCCCTCTCCACGTTTGTAGAGATCGACAGCCCGGAGTCTCGAAACCTATTCCCATTGCTTTGATCTAAAGCAACACATGAGGTTACGAGGCCCTTCTGGCGAATGGCCTTGCGCTCCAGATCTCTTGTGTACACAGTTAGCACTGCTTTTAAATGCATGGTGATGCAGTCTCTCTCCACACGGGTCACACAGAACCACAGTTAGCAACAGAATGAATGACTTGGACAGGAGTCCCATTTCAATCCTGAATGAATGAATGAATGAGAATGAAACGGGCAGGCGAGCAACGTCAAAACAGACTGTGTGTGTGTGTCTAAGAGTGAGATGTGTGTGTGTCTGAGAGTGAGATGTGTGTGTGTCTGAGAGGGGAGTGTGTGTGTATGTGTCTCTGAGAGTGAGTGTGTGAGTGTGAGTGTGTGTGTGTGTGTGTGTGTGTGTGTGTGTGTGTGTGTGTGTGTGTGTGTGTGTGTGTGTGTGAAGGAGAGGTGACTGTCTGAGAGTCAGAGGTGAGAGTGCGTGTGTGTGTGTCTGAGAGGTGTGGTGTCTGAGAGGTGTGTGTGTGTCTGAGAGTGAGAGGTGAGTGTGTGTGTCTGAAAGTGAGTGTGAGTATCTGAGAGTGAGAGGCGTGTGCGTATCTCGAGAGTGAGAGGTGTGTGCGTGCGTCTGAGAGTGAGAGGTGAAGTGTGTGTGTCTGAAAGTGAGTGTGCGTATCTGAGAGTGAGAGGTGTGTGCGTGCGCGTGTGTGCGTGCGCGTGGTGCGTGCGCATGTGCGCGAGATGGAAATGTTGTCACCTCTAGTCAAGCGTGCGATGAAAGCGTGTAATGACAATTGATATCAAGCCGTAGAAGTCACTCATGCAACACACCAGGGCGACAGCAGCTTGTATTGTAGTACATGTTAGTCACATGTGCTCGGCAACGGCTCACCACCGCTACAGCATCATTAGCACAGCTCTTGAGTGGCTTCACGTCGTCGTTAAATGACGCACGGTCAGATTTGATGCGTCAGGCCAGAGCCACCATTAAAATCAAGCATTGTATATTTTTCCAGGTACGAATCTCACCGATGCCCTCATGTTTTGTGACGTTTGCACGGTTTAAACGCTCGAAAACAATCCTGTGGCTTGTCAGGTTTTCCCACCAAATGACCATCCGCCTCTACACACTGACGTTTTGCAGTGCGACGACGACGACAACAATGAACCATGTGCGCGCCCCTTCCGTGTCTCCACAGAGAACACAGGTTGCTTTTAGCCAAATATACTATAATATAGGCTATTACAATATACACCATAATTAATATAATGCATCTTTGAAATCAAACAGAGCTGTCTGATTGCGGACGGCATTCACAGCCAATCATGACAGCCATCGATAAAGAGAACGTGGAAACATTTGGCTGATTAAAAGTTTCAAACGGCCTGCGTGTGAATGATTTGTTCCAGCGTACAGAAGAAACGCGGCATCGTTCATCGTAGTGGAACAGTGAAAACACACTGAGAGCATCATTTCCACCAGCGCGAGTGGCATTATATGACAGCTGCTGCTGGCACAGTTTGGGTGTGACTTTTTTTGATCATCTTTAATGGTTTTCGAAAATACTGCCAAACTTTAGAAGTTTCTGACAACGTGCAACTTACTAGACTAATGGCCTCGAATGTGCTCTACTTGGAAAGGAAAATTATCGGATAGCGCCACTGTTATCAAACAAACAATAAGGACATTTAGTGAAAATGAATTGCACACAGAAGACTGCCTCAACCCCCCGCCGCCACCGCCACCACCACCACCACCACCACCACCACACACAAAACATTGTATAACTTATAGGCTTTTCCTTCTAGAAGCCAAGCAATACTGTGGTGTATCACTCATTTATCACCCCCGTCCTCCAAATGGAACGTCCCGCTGTTGCATACACACACAATTTTCCTGACACAACGATGCGATTCTTTCGCTGGAAGATTTGAATCGTCAATTGAATCGATTCAAGGTCACCGCTCCAACCGAGCAGAGCCTACGACCCCGGCCGCTGTGCTCTGGTGTGTTGGTGCGTACGCATCTCTGCAGACACTCAGGTGAGACAGAGGTTTAGTGTTAGAGTGGCCAGAACTGTTAGGACTTGGTTACCATTGGTTGGTCTAGACGGCTGGATGAAAGACAAGACAATAATTGGTGTGTGTGTGTGTGTGTGTGTGTGTGTGTGTGTGTGTGTGTGTGTGTGTGTGTGTGTGTGTGTGTGTGTGTGTGTGTGAGAGAGAGAGAGAGCGCAAGTTTGTGAGAGTGAGGTGTGTGTGTGTGTGTGTGTGTGTGTGTGTGTGTGTGTGTGTATAAGAGTGAGTGAGTGAGTGAGGTGTGTGTGTGTGTGTGTAAGAGCGAGTGAGTGAGGTGCGTGTGTGTGTAAGAGCGAGTGAGTGAGGTGTTTGTGTAACAGTGAGTGAGGTGTGTGTAAGAGTGAGGTGTGTGTGTGTATAAGAGTGAGTGAGGTAGGTGTGTGTGTGTGTGTGAGAGAAAGTTGTGTGTGTGTGAAAGAGTGAGTGAGTGAGTCTGTGTGCGTGCGTGTACATGAGTGTGTGTGTGTGTGTGTGTGTGTGTGTGTGTGTGTGTGTGTGTGTGTGTGTGTGTGTGTGTGTGTGTGTGTGTGTGTGTGTGTGTGTGTGTGTGTGCGTGCGTGCGCGTGTGTGTGTGAGTGTGCCTCACCGAGTCGGCCCTGCAGATGGTGTCGGCCACGTGTCGGGAGAGCTTGCGTAGCCAGTCCCCCTTCTGCATCTCCTCGCCCATCAGCTGGAAGCTGAACAGCAGGTTCTCCTGCTCGGTGGGCGGACGCACCACCAGGGCAAAGGCGTTCACGCACTCTGCACCCAGGGGGGAGAGGAGACACCCGCATGGATACATTTAATGGCACACAGGGGGGTGAGGAATCGTGGAAGACTGCATTAAAATAGAACACCTATAACTAACCCAACTTCACCATCCTCATGTTTCGTTCGCGTGTCATCATTATTGATGTGTTAATAATGATTATTATCAGGTGGTAAAAAGGTAGGATTAGGATTCAAAAATTAGACAAAAATGGGACGTGATGAAGAGTGTAAAATATTCCAACTTATTTTTAAGAAAATATTACAACGGTGAAAGCGGTACTTCAAAATAGATTCCAGGATGAAACAGAACTCCCCCAAAAAATGAAAAGAAATCGACGAGGAGAGTCGGGAAGGAATCACGGAGACACGCGCACACGCACGCGCACACGCACACGCGCACACACGAGTTTAGGGCTGGATACCGCAATACAAATGATGGATTGACCCACTCTTTTTGTAAAACATTTTTACGATGCATACTAAATTGTTTTGAAGATGTTGTAATGATAAAAAGGGTCCCTCTACACATGGGAACCCTGAAAGTAAATGGCTGCTCGCACTTGAAAATATGAGAAAAATGTGTTGTAAATGCGAGCACATTTGGAGCGAGCGTGTGTGTGCGAGTGTGTGTGTGTGTGTCTTACCCTCAGTGTCCTGCAGGTCCAGTACCCTGCGTATCTGGGACAGCGGCATCAGCATGATGTGCTTAAGCTGGGCCGGTGGCCGGGTCTGACCCATGGGACTCTTGAAGGTGCTGATCACCTTATGGCGCTTCCTGGCAATCTATTGCACACACAGAGACACACACACACACACTTGAAGGATGGAATACTAACACATAAAGACAAAAGACCACCGTATTGCAATTGGTTGGGTTGTTGTTGATCACAGAAATCTTATCCAGAGAATTCAAAAAGAATTACAGCGTCTAGAATGTAGAATGTATTTTGAGAACAAACATCTACATTTACATTAAGGGCATTTGGCAGATGTACAAAGAGTACAGTTGTTGGAGGAGACCGCTATATATTACTGTGGTCCATACAGATAAGAATAGAGCAGGTTTGAAGCATTCATAGAGTTTCATAATTGCTAGGTTGCCTGCATAATTGCTGGGGTAAGAGCAGGCTTGCCATGCTAAGTGCATTAACAACATCTGAGAACATACAATATGCTAAACAATGCTAAGTATGATTAATAATGCCAAGACGTACAAAGACATTAGACAGTGCTAGGGTTAGGAGAGGGAAGGTGGGGGGGGGGTTCCTCCTGCCAGAACAGAGAAGAGCTGGGACTTGGCAGAGTGATGGTTGCCATGTTCTTAATGATGGCGGTACCAGTCGTCTAGCCGGAGTGGACAGCCTTGTCGGCCAGTACCAGCATTTTGAATCTAATGCGAGCAATTACCAGGAGCCAATGGAGGTCGCTGGAGAGGGTTGCATGGGAGAATTTTTGTAAGTTGAACACCAGATGCGCTGCTGCGTTCTGGATGCATTGTAAGGGTTTGATTGCGGAGGGAGGGAGTCCAGCCAGGAGAGGAGTCGAGGCGAGTGATGACGTGCGCTTGGACCAAGACCTGTGCTGCTTCACGTGTGAGGAAGGCCCAGATCCTGTGGATGTTGTAGAGAGCAATTCTGCAAGAACGGGCCACAGAGGTGATGTTGGCGTTGCAGCACAGCTGGTCGTCTAGTACCATGCCAAGGTTCCTTGAAGTCTGAGAAGGGGAGACTTTGATGACCTCAATGGTGACAAGTAGGTCCATCTGAGGGCAGTATTTCCCCGGCATGAAGAGCAGCTGAGTCTTGTCTAGGTTAAGCTTCAGGTGATTGGCAGTCGTCCATTTGCTGATGTCAGCCAGGCGCTTAGAGATGCGTGTTGCAATTTGGGTGTCAGAAGAGGGTGAATGAAAGGAACAGTTGTGTGTCGTCTCCGTAACAGTGATAGAAGCCATGGGATGTAATTACAGAGCCGAGCGATCTAGTGTATAAGGAGAACAGAAGGGGTCCTAGGACGGAGCCTTGGGGAACTCCGGTGTCAAGGGTGCAGGGTCTGGACAGAGAGCCATTCCATGTGACCTGATAGGTGTGAAGGTAGGAAGGTCTGTCAGGTAGGAAGCAAACCAGGATAGCGCAGATCCAGCAATGCCAAGCTCTGCCAGTGGAGTGGAGAGGAGAATCTGGTGGTTCACTGTGTCAAACATGGCAGACTAGCAGAGGTTGCAGGCGAACATTTTGTTTGCCGAAACGTGCAGGCCTGTGTGTGTGTGTGTGTGTGTGTGTGTGTGTGTGTGTGTGTGTGTGTGTGTGTGTGTGTGTGTGTGTCCTTACAAATTAGAATTAAATATAGGGGTGTTTGAGATGGGCACCGAGTTGCTATCGGTTACTTGGCGGCGAATCAATGGAGCCTTCATAGAAGGTCTCATTAATGTCAGATTAATTAGCAGCTGTGCGTAGGTCTTTCTCCCTCTTGTGTGTGTGTGTGTGTGTGTGTGTGTGTGTGTGTGTGTGTGTGTGTGTGTGTGTGTGTGTGTGTGTGTGTGTGTGTGTGTGTGTGTGTGTGTGTGTGTGTGTGTGAATTGAATTTGCGAATGGGGGGCTTGGGTGGGCTCTTAATTATCCATTCATAACATGTGCATTCATATCAAACAATCCACACTCGGCCTCCGCTTTGTTGTCTACCTCCTGAGCAACAATGAGCCTGTCAGGGCCATGTTCTTAAGCGTGCGCACACACACACACACACACACACACACCTTGCAATGGCTACATGTATGTGGCGGCAGAGACTTAACACACACATCTCATTAGGAGGCGTCACAGACACGTTCAGAATCTGCAACGCTGCTTTCCTCTTCGTGTTCTTGATTGCCCACCCCGTTTCTAACACTGCCCCGTCCCTAATTAACACACACACACACACACACACACACACACACACACACACACACACACACACACACACACACTCACACTCACACACTCACACACTCACACACTCTGTGTCAGCAACGATAGATTGCGCCCACATAAATTATTCACCTTTTCTCTCGCCAGCCTCCGTCAACAGGAAGCAGCTTGCTCTGTTTTTAAATGAATATGCACTTGAAACAGAGAGGGGCACGTCGACGGACCCCCATAATAATGAGCAGGCAACATCTGAAGGAGAGCGACCACAGATCCTTGATTCTAGAGTAAAGTCCAGACATAAACTCACGTAGTAGGAAATAGGAACACTACGCGGATGCCACCAGTCTGTGTGTGCGTGCGTGGGTGTCTGCATTGTGTGTGTGTGTGTGTGTGTGCGTGCGTGCGTGCCTGTGTGCGCCTGTGTGTGTGTGCGCGCCTGTGTGTGCGTTCACATGTGTGTGTGCGCGTTACCTCGAGGCAGTCGTTGAAGAGGAAGAGCGTGACCTGCTCGCCGCGGTCGCACGGCTGGTCTCCCAGGGCGATGGTCTCCACGCGGTGCACCAGGCTGCGGTGGGACGACAGCAGGTTGGCCTGGGAGGGGGACAGGGGGGTGAAGACATGGCGGAACACACACACACACACACACAATTTGCTGATAAGAAATTGATATTCTGTCCATAATCTGTGTGACATTTGCGCTGCATTACAGTAGTAAATTGTGTCATTTTTAGAACTTCCCACATATTTTAACCACATTAGTGATAATCACTTGTCAAAAATGTCACTGCGTAAAATTTGAAAATGCTAACATTTTATTCACACAGGAGTATACAAAAATGGGCTCTATTTTACAATGTTATTTTATATCGACTATTTATTTGAAAGACCAGAAAACACACCATATCATGATACATGTGTTTATAGCGATATTAAATGACCTATATCAGGATAGAAGCGTTTGTCTATAGTCAGAGCTGCAACAGACACTTATTTAATGGCCCATTCATTTACAGATTATGATCCCTTAAATGTCAGGGGATCATGGCGCATATGCATTATTTGGCCATTATTACACATCTTAAAGTAGTTTTCTTCATCTGACGAATAGAAAAACGCATTTAAACAAAGCTATAATCATTTTTGAAATACGAGAGGAGATGTTGCCATACTTCTGTCTGGCAACCTCTTTTTTAAGCACGACGTTGCGCCTTAGAAAGTGGGATACGCACTGAAAGTTACGTTGGTATTTGTTCTGACATAATCTCCTTTTCCCTCAAAGTTAGTTTTTTTGGTATCGACAAACTCCAAGTTTACATATTTGTTGTATATATTGTCGTGCACACTAGCTCGCGGGGTTTAAATAGACAGCCTTTTTGGAATACGTCGTTGTCTGAATGTGAGAGTTTAAGAGAGGCCTGGAGGACACCGCTTCAAATACAAATACATGTCCACTTATCCAAGAGAAGCCCAGCTTATCTGCTCCAAAACAACGTGCCGTTTCCCTCACATCTGCCAAGAGCGCAGAATGACAAATGCAAAAAAAATAAATACCAAAAACGTCGCAGCAGCACTTACAGGGCAGCCGTCGACTTCGTAGACCACGTCGAAGATCTGCTTCTGGCCTTCGGTTTTCCTCTTGTCCTCGTTGATGTGCCTACCGAGTGACCCCAGACCCCGGAAGGAAGGAGACGCCGGAACAAAACGGAAAGAACGGTGGATGGAAGGAAGGAAGGAATGGAAACGGAGGACAAGGAACAGAGAGCAAAGTGCACAAACGGAAAGAAAAGCAGAGGGAAATGAGTGACAAGGGTAACGGTGTGAATGGAGGGAAAAAGCGGAAACGGTTCAAAGAATGAAAAGAGGTGAGAGATGGGTTGGCATGAAAAGGCAATGATGCAGAGGGAGGGGGGGGAGAGTTACTAGAGTAATGATTGGGCTTTTTCAGTGCAATGCAATTCAAACGAGAATCGTTTTAAAAAATGTTTCAAATCAGTAAATTAAAAAAATTGATTTTAGCATTGATGATGAGCAAAATGGACAATTGGTCATCACTGCGCTGATTTTAAGTCTGACACAATATCTTGATATTGATAGTGACAGTGCAATATTACAAGACGACAATACACTACCAGGGGTATAAAAACATCAGTATGAAAATCTTTACTGACCAATAGATAATGCCAACCAAGTGTATAAAAATGTAAAATGGTAAATTAAATAATACACATTACATCATGTGGAATGGAAATTACAATACTAGAGGAGGTACGCAGAGAAGCCCAGCGGGCCGTTCTGAAGAGCGCAGTTTTTTTCCACTGTAAAGAATTACTGCGTTTGCTGCATGAATGGGGACCGATCGTCACACAGCAGCGCGCCGCCACAGAGGGCTTTGTGAGAACCGCTCGGCGCACTCATGGCATGCGTGTGTGCAATTGTGCCATTTAAAGGGTTTTAACGGTCGAAATGGACTCGGCAAGAGCCAAGCTCTTACAATTGCTATAATGTCTGAATAAACTCTTTCCCGTGGCGCAGTACAGGCAAGCTAGGCACCGTAGGACAACAGCGGTAAATTGGGCATGGAGAGCTGCAACTGTGCCGTTGCAGTAAAGGTCAAGGTTCAGTTGTATGGAGGCTGCCAGTTGATCTCATTTTACAGCCAGTCAACGAGTCCACGTTACAATTCTACAATTCTCCAATTCTCCAATCCAAACCTCAGATTTGTTTGTCTAATTAGATCGTACCGAAAACGTTTCATCATGCCGCACATTTCCATGGACAGGGACATTCGAGACTTAAATAAATACAAATAAACGTCTTTGAATGAACGCCAGCATTAATTTCTCTGACGATTGATTGAATCAGAGGAATAGCAATTTTATAGGGTTGGCTGTGGCGGTGTCAAGGGCTATATTTCGGCAATTAACAAATTATACCAACGCAATACTTTATCCTGGGAAATTAAATGAGACTTAAGAAGTGTTATAAACTAGCAAACTGGCCTTTCTTCCCCTCGTCGCCATCTTGCTTCTAACTGACGGGGCCTGATGGGGGAACGCAGATTACCGAGATGGCCGCTAGGTGACTCGAGGCCCGTTGAGGCTCAGAACTCACGTCATGACTTCTTTCAGAGACTCGATGGCTCTCTCCAGGGTCCTCTTGTCCGGGTTGTCGTCTGACGTGTGCTTCTTTATGTCTGCGGGCAGGTTGAAGAGGAAGGAGAACCAGGGAGCAAGCGGCCAACGGGTCACACAGGTGGGCATGTGTAAAACATACCGGAGAAACCAAAGAAAAAGCAAAAGCAACATGATTTTTGTGTGTGTGCGTGCATGGTAAGAAAAGAAAAATAAATGTGTCCCCTTGCTGTATTAGTGTGTGTGTGTACATCTGTGTGCATAGAACACGTACAGTATCCATGCTGGTAAAAGTGGCAAAAAAAAGTGGGGCGGCAGCAGCTCAGGAGGTAAGAGCAGTTGTCTGGAACCCGGAAGGCTGCTGGTTCGAGCCACGGGCTCCACCTAGCCAAGTGTCGAGGTGTCGCTGAGCAAGACACCACCTAACCCTAACTGGTCCTGACGTGTTGGTTGTTACCTTGCATGGTTGGCACCGCCATCCGTGTATGCATGAGTGAATGTGAGGCAACTGTAATGTGCTTTGGATAAAAGCGCTATATATATAAAAATGCAAATAAAAGTACTGTATGTATCCATGTGTGTGTTTATGCATGTGTGTGCTTTTCTATGTGTGCGTGCATATGTGTCCGTTTGTTTATGTGTGTGCGTGCGTGCATGTGTCTGTGTCTGTGTCTGTGTCTGTGTCTGCGTGTGCGTGTGCGCGTGAGTGTGCGCGTGCGTGCGTGCGTGCTACTGTATGCACAGCACTGGCTTACCATTGAGCAGGAGGCCAACGCTGGGCAGCCTCTGCACCGGCCTGATGAGCAGCTCCACCAGAGTCTGTCTCCCACACTCTGGCTTGGACTGATTGATCTGTAGGCCCACCACCACAACCCCGCACACACCACAATGACATGACGCCAGCCAGTGACAGGAGGGGTTAACGTGAATCAACAGAACAGAAAATAATCAACGATATCGCTCCTAGAAATAGTTCACTTCCCAGAAGAGAAGAGGAACATAACACCGTGTGTGTGTCAACATCTAAAAAACGTGTGTGCACGTCGCCTCATACCTTGAGGAAGGCGTGGAATCGCGGCTTCAGCTTCTCACACTTGACGATGGTCTCCTTGCTCATTTCAAAGAAGTTGACAAAGGACGGGTAGGTCTTGAGCATCTCCTTGGACTGGAAGCATAAAACATGGAGGACGCTGAGTCACGGCGAAGGTTAGCTTCTGTTAGTGTGCGACCGTTAGCACCGAGACTCCACCCGTGCTTTGCCAGTAGAAGTGTTTTCCCTTCGTAGTAGTAGTAGTAGTAGTAAGTACATTTTATTTCTAAAGCGCCTTTCAAAACCAGGGTTACGAGGTGCTGTACAATGCACGCAATAAGAAAATTAGATATGAGATACAAGTTAAACACAGGAAATAACAATATATGTAAAAATGTAAAAAATAAAATACTGCAATGCATGTTGTGGATTCTCCCGGCATTTGGTCATGTGAGGTCAAACTGTACGCATATTATTATCATTATTATCCAAGCACAAAGACGATAAAGATTAGAAACGTGGTTCAGCACCACATAAAGAAAAGACGCATTCACAAACACAGACATGTTGAGTCGACTCGTTATTAGACGGCCGTGCTTCCGACGACTGTGGCAACCATTCTACAGCGTAACCTTTCAAAACACATTCAGAACGCACCTCATAATTTACATACAATACATTTTTTAAGTATATTCTCAGTAAACACGTAGAAGCGCAAAAAGAAACAACCCCCGAGGTTTTTATAAAAATAATAATAAAAAAAGGTTACGCAGTCTTAGGTTATTACTTAAAGATGACAGAAACAACAAGACATTAGGGCAGAGACATTTCTGAAAAATGCATGCAGCTTTAAGATATTTATGAGTTATTCTGCTAACAGCCAAGCCACACAGCAGCAGGGCCAGTCTATCCTCAGTGGTAATGGGCAGGACAACAAAGGAAGTAACAGTGAATGTGTAATGCTGGGTAAACAGTGCAACCTTTGTCCTAATGAAATTCACAATGTATGAAGAGTTCCCATTTAGTCCACAAGTCGTTTTTCCCAATTGAGTGAAGACTAACTTTTCCATAGTGCTCACTAAGACAGCACTAAATGCAACACTACCCCTCATTTTAAGATGAGATAGGATGGGACCCAGATGTGGAAGGATTCAACCAATCAGGGCCTTGGCTTTTCCCCAGGGAAAAGCCATCTTTGAACACGGCTGAATAACTCATTACATTACACATGTGAGTACATCTTTTTTGCATATGAAGCACAATGACAGCAGACAGTTGTCAGAAGTTATTATTATCCGTGACTGCATTAGCCTGCGATGCCACATGTCTATACATACAGTACATACAATATCAGACGGACAATCTGGTGATGACATACACGCAGACATTAAAACAACAACAATAAACAATACTGAAATATACTCACATATTTTAGGATGATGTTTCCGACACTCTTATCGTCAGACCAGTCAGTCAAAAGCTCCTCGAGGTCAGCCTTTCAAAAGGATTAAAAATAATCATCAATAACTCTTTCAAGACCAGACAATAGAGAGTATAAAACATATTTTTCTGATTGTTCTTCTTTTATACTACAGATGTATATAAACTTTAACTATGTATGACCCCCCCCCCCACCAGGCCCCCTTACACAATTCAATTTCATTGAGATACTAAGAAAAGAAAAACGGGAAGCCAAAAGAAAAATGAAAAATACGACGGCTCTACCAGGATTTGGGTCTGACCCAGCGGGAATAGGAACAATGAACAATCCTCTGATATACCAGCCGCCGTTACTTTAATGACAATTCTCAGGCAGAAAATGCAGACCTAGAACATTATTATTAGTTGTGGACCTTGACGCAAGCCTGCGGGACTCTGGGAAACGTTCGGTTTAGCAGGATGTTTTATTAACGGAAGTGCTTGTGCTTCTCCCCTTGAAAACACGAGAGTGTGAGAGTGTGTGTGTGAGACAGCTGATCCACGGTGCAGGGGTGTCTGCCGTCGACCGCGGTCACGAGTCAAAAATAACATCTTGAAAAGACTTTGTGGGCAATTTGCCGGTGAGACAGTTAATATAGCCGAAACAGATAGAATACTCAGGTCCACAAATGTATCATCACACGAATACAACTCTCTGATAACTGTATATTTGATCGCACTGCCGAAAGTATACACTGAATATTATGTTTCTTTTACAGTTTTTCATAAAATACCTCATATAGGCTCATGATGGCCGTATGTTCATCCAACGTGTGCACATTAAACCCGGACTCTTTCGAGGGTTTCGACTTAAGTCTACGCCACGGGGTAAGACTGCTGACAAGGTGTCGTGCTGTTTCTGTCCATGTATGGTTTCTACATGACAGTCCTTTTTTTTTTTTCATTTTTTTTACTACAAATATGGGTGTTCTGGTGTCCCTGCTGCTTTCATTGGTGGATGCTAAGCTGCCTTTAAGCTACCTGCTTAAAAGCCTCTTCGGTTCCACCTGTGCGCTCTCTCACACAAAGCCGTTAGCCTTTGTGTGTAAGCAGTCTGTGGTCTGTTGCATCTGTGGCAATTGGTCACTTCTTTTTGCTTTATTCAGCCTCTCTGTGGCCAGATTGGCATCATTTGGCTGGGAGAGTGGCCTTATTTGGTGCTCAAATGTCTTTTGCTTTTGTTGAGCTAAGGAGCCAGTCTTGGCTATTGTTGAGCTTGGGAGCTAGGCTTGCCTATCATTTTCCTGTTTTAAGTCCTGCGCTATAAGTCCTGTTTTGTTTTAAGGCAAGTGCTTTTGTGTTTATTATCTTGGCCCTGATGTCTTGTACCCTCCCTGACCAACCCCATTGCTTATTATTTCATCTTTATTCCAATAAATCCTATGTTTAGTTTTGAAAGCCAGTGTCTGTCCTATTGAATCAGCTTTGTGTTAGCCCCTACACAAGGGGGTCGTAACAACAGTCCAAGTGGTGATTGAGTGAATCTCCTTTTTGATATTAGTTTTGTCTTTTTTGTTGCGCGATTGCAGGCATTTCCTTAAAAATCATCGGCGCGGTTCTGCGAGTGAGTCGACTAACAGTGCAGGTGCTTCGTGAGACCTGCCCACGCAGCAATAATGTTAAATCACATTTTGAACTATACCCTTACATATGCATTTCCAAATTTAAGTCTATGAAAAAGAAATCATAAAATAAGCAGGTGGAATAATTTAATGTCGAGTACGTGTGGCTTTATAAAAGTACAGAAGGATATTTACAGAAGAAACTAGAAATGCAATAAAAGCTATATAAATGGGAAATAAAAATACAAAACTGTCAATGACGTTCTACACGCAGTCTGTGGGTGTGTGTGGGGAAGAAGAAAAAAAAAAGACTTACCTTGATCTTTTTGTGAACCTCATAAATGTCCGGGATACTTCCAAATATGGTCTTTATTTCCTCCTGGGCCAGAATAGGGCCGCCGACCTGCCCCTCCTTCTCCAGCGGGATCTTGAAGAGCTGGGAGACAAAAACATACAACACACAGATTAATGTACGGGAGTCATCGCGCGTGAGATGCGGCGAGTGTAAAGCATTTGGAGGCAAGCGGCTCAGACTCCAAAACACAGACACTTCTCACCCTCTTCACGGGAAACCCAAAGAGACAGGACAGCGCTTTGTTTCACGCATGGACGGATTACAGCCTCAGCTTCGGTTGCGCGGCGCACAAACTCCTGCTTCCAGAGCGTGTAGGACTTAACAATCAAAAGCTGTGCCTCTTCTTCGCCGGTGCAGGTGAATAACGTTTTGTCACGTGGCCTTGCGTAGCGCACACAGCGATATCTCCAGTGTCACCTTCGGGAACTCGTAAAGACGGCAAGCCGCAAAATTGATAAATGTTTAGTTATTTGAGTTATTTGAATGCAACATTGATGCGTTTAAACACTTACATTTTGACACACTAAGAGGAATGTATTCCGGCCGTCACAGAGTGCTTTGCGTTAACAAAAAGCACATGGAGGCATGAATTCGAATGCCCGGCGCGGTTGCCAGATTCTACGACGTAAGTGCACCGCAGAACAGCGATAAAGTATCCTCACGCCATCGCGGGCACAGCAGACATACATTGACTGAGTGTAAACGTGAAAAAGGTGCACACCAAACTACAGCGGACAGATCAAGGCAAAAACAAAGCAATGAACGGGATGTGATTTACACGAGCGCATAAAATAATGACGAATACGCTTGTGCGTCATATTGTCGAGGGGTATGCGGCCGGAGGAGGCTGAGGAGCAGTGAGCCGTGGAGCGAGAGAGAGGGGCTGCGGCATTTGTAAAAAACAAATTAAAATATGGCCGATATCAATTGTGTTGGAACAAATGTGTTATTTTTTTGGGGGTCGGGTGGGTTGGTTGGTTGGTTTCCAGCTTGTTAAAATATGACTCAAGCTCGAGCTAAAAATGGCTACGGGAGGGAACGGATAAAATTGCTTAATGAAGTGCTTCGTCGTAGCATTTGGCTCCTATTTCCACTCCGACGAAACGGAAATGCGGGGGGAAGGAAAACACACAACGGTCTGCACATCCAGAAATAGTGGCCCTCTTCCCTTTTCATTACCTGAGCTTTTACCTTTAAATGTCTAAACCCGTGAAGGGGCGGCCTGGTGTTTAATCTGTCCTCTCTTCCCACCCACCCCACTCTCTCCCTCTTCGGTAAATGCCAGATGATTTGAGGAGAGGAGGAGGAGGCGGCGGGCGGCTGGTATTCAGGTGAATGTTAATGGCGTCCGGGACGGCGGCGGCGCTGCTAACCTTTCAGTTCAAGACACTAATGAGAGAGCAGCCCGCTGCCACGCGGCCGAGCCAGGGGCCCAACCGCTTTAGAGAAGGAGGCTCAGAGGGCTTACAGAGTGGTGACGAGTGAGCAGAAAACCGGGGGACGTGCTGAATGCCTTTGTGTGGATGAAAAGGTTGTGGTAAAAAGGGTGGAGAGAGAGAGAGAGAGAGAGAGAGAGAGAGCGAGAGAGAGCGAGAGAGACGACCGCAAATCTTGTTATAAAAAGGGTAACCGGCCAGTGTTCCGTTAGTTGGAGCCATGTCAATTGGATTGATGATTATTGATATTAACTCGCACGTCTCAGTATTCAGCATGTCTGCAGTACAAAACTTAAGGCCCACATGGCCAATCAACGGAGACTGTGAATATGACCTTCCTTTTTGTTTGGGGGGGGTGGGGGTGGGGGTGGGGGGGTGTATTTTCTTTCGATTCGCCCAAGAGGCCACACACACACACAGAGAAAGAGACAGAGAGAGACAGAAACACAGAGAGAGAGACAGAGAGCGATAGAGAGAGAGAGACAGGGAGACAGAGAGACAGAGAGCGATAAAGAGAGAGAGACAGGGAGACAGAGAGACAGAGAGCGATAAAGAGAGAGAGACAGGGAGACAGAGAGAGAGAGACAGAAGGATTGAGTGAGCGGGAGAGAGAGAGCACCAGGCAGGTTATTTTCTCCCTCGTTGGTCACTGGTCAGTTGCTTGACATACCACCACTGGGACCAGCAGATAAGATAGGCCAGGTGAGGACGGACGGGGGCACACACACACACACACACACACACACACACACACACACACACACACACACACCACACACACACACACACACACACACACACACACACACACACACACACACACACACACACACACACACACACACACACACACACACACACACACACACACACACAGTTGTCATGGGAAACCAGGGGGCTGGAAGGTGGTTCAAAAAAATAAAAAGTTCCACCCGTAAGAAAGACACACACACACACACACTACACATAGACCTACCCTCAGTATGGTCGTTAAAATGTCCACGTAGTTGCTCTCGGTCTGATGGAGCTCCTTAGTGACCTGCCAGCGGGCTGACTGCTTGGCCAGCACTGGCGTTGAACTCTTGTTGGGCTTAGAGCTCTCTGGGAGGACAGGAGATAAAGGCAAGACAGAGAGTCATAATTAGCACTTTGCTCATTATAGCCAGAGTGAACGCTGGTGAAAATCTTTGGCGACCCCGTGGTGCGGTGGAAGGCGGTGTACTGAAGCGAAGCGGCAGCGTTTTTCAAGTTAGACAACAAGGTGGTGTCCCCTTGAGAGACTGCGGTGGTGGACGGACTACAAGACGGCTGGACAGTCCAAAAGCCTTCACCTCCTGAGCTACACCCGCACTAAATAATACAGCTGGGTTAGATCGGTCACAGCATACTGCGGCCGCACAATTGAATGCATTTTGTATGCCCGATATTACAGATTACAAACTGCTACAACTCAGTAATTGCTTCATTATTGTTGTTTTTATATAAAGTAGGTGCAACAGTAAGTAATCAATAATTGGCAAATCGCAGTAAGTAATCGCAATCGTAATAATAATCACAATCAGCAAATTATTTGTATGTTTGTTCACGCCAGTCAACATGAAAACGTTTAAGGCGTTTAACATAAAAATAAATATGCAAGTCAAGCAATTGAAATTGAATTCCAAATGGTTGCCGCTGTGGCCCCAGGCTCAGCTCTGAGCAACCCCGTGTTCAGCAATTAGCTCACGTCGAGGCAACATTTTGAACCGCGGGGCGGAAACACTCGCAGATTTAGATGCCCCTCATCAAAGTCATGTCGCTTTATAGATTCAGGTTCCCATCTGGGTGGGGGGGGGGGGGGGGCGTGTTTACCGCTGTGACTCAAAAACTGACACAAAAACAACCCAGTGGTTTTTTTAGGCGTTGTGCGCACGATAGTTAAATGGATATATATTACTTTCTAGAAAAGATCCCATCGACGGCGGCGACGCTGCTCAATAATTTCCTTTTGTACGTGACGGGGGTTATGAAACTCGTGCTATAGGTGGCCTGTCACAAAGTTGTAAAATAAGAACAGATAAAGCTGCCACGAGTATCAAACTCTTGTCTGAAAGAACTAATATTACTTTCCCCCGTCGTCTTTGAAGAATTGGATAGCATCATCACTTTGTCATTGGGGAAGAGACAAAAAAAAAAGGGTGCATTCTGCATTCCGGAGAATGAATGGAGCAGTTAGACCTTAACACCTGGCCCTGCACAGGTGTGGCCTCCTCATTAGCAGCATCAGTTCAATCAATTCCCATAATTGGATTGTGAATACCAAACAAACAAGCGCTTCAATTCAATTAAAATGGAATGAAACCAAGATATCCCGGACATCGATTCAGTCCGTCCGTCAGTCAGTCAACAGTCGACTCAAACAGTATTTTAAATGTTGTTGTGTACTTGGAATTTCAGCTACAGTCGTTCTTGAAGCACACCAGTCACACACACAGATCCAGAAAACCCCAAGTTGTCATAACCCAAGTTCATTTTTTGGTCAGTGTCTGAACGTTGTTTTAAAAAAAAAGAAACAGAAAAAAAATAATAAAAAAATAAACAGAACGTCGATCGGCTATATTCTATCCCCACACATTAATTGGGTGCCAACCTGCCAGTTGCACACTTTGTTGTCTGTCCCTGTCTGTTGGTGTCGTAGATCTAGGAAGGCCTCTGCCTCTTCCACTGGCTCTAGCTGCTGGTGGTGGTGGAGGGATGATAGTTGGTACATGCTCTCATGCCTGTTCCCCGTCTGACAAACCACGCCTCGCTCTCCTCCTCCTCCTCCTCCTCCTCCTGCTACCGTCGCCCATCCCAGGCCTAGCTGCTCATCCTCTGGGTCCTGACAACACCGCTGCCTCCTCCGTGGCTGGCTCGCCTACCGCTTATTTACTAGCCTCTGGGAAAACGAAACGGGTTGAAAATAGGGCAATATAAATCGCATAATTCCCCCAACAGAGCCCGAGGATTGTCGGGTTGGTTCTATCACGTGGCTTCGTGTTGTACCGGCCAATGAATGAGCAATGAAATTATTTAGACTCTGCTCACAGCAACCTTAAAAAGGAGGAGAATTTCTTCTATTTTCTTTCAGCTTTGAACAGAGGGGAGTTTGGCACCCGGCTGGCAGGGCTCTGAACACTGACGGTCTGCACTGGACTGAGAACGGTGGTGGGGGTATGATAAGGGTTCTCTTCGTTGCCAATTCACCCAGCTTTCCGTCACACATGAATGGCAGGTTCTCGTCTTTGTCTCTGAAGGTCTGAAACTCGATCCATTTCCGCCATCTCTAACATAACCTAAATGAAGGCAGGGGTGGGGCGGCAAGATTTCAAGTAAAGACACGACTCTGCTAAATCCATTCCTCACACCCTTCGTGGACCTCGACAGTGGCCGGAATACCGACAGTTGACAGATACAAGCAAAGCGTGTTGGACGGTTGAGGGTCACGGCTAGGTCTCGACTTATTCCTCGTCATCTTATAACAAGGCAGCAATCACAGCATGCTTTGGGCCATGCCACAAACATCATGTCCCGGTGGAACATTACAGAACTGTGACCATTCAGGAGACCACCACCACTACCACCACATCTTCAGCTATGGGTGAGGAATAGGCTTCTTACCCGAGAGCACTTTGCAGGCCTCGGGCGTGTTGGAGATGTCCAGCAGGGAGCCCATGGACAGGGAGTGCTCCGCCGAGGACCTCTTGTGTGGCGGCGGGAAGGGCGAGATGTCCGTCTCCTTGGCCAGCAGGGCCAGCGTGTCGCGCAGACGCCGCTTGCGGTTGCTGTTGGGCGTGGTGAGGGTGAGCAGGGACACCCCCTTCTTAATGGCCGGGCTCTGGTTCTGCTAAAAAATGTTTTTTGTAAAAGGAAATAATGGACTGGTTAAGAGTGGAGTGCACAGTTGTCTGACCTTGTTAACAAGTAAAGGTGCATGGAAAAAATTAAGCGTCACTTCAACCAAAGAGTAGGAATCAGTGGGATTACCGTTTATTGGAATGAGTCAGGCTAACATGCTCACTCACGCACTAAGGAAAGGATCTATGAACACCTAACAACATATCAAACTTAATAGTTTTGCCTGTGATACGCTTTGCACGTATGCATATGCACAGGCAGAGAAAAGGACAGCAACACTATTGTTGGGTTCTCCGCATGCCTGTTACTACACATTCTAAAGTCAGTGTTGTTGTGACAAATAACTATTATCTCTCGTTCAGCTGAATGGCAGCTGTGAATTCACTATATAGGCCTAAGAAAAAAAAGTATATAATAAATGCATAGCCTTGCGGTACTGGCCGATAGGCAATCCAGCTGGGCTGTACCAGGGGGCATTGCCTAAATTGGTATCAGCATTGGAAAAAGTCCAGTTCCAGTCGAGCATGACTGTCCACCCGGACACAAACTCCAAAACACTTCATGATCATGGCCTCCATGATCAGGGCTCGTTATCCAACCATCGGGATTGAAAATGATCAATAGATGAGACACTGCTCTGTATGAACAGACACTGTTCCAAAATAAAATACAAAAACAAAAAAATAGCATTAAACTGGAGATTGAGACTCATCTTGTCATTTTGAGACATCTCTGGGAAGCAGCACTTGCCCTGCGGGGTTGTGTGTGTGTGTATGCGTGTCAGTGTGTGTCTAGACCAGAGGTGGGCAAACAACGGCCCGTGGGCCACATGCGGCCCGTTGCGTTATTTTCTATTTTAACCGGCGCATCTTTTCTAGCCTTTATGGCACTGGCTTAGCGGCCCAATCAGGTCTCGTCACGCTACTCAGCCAATCAGATCGTTGCAATCAGTGAGCGACTAGAAACAAACATACACACGGAGAAACGAGACGAGAGAAACAGTCGGAGTATAGCGCGCTTTAAAAAGAGAAAGGTAATCAGTGAGAACAGAGCCTTGAAGATTGGACTGATGTGTACATGCTTATTCTTCCCACGGACAGTTCAAAACCTGTATGTCTCATCTGTTCCGAGACTGTGGCTATTATTAAAAGCGGCAATGTGAAGCGCCAACACGAGACAAAACAGTGTTTTCACCAAACATACCAAACATACCCGTCCAAATCCGAACTGAGGGCGCAGAAAATAAACAATTTGAGAGCCCAGTATGATCGATCCACCAGAATCCTAACACATTATAAAAAATACAAAAATAAAAGACTAAACTAAATAAAAGAGTTTTGTACTCAAATCAAGGAAATACCTATATCAGCATCATCAGCCACAAAGGGAAATATGAAGCCAGGATGTGCTCAGCTGGATGAAGCCATTCATAAGTCACCATGCATAGGTTTAGATGAGTCCACTGATGTGTCTGACGATGCTCAGCTGTTAGTTTATGTAAGGTTCTTCAACGAGGAGAAGAAAGAAAATAACATTTATTTATTATTAGAGCACATATTATTTATAATCCCTCTGGTTCAATAAATATTGTTATATTATTGAATTGTACTTCTTTTTTATTTGATTTAACTACATAGTGGCAGCCTATAGATGTTGATACGGTTACTAGGCTACTTCAATATACAGTATATGGCATCATAACACAAGTTAGACATTATGATCCTCATCTACTAATGGCCCGGCCCGTCTGTCAGTTTTAAAAACCAAATGTGGCCCTTGAGACAAAAAGTTTGCCCACCCCTGGTGTAGACACTAAAGTGCGTGCGTGCTTGTTTGTTTGTTTGTTTGTTTGTTTGTTTACCCAGTTTAAAATGTTGTTCACAGCCTCCATCTGCATCCCGGAGTGTGACTCACCTTCTCATAGCAGTACATGGACTCCCCGGCGCGCGCATCCATCTGAATGCTTCCCCAGAACCACTAGAACACAGGGGAGGGGGGGGGGGGAGCATTTTTATCCTATCCGTTGTCAATAAAGTCACATCATGCGTCATGAAAATAGGACAGAAATGCTTAGAGAGGCATCCGAGGTGTCTACCAAGGCATTTCCACCCCCCCCCCCCCCCCCCCAGCCAGAGTGAGAGTAAGAAAGAGAAGAGAAGACATTTTCTTTTATTATTTGCACTGAAAATGTTGAATAGAAATGAGGAAGAGTGGAACGGCAATATTTAACGGTGGGAGCACCGCAGATAATACCCATCTCCAGCGGGGGAATTTTAGGGTACGACTTGACAGATGGGGCGACTCCCGGGGGGCAGGCGGAGCACGTATTGCCAACCACGTATAGAGAAGGCAGGGCTTGGTGGCGAAGGGGGGGGGGTGGGGCCTACCTCCTGCTTGACGACGTAGAGTTTCTTGGAGGGCGTGAAGGGCAGGTCCTTCACAGACTTCTCCTCCACCACCATGTGTGTGCACCGCTCATCCCCCAGCTCCAGGGAGGTGCCCCCTGCAAACAGGACACACATGCACACACACACACGTATCATTGCGTCTGAACACCAGTCATGTCTGTCTGTCTGTCAGTCTTGTCTGTCTGAATGCCAGTCCTGTCTGTCTGTCTGTCTGTCTTGTCTGTCAGAATGCCAGCCCTGTCCATCTGTGTCTGTCTCTCTCTCTTGTACGGACCATGTTGGAGTGTCCTCTCCTCCATGTTGGCCCTCTCCCCATCAGAGAACCCCAGGAAGCTGAGGACACAGTCCTGGAACGGGGGCACCTTGAAGTCCGTACGGAACTGCTCGTCGTCAGCGTGGAAACACCTTGGCAATGACAAAACAGCCACACACAGTGTTCACTACTCACTCACAAAAACAAACGTTTCGATGAGCAAATCAAGTCAGCAAAATAACACACCCCCCCCCCCCCCCAAAGGCTGAACTGACAGAGCAGTGAGAAAATCAACTAAAATGACTCTCTATAGACACGTCTGATTGGTAGATCCCTTTACTGACACAGCAGCAGTCTCTGAAAAACCTCAAGACAGATGAACACAGCATCGATATCCCCCTTCAAAAGCCGGCCGCTGTGCAAGATGAGAGGGGTACGTCTGAACTGTAATTTAATTAGCACTCTTTCCTTCAGGCTGAGCACATATTTAGTTATCTTACCGGGGGGGCATGTGAGACACAGTTCCTGTTTATGTTCAAGTCGGGGCCATGGAGATGCATTCAAGAGAAGGTCTCGTTGCTTTGTTCGTACAAAAACAACCAAGAACGGTAAACCCAAGTACCAAAGTCTGCCGTACTGCATGTGTACGGCATTCCATCGCTGAACGGCCACTGTGTAAAAAAAGGTGACCTGGCATGGCGGTACCAGGTGTGTGGCGCTTCGATGACATGTTTTGCGTGCAAATTTCTCCTCCGACCTTTTTCTGATCGTACAAACACGTTTCCAGCACACATTCGCCATTCAAAATCCACCATTATAACGTTTACGCATCAAGATGTAAATAGATTGCATTTATATCGCGCTTTTATCCAAAGCGCTTTACAGTATTGCCTCACATTCACCCATTCATACACCGACGGCGGCGCCAACCATGCAAGGTAACAACAGGAGTAGTTAGGGTTAGGCGTCTTGCTCAGGGACACCTCGACACTTAGCTAGGCGGGAGCCCGGCGATCTAACCAGCAACCTTCCTCTTGTCAGACGACCGCGCTTACCTCCCGAGCTACTGACGTAGATGTACAGTATGTATCAATGAATGTCCACGGCTAGCAAAAGCAGCACCCCATCCCCCACCCCCTATTATCATTGAGAAAGCAGTGTTGTACATCACACCAGATGCAGACGCTGTTGGGTTACACATCACGCCTGATTCCCGGAACGCCGGCATGCTGTGTAAAAGCGCACACGTGGCCGTCATTATGCCCGCTCTTTGGGCCCTGGGTAAAAAAGCAACGCCAGCATAACGGCAGCTCTTCTTCACGGCAATATAGCGGGATCTCTGTTTAACAAGAGCTGATGAAAGCAAAACAGATTCGCTGTAACGCACACACACACACACACACACACACACACACACACACACACACACACACACACAGACACACACACACTGAACTTTGAACTTACACGTGGTCTCTCCTGTCCCAGGCCTTGTGTATCCAGGACGGGGCGAGGATGGGTGTACCCATGCATACGGCCAACTGAAAGCAGCACATTCAGGGGAATCAGAGTGGAACAAACACACACACACACACACACACACACGCGCACACGCACACGCACACGCACACACAAAATACAGGTCAGAAAAACAAAACAGGGAGAGCAAGGAAGGGAATGAAAGAGAAAAAGGAGAGAATTGTCAACAGACATGAAAACGGCACAGCACACAAGTGCAACAACGTTCTATTGTCGAACAAAAAAAGATGTTCAAATCACTTCACAGCGACTGCATTCAGTGTAAGGATTCCCCACCCCCAGTCTGTCTCCATTGTCCCCGGTCACACCACCGCCACATCACAACGGGACGGATACAAACCGCTCGGGTTAAGGTGTGCCATCTCATTTCAGAACTAATTCTTAACCTATTTCTGATTCCCCAGCCCCCTTCTCTCTTCATATTTAAAGAAAATAAATACTACCCTTTGCTGCAACAAAAAAAAGTCGACAAATTTAATTAAAACGGGAAACAAAGCAGAAAAAGTTAGCAAAACGTTTCTATTCATTTCTGTGAAATGATGGACTGGGGAAAAACAGCTGAACCTGTCTAGTTACCCACATATCAGCGTATTTAAAGCCTTCGAAATGCCAGGGTTCCTTTTCAATATCATCCTTGATATCATTCATTTGAGGATGAATGAGACCAAATTGTGTCCAAAATTATTATTCAGTGTTTTCACACCTTCTTAAACATCAAATTAAATCATTTTAGGACTTTTCCAGGCACAATTAACTCAAATTCAAGGACCCAACATACGGATAGTTTCAGACACAGATCAAGGTCAGTTACGGTGACAACACTAATCATTTCTATAATGAAAGAAAGGCTTGAATGTGTAAACCCTTCTCAATTGTGATGTAGCTTAGCAAAACTGATACTTCTATTCTTGCACAAAATATATAAATTCAATGAATTTCAATGGCCCATGTATATTTTCAAAAGCTTAACTTAACTTTCCTCTCAAATTCACAAACTTTCAAGGATTCATAAGAACCTTGCTTATGAAGAGAAAACAACATTGAATACCATCATCATCCACAGATCTGGGTGGCACAGTAGGTCACCACATGAAAAGTCATTCAATGAAACACGACAAAACGTCAAGAGAAGAAGACCAAACGCAGCCACCTTGTATTTCTCGCCGTGCGTCGAGTGGGTGATGAGGTGCGTGACCTTGGCGCTGAAGTCTTTGCGGATGGTGCCGCCCATGTGGTGCACCAGGTTGACCAGGTTCTTCTGCAGGGGGGGGGGGGGGTTGAGAAAGGAGAGGGGGGAGGGGGGTGGTGGTACAACATAACATGAACCACTGCATTAAAAATTCACCCAGACCCCTTCCCCGATGACTTTTGTTGTGTGCCTTGCCCTTTAAAAAGGTTAAAAAGTTTCTTCCAAAAGTTTATATTTTCAAAACTTCCTTACATAGTTTTTTTTTCATACGGTATGAATCATCATGATAAATTATTAGTAATTGTCAACACTTGGAACATTTGGAATCGAGTTTAAAACAATTAGCGGATAGCTTTAAGCATTTTCGATGCGTCACAGTGTTGATTTATGATGTCATTAAATCCTCAATGGACGTAACACTTTAAGCGGGCCCCCAAAAATCCAGAGCACTTTGGTGTCAACAAAGAGTTCCCCGTCCGGGGGCCCACTGAGTGTGTCCGGTGATGTGGGTGGGGGGGGCGTGAGCGTGAACTCACCACTTCCTCTTTGTCCCTGAAGCCGGTGAAGCACAGTGACAGGTTGAGCATGGTGGCGCTGTAGAGCGGCCGGCAGGAGAAGGGCAGGGGCTGAACACACACACACACACACACACACACACACACACACACACACACACACACACACACACACACACACACACACACACACACACACACACACACACACACACACACACACACACACACACACACACACACACACACACACACACACACACACACAGAGGGAGAGAGACCAGAGTCAAGGTCACGGCGTCACCAACGGTTCACAAAGCGCATGAAATGTCAGGATTGTGTTTGTTCGCGTCGGGAGCGTTTCACTTTGTTCTCGCAGTCTGCGAGGACTATTACAACAAGTATGGGCCTTGCTTTACTTTCAAAACCATAATCAACCACGCCGATAAAGTGATAGAAATGGAACAACCAATCGTGCGTGTGTATGCGTGTCTACTTTGTTGTAGCTGGTTAAATCCCAGCCAGCTGGTTTTATCCCAGCCATTATGCAGGCAACCTAGCAATTATGAAACGTTCCATTAGCCTCGCCAACTATGAATGCTTGAAACCTGCTTTATTCTTATCTATGTATGTACCACAGACAATATATTGCCATCTCTTTCAACAAATGTACTGTCTACTGTTTGTAAGTCGCTTTGGATAAAAGCATCTGCCAAATGCCCTAAAAGTAATACAAATGTAATAAAATATTGCATCACGTTGGTATTGCAACAGAACATTTCTTTTCAGACAGAGTCAAAAACTTTCAACAACGTAGATATGAAAACCCAAAGCTCATGTGTAAAATGTTTCAGGAATGCTAAATATTTGAAACATGTCCTTTCTAAAGATGACAAAAACAGCTCCAGATGGTACATGAACACAGACAGCGGTTATTTTTTGTAAGCAAGGTCTGGTTCACCAGACCAGACACCCACAACCCACAAGACATTTCTTCTTTTAAAACCAAGCTTCTCCTGCCATAGACCATGGTACAAATTCCAGGGCGTCTGAATAATAAACTCAATGGCCGATGCAAAAACAGATGCTTGCGACGGGAAACTATTCCGACGCTTTTGCCCAAGTGCATCAAGCACAATTAAATACATCTTTTATATCCGACTTGTAGTGTCAGCATGTGTGTGTGTGTGTGTGTGTTTGGCATGGGGCCCGTGGCTTGTAATTGGCTGAGGAGGAGGATGTGCCAACCAAACATCATCTGGCTGTTGGTGGAAGCTGGTCTAGAGACAGAGTGGCCCAAGGCCCACTAAAGGGACATTAAGGTCCAGTCAGTCGGGCGGACGGACAGAGAGCAAGGGAGATGGAGGAGGCAGCAGCCTGTGCATCATCAGTGCTAAAGGCATCATACGCTATAGTCTGCCTTTATTCCTGCCCCCCCCGCTTGCTTCTCAGACTAAACCCGTCCGCCTGGCACCGTCTATATAAAAGGGCCGTTAGATCCATCTCTTGGACAGATATAACACAGAGACAGACCACACCCCCACCCCCACACCGTATTTACTGTGCATACTTTTAGATGAAGATGCGTCTATGGAGCGGCAACACAGCTTTAAGAGAACCCATCTGTATCATTGAAATCAAGCTTCACTGAAATATTTCTATGAACCCAATTTGAAATCACAGGCAAGCACAGGAACCAACATTGGTGCTTCCATTTATATATATATATATATATATATATATATATATATATATATATATATAAAGTATGCTTCAGGAAACCACACGTAAAGCCGGTCATTTTTACAAGTGTTTACTCTGTAAAAAGGTTACTACCGACCTCTTTCTTGGCGGCACAGTGCAGGATCACCGGGGGCCCCACGATGCGGTTGTCGCACTTTTTGAGGTAGCTGTAGTCCGCAGAGTCGAAGCCGGTGAGGACAAACACCGTCTCAAACTCTGTGCTCTCGCCGTCCATCGCAAACTCCTGCACGCTGTCCGTCGTTATGCAGGGTTTGTTAATGTCCTGCCGGGAATAGGAACAGGTGAGGGGAGGTTATAACGGCAGAATTTGTGCAAAACAATGTTCATCAACATTAACCGGCTAGTGGCTTACGTGTTAAAAGGGCACATGGAAGAAAACCTCGGGTGAAATTATTAGAACATACATTAGCCGACATTAGTACATGGATTTACTTTTGTGGATACCCAGCAGTGAAGTTTAGTTTAGTCAATTAATCAATTAGTTCGTCTATAGAAAATGAATGTTATAATTTCAATCATGGATTGAAGGTGTAAAGTAAAAGAAAAAACTTTGCTGCTTAAAGGAAACATATTATAGCACCAGGTGTGAGTGTGATTAGCCCGTCCAAGCAGTTCCAACCCAATGTCTGTGCCAAATGTTTGTCAAGGAAACATACGGATCAAACTTGCTTTGCAGTTGAGCATCCTTCAGGGGCTTACCCCCCTGTTCCAGAGGAGGACACTCATCAATGTACACACACACGTTAAGTTCTCCCTTTCCCAAATAATAATACTCAGACCCCACACAAACTGAATTGAAGTAGCTCTACGCAGACCAGCACTGACCGTTCAAGAGAGAGAAGAGACAGAGAGAGAACCACAGAGAAACAAAACGGCCAGACAATGAATCAGGGCAACAGGGCCGTTTGAATCAATGGCCCTCAATTAAATAACAAACTAACTGCAAGGCTGTGCCCGGGCTCAAGCTGGCCCCCAATAGCCGGGGTGAAATTATGTGAGCTACCTGTAAACCTGCTCATAAAACAAATTACTTCAGGTAAATTAGTTCCGCTAGGTGACAGAGGACAAAAGGCAATAGGAGAGAAGCATTGGACCCATGTCTCACACACACACACACACACACGCACACACACACGCACACACACACGCACGCGCACGATAAGGGGTGAGGCTCCACATTGATTAAGATATATAGATCGGGTTAAAGGGCCCTGATGCATCGGCATGGTGAATAAATAAGGCTCGATCCCTCAGACCTTTGAATTGACGGTGACCTTTGCTTCATGTCTCAAAAGCCTGTCTGTATATGCATGTCCTGATACAGTTCAGTACAGTTCAGTGCATTAAGTCACCGAGCTGCCCACACAATATGTGGAAGACCAATGGGAAGCGGTTATAATGTTCCTAAATGGGAAATAAGCAATAATAATCAATCCAGCCAACGATATCTATATTTTTGTTTCTCGTTCTAGATCCATCAATTTGAAGTCTTAGACCGTCTATGAATAGTGCTGCTGTCCCTACCTCCAAGGTCTTTGGGGAAACAAAGGTCTGCAAAATATCACACATTTTGTTCAACAACATGATAAAAATCAGTGTGAAATGTCGTGCACTGCAGGACTTTCAAACAACTCAAATGCAACCAGCATGTTATTGCCTGGTCGGAATTATCCGAGATTTCAACTGTCACATCCATTCATCGATTAGTCAATGAAAATACATTGGACAAAACGTGTTGACAGTTTCATTAAAATAGTCATAATATTTGCTTCTTATAGTGTAGTTGGTTTCTCTGCTGCTCGTTTCAGACAAGGCAAGCACATATAAGATGACCAAGAAAAGAAGTTCGCTTGAATGAACAGAGTGGTTGGGAGTTGCAGCCTTTTAACCTGCGAGTCCCGTTTATCGGCATTCCAGTCAAATGCTTTTCTGACCCATGAAAAGGCTAATTTCCGATTTAAATTACAGCAGGATGTTGGGATTTAGTGGTTGCAACTTGTCAAGTAATCATCCTAGTTGGATTCAATTGTGTTGCTGAACAAAATGCATCACATTTAGTGGCACCCATCACATATAGTGGCACCCATACACCCCCCCCTGTGTGTGTGTGTGGTGAAGTAGTCATGGGGTGGGGGGGTGTGGGTGTGAGTGAGTGAGTGAGTGAATGAATCAACACACACACAAAAGTTCCCCTCAAGTGTTAAAGCGGGACAGGTGAGTCAGACAGACAAACTGACAAACGGGCAGGCAAGGTACTATACCATATTGACTATAGATTTTATCATCAATTTCTCCTCGGCACCAGACTCGCCTCCTCTTATCTTTACAACCAGGACTTCCATTACTCGGATGGCCTGTAAAAAAATATACAATAATGGAATACATCGGAACAGAAGTCTGGATGTCAAATATCATGTGGGGAGAAGGTGAGAGGAGAAAGGTAAAATGGCTGGCCAGGAGGGAAATAAAATGAGAGGTGAGACATTTTAAGAGGCCAACAGAGAGGGGATGGGGAGGGGGGGGGGAAATCAAGGAAGGAGAAGGCAAAAATATATTCTGACAGATCAATTCAACTGGATGATGACGGCAGTGGAAGTGAGGAGAACCAGGCAGCGCAGGGGCTGCTGAAGGACTGAATCCCGGCAGCCACAATAACCATTGGCAAGGTACATTTTTTTGTTTCCGCTTCATGTACGTTAAAGTCCAATGTGATCAGCCTGTGTGTGATTGGACAGTACAATCAATCACATAGACATACGGTATTTATGTCTGAAACAACAACACACACACAACAATTTAGAGTGTCGAACCCTTGATTGAATGTGATAGTACTGTGCATGATGGGAAAACACCCACGAGCCTGAGCAACAGTGTACAGTGTTTTTAAGTCGATTGATGCCTGAACATACAGGCATCAATCAATATTATCCATCCAGTTACCTTCAAATTTACCATCTTCTATCCTTGGTCAATTTCACCCAAGCAATTTAAACCCCCAGAAACTCCAAATGATTATAATTAAGTTGTTACCCAAGTGTATACGTCAGGTGCTTTTTATGCACACACACACACGACTAAGGAACAACATGCTAATTCCCATCTCAAAATCTCACTGATTGACCGACAATCAGAAAGAAATATATTTTCCATGTTGGAAGGTAACACGTCTGCTGGTGGTCAAGAGACAACAGAAGGGTCAACACTAAGGGCTTCATTCTCCTCCGTCTTCCTGTACAGTGTCATCCATCTCAGACACAGTGTTACTTTCACTGTCAAAGAGCAAATCCTCATTGGCAGAGACATCCTTTGCTTTGGTATTTTTCAATGAGAGCATGCAGAGCACAGAGAGAAATTGTTTAGAAGGCTGCAGTGTGGGGGTTTTTACATCTCTGCCCTGTGTGAACCATCAGTGATTCCCAAACTACTACTACGACTACTACTACTGTCATGTTAGGTTAGGGACCTAAAGCAGAGGGACATGTTTTTGAAGACTATAACACTGCATGTTACAGTGACCTCAATATCATCTGAAACAACCAAAACAAATGTGTGCAAAATGTTGACATTTCTTGGTTTTTTTTACACAGCTACAGCCTGGGGTCTCCAAACTCCAAAGAGCACTGATGCATACGACTTTGAGAACGTATCCAGTTTCCTCGTTCAACTGGGAAATGTCATCAAATATGAGAAGAAAGAATGAGAATATGAGAAGAAAAATACCCTAATGTCAACCATTTATTTAGAGACGTTAAATCTTAATGACCCCACAAACATAATAGGCGGATTAAGAGTTGTTTTTTGCGTGCACCACTGGAATAACTTGCGTTATCAGGTAGACGTCGCACCAAAATACTAAAACCCCCGACAAAAATTAAAAATTAAAAATAAAGCAACATAGCTGTCAGAGCTGTGAGCTGAGGGAAGAGTAGAATAACCTCTGGGGGAAGAGCTGTGAAAGTCAGGGAGAGGAGATAGCGAGGATGTAGCGCAGCGCCTGGCAGCTGTAAACAGAATCAAGGAAAACCACCGATTCTTTATGCACAAGTTACAATTTAATGCTCAGGTGTGTGTGTGTGTGTGTGTGTGTGTTGTGTGTGTGTGTGTGTGTGTTGTGGTTGTGTGTGTGTGTGTGTGTGTGTGTGTGTGTGTGTGTGTGTGTGTATGTGTGTGCTGCATGTGGCAAAATATTGTTGCACGTATTAACAGGCCTTATCTCCACGGACAGGCAGGTGTGCAAGTGTATGTGTGTGTTTATGTGTGTGTGGATCGAAATGCCTTCACCCTCAACTACAATGACTCACATTTCCAACAAGCAAGGGATATATGGCTCAAACTATCCATGTATTTTTTTTTCATCCAAGATGCTACACTTGAACTTGTCAATGCTGAAATGTGTGACAAGTGACAGAAAAGTTGCATGATTCTGGGTGTAGCATGCTTCTTAAAAAAATTATTTTGTAAGTGTATATATACACCACGGTGGTACTGAAAATGTAACAAAGTGTTCCATGATAGTGCTTGCTTGGGATGGATGGCTTGTCGGTGTACTGCTGCTTCCCGCTGGCTTTGAACACAGAAGGATTAGGAGCCACCGAAGCCTGTCTGGGACAAGCTTGGACTATAAAAGCCATGTTTCAGGTAGCTTGTTCTCATATAAGCAGGGGATTGTCGAGCACTGGGATGGTTTGCGTGCCACGTGTTGCCAGCGTGCACTTGTGTTTGTTTGTGGGCGTGTATCTCGTGGCATATCCGTCTGTCCGGGTACCGCCTCCTCCTTTCTTCCCACACACGACCTCGACCTCCAATCCCAAATCGGTCATGTTATTATAAAAAAAAAGCGCTTTTATCCAATACATTTACCCATTCATACCCCGAAGGCAGTGTCAACCAAGCAAGGAAACTCTTTTGGTTGTCTGTAGTGCAGACAAGGGATATGGATTGGGTTAAAGGTACAAAGTTAGTGTGGATCCCTGCAGGGAAGGAGAATTGGTAAGCTGGGTGTACCCTCTACATTTCACACTCGTAGCAGATAACCCTTGTCTAGAAACATTAGGTAAGCGGTGGATGTCTCCTGTGTGTGTTTTGTTTTGCTGTTGCTAGCTAGGCCAGCATATTTGTTTTGGGTATATTTTCATTCACATAAGCTAAGCTCTTAGTAGTATCGGTCCCCTTAGCCTTCCCTTACATATACTTCTACTTCTCAGTTGAGTCTCTTCAATGCTTTCCACCTCTGGTTGTTGTGCTAGCTTCTCCACCCCTTAAGAGAGTTCGGAGATTCCTCCAGGAACCCCAGCCGACTCAAGCATGAGGTAAACAGAGGTGTTTAGGCTCTTTAGGGCTGAACGATGAATCAAAATATTATCAAAATCTCAAAAGTGTAATATCCATATCGCAGGAACTGCAACTTGGATAATGGCAAAATATCCATGTGTAAATGTATAGCATTGTTATAAATGAAGTACTGTTGTGCTGGTAAAGATGCTCTAGCCTACATATTTCATTCTGCTGATTTTTTCAGTGGAAATGTAAATTGGTGCAAAATCAACCAGTCCTAACGATAGTGAATCATATCGCAAACACATTATCTGTCTAAATAATCGCAATATGATTTTTTTCCCCGCTCATATCATTCAGTTCTATATCAAGGTTGCATAAAATGCTGACCCCAGATGGGCTGGATGAAACATTAGCGTTGTGTGGCCCTGGGAAGCCGTATATACACCCGTAGCCTACCTTCAGAGCTTGGACCAGTGCATCATTTCTGGAGGCGTCTCCCACAAGAACCACCCTGGTCTCCACCCTTGGCAGCATGTCTGAAAGAGATGCATAGAGAGAGACCAATAAAACACACACACATGAACCCTAAAACCAATATGACCCCAAAGTTCACAGGGTTGTTACGGTTTTGGGTGCAGCCATCTTGAAAGCAATGGCGTTAAGACAAAATGACACTGGTATAGTCTACTAAACTTACTCACTACCAAAAAACGGATGTCATGAAATTACCACAAGCGACACCACCCAAATAGATTGTAGTCATTACCAAAGCTCACCAGCATTTTTAGAAAAGCAAGGCAGGAAGGCCAATCAGAGTGTCTGATGCAACAAGGAGATAGGTTCACTAGAAAGGCAGGAAACGTGTCGTTTTGTAGTAGAATTGGTGTTTTAAGAAGTGTATTAGTGTTAACTTGGTCGGTGCGCAGCACTGAAACTGTCCATCAATGGATGGAAAATGTCCATTTAGACAATAAGCATGATGTGTATGACAGAAGAAAATAGTAGTGTTATATTAGAATGCAATTTATACATATAAATAATAGAACCGACCCTACGCCTTTTTTCAGTCAAGAGATAAAGAATGCTTTTGACGCATGCACGCATACACACACGTGATGCGGCTGGTGAAGGAGGGTGAATCGTTTCCTAACAATCATTTCAAGGAACGAAAGATCTACAACCTCTTGATAGCGTAGTCTTTATTGATGCTCTCAGTATGGGATGAAGAAGAAGATTAATTTTAAGTGGAAATAGGAAGGGAGATGTGAGATGGGGAGATGTCCCTCAGGTCTGACTGGTCCTGGTCTTTGGAATGTGTATGTGTATGTGTATGTGTGTGTGTGTGTGTGTGTGTGTGTGTGTGTTAATGGCCTGGATGTTTTACTGGCACAAGTGGCAGGAAGGAAGGGAAAAGGTTGTGCACGGGACAGAGGAGAAAGAGGGCCACAGAAGAACACCGGGGGGGTGGGGTGGTGGCGGCGGCCACCGGTGACCGTCGCAGGGTGCTAACCTTCGCTGTCGTCCATGGCGAGGCCCGGGAAGCCGTGGTCCTTGGTGGTTTCCGCCATCCTCGAGTCATAGACTGACGAATCCACCATCCCCAAAGTCACTATGCTGCTGTCAGCCATGACAGGGAGCAACGGAGGCACCAAACTGTCCAAACTATCAAAAGTTAACAGGAGTGAAAAACAGGGACACACTGAGCGCACAGAACAAGTGGGGGCTGGAAGGAGACATGGAAAAAAAAAAAAAACACACACACACACACACACAGACACGCATATTCCATAACAGAGAACGGATGACAACTGTCAAACTAGGAGCCAAGTGGGGAGAAAACTTGGCATGCCTGAACAACAGCCTGATCCTGCCCAAGTCTGACACCCACGATACAGGAGAGAATCCACCAACACAGCCCCAACTTTACAAAACACTTGGATGCAAACGTCGTCGTTTAAGACTGTCGCATTATACAGTCTTTAATTAATATCTTTAATTAATATCCAGCTGCAATTTGTATGTTGAGGACATCAGCAACTCATTGAATCATCAGACGCTCTCTGGGGGGGTGGAGGCGTCCTGTGATCATGTAGACATTAAATCAAAGGCCTTGAAAGTCGGCACAAGGTTCAGTTGCACGTAAAAGAAATTAAATCTGCGTTGACACACAAATACACAAACCACGGCGTGACCACAACACACGCAGACCGCACCGCGAATTCAGAAGCTTAACAAACAGTATTATGAACTCAGTGTGTGTCCGCACGTAGTCTACTTACCGCCTTCGAGATGGGGGTTGAGTGTTAAATAAATAATACTACAAGCAGCTGGGCTGGGTGGTCGAGCAGCTCAGCGAGACCCCCGCCCCCCGGCGCTAACGCTAGGCTAATTAGCCACCGAGACCCCCACCACAACGGTGGACTTTTTAAAAAGAGAAAGACGCCGTCCAGAATCTGCTGGTTCTTATCCTAAACGTCACACATGGTCCACGCTGAGCCGGTGTTGGTTGTGTGTTGGTTGTGGTTAGCGTCGGAGGGCTCGTTGTGTGTGTTGACAGCGGACGCATCGTCGTCCAGAGGGCGTGTTGTCAGCGTCTGGATTCAAAAAGCACGGCGAACATGAGCGGCGCCCTCTGATTGGTCAGCCGCGGAAGCACGCCCCGCCGATTGGTCCGTTCATTCAAATCGCAGCGCACGCTATTGGTTGGCGCCTCAGACTAGGGCTCGGACTGATCCCAGACCAGCCGAGACCCCCGTGACGACGACTTCACCTTTCATTTCTCCTCCACTTGTACGCGGAACTGTATACAGGGGCGGCGCCAGGGAGTTTGGGCCCCGTGATTTTACAAAAGATTAATTTTAACCCATATAATACTGTGCTACTTTTACTATGTGGTTAAATTAGGTTTGGAGTATCTTGGAGTATCATGCTTAAGAGATCATTCTTTTCTTGTATGTTTAAGTACAGTATTTATTTTGTAAGAGGGTGACAGGGGCCCTCCAGTATGTTTGGTTTTATTATTTTTGACACAAATTTCAGTCTATCAACCCATTTATTTTGCCAATTTTACTGTAGTTGTGTCACTAATTACATAGAAGAAAAGAAATCCAAATAAAAACAAACTTTTAATTTCAGGCTTAATTAGCAGGGCTCCCCTCCACTTTGGGCCCTGGGTAGTCAGTCCCACTTTCCCCCCCAGTCCGACGCCCCTGACTGTATAGACTGTATATATTGTTAACAGTATATGACATTCACAGTCAAACTATCGCAAGTTGAAATCTCTCCTCGTTTCCGTGATAATAAAAACAGTTTTCCTTCAGGCTTTTGTTGAAAAAGAACCAAGCTTGATTAAAAGATCATCTATATATCAATATATATATATCCTAACTGTGGAAAAGATCTTGTCTACATCAAGATTTCCCATCTTACATGCACTCACACACTCACACACACACACACACACACACACACACACACACACACACACACACACACAGTATCCCATGCCCATACACACACATGGACCTGCCTGTTTTATTTTGTTGTCATCGTATTCTCTCTCTCTCTCTCTCTCTCTTGGGTGGCTTCAGAGACCTTGTGGAATAAAGCCTTACCCAGCCCTTATCTTTCCAGCATTGTCCCATCTCTACACACACACACACGCACACACACACACACACACACACACATCCCGCTACCAGGCCTTTAACCCACACACCCAGATCCCTTTTGACGCAGAGTCCCTGCACACACAAAGCACTACGGGGCAGGACTGTGTGAAGCTCCTTCCTTAAAAGAGAGATAGCAGAAATGGCTGAAGACATTAAACAAGGACATTTTGTTGGTCCGGCCAATTTCAACTTTGAGACACACTAGCTCAAATAAAATGTAGTGAACAACCAGTATAAAAAAGTGTCTCAATAGAAAATAAATATGATAATAGATTAAATGAGATAAATCAAGGGGATTCTAAATGTGTTCAGAATTTTAACAGGATGGATCGAATCAAATATCTATAAAATATCTATTAAGCCTATAAGATTTGCAGTAGGCCTATAGCATTATTATAGGCACTCCGATTTCAACATTTCATATGTAGAATATGTGTATGCACGGCTGGGTTGAGAGAATAATGTATGCTTGCTCGCCTGTCAACATGAAGAATGTCGATGCTTAACCAACCCATTAGGGTTAATATAGATACAGCGAGACAGGGAGCGTTCCTATAGCCTGTGAGATGCGTCCCCTGGAACCCGGGAGGAGGGCGAGTGGGTGGCGCTTCGAGGGGCTTCTCAAAGAAAAATGTATGGGTTCTCATGCTGAGTTTGTAAAAGACGGGCGATTAATCATGTTCATCACAGCAACGTGGACACCTGATGGTTGGTTGATGGATGGCGGACACCGACTGCTGCGTAGTATGAAAAAAACACCTGTCGGGTTTGTTACTGGCCTTATTCATACACAAATATTCATTCAAGCATATACATGTACTATATGAAAGCTGACACACACACACACACACACACACACACACACACACACAAACATTACCTATGGAATAACTATATTTCCATAAACTATGAATTAAAGGCACCAAGTTGGGTCCTGGAGCTACAAGAAATGTGTGCAGTCAAAACCAGAAACACACCTTACTGCCACAAGCTGCTTCCTATACGTTGGTTTGATTTGTGTTAGGCTACCATTAACAATTCATATTTGTAGAATAATTCATATTTTCTTGCAGCATTTTGAATTTCAAATGCAAAATAGTGTATAACTTACATATAACAGCAGCAGCAGTCGCAGTAGTAATTTAAAATACAGTTAGATATTACAAAATATATCTCAAGGTTCAAGAAGTTGAATTGTCACATACACATCCAGGATGTGCAGTGAAATGAAAAAGTGGCGATGCCCAGCGGAATGTGCAAAAGCTCAATACAATACAAATAACACGAATTGGAGGAACAGAATATCCACAATATTTACAGTATTTACAGCAAAAAAAAAGCAGCAGGAATGAGAAATCTAAACAAATAAGCAAATAAATAGCAAGGCATATAAACAAATAGGCATATGACAACAAGACAATATAAAGAACAAAAAAGGAATATGAAGAAAGTATAGAATAAAGTGAATACAGACCATGTATGTTTGCATGTACAGTATGTCATAGTTTCTGTAATAAGTTATGTAGTGACACTGTGTGTACTAACTATGTGTGTATGTGTGAGAGTGTGCATGGGAGGGTCAGTGAGGGGGCCCTGGTGAGGTCAGAGTTCACAGTCCTGATGGCCTGCAGAAAGAAAGTCCGTTTTAGTCTCTCTGTTCTAGCAGCGTGACTGCGGAGGCGGTTACGTGACGGCAGCAGCTGGAACAGTGTGTTCTTGGGGTGTGTTCTTTGTAATCCTGCAGGCTCTGGTTCAACACCTCCTGGAGTACAGGTCCCGCAGGGTGGGGAGTGTAGTGCCAATAGTGCCGAGCGCACCACCCTCCTGCAGAGCCCTCCTGTCCCGAGAGGAGCTGTTGCCGAACCAGGCAGTAATGCTCCCTGTCAGGATGCTCTCCACCGCACCAGCGTAGAAGGTCTGAAGGATCCTCCGGGAGACTCTGGATGCCCTCAGCTGCCTGAGGTGGTAGAGGTGTCAATGTGTGTAGCCCACGTCAGATCCTCTGCGATGTGGACTCCCAGGTACCTGTAGCTGCTCACCCTCTCCACAGCAGTCACACATCATGTGATGGAAATATAGCATATTGACCCTTTACAAGCAACATGCCTTCGTCTGCATATCATTGAGGGGACCCCTACTGTGAACAGCCACTGGCAGAAGGCATTGAGATGATTGGTCGATAGAGGACCTCTACTGTGAACCACTGGCAGAAGGCATTGAGATGATTGGAGCATTCGTTTCAAGTGTTGCTTTGATTGGAGCATCTGTTTCAAGTAACCCCTATTGTGTTTGTCTTGATGTCATTGTAGTGAAACCTTCATTAATGTATGTTATTCAGGAGACTGATACAATCAATGCGTCTGGAAGACAACCTTCATTAATGTATGTTATTCAGGAGACTAATACAATGAATGCGTCTGGAAGACAACCTGAAAAGGGGCCAATTGTTTATTCTTTGTCAAGCCAGGAACCTCATGCGGTGAAAATTGTGTTTAAATATAGTGTGCCAAGGTTGGTCTGGACTCACTCTGCTAGAGAGGGGTCTGGTGTATGCATACATTAAACTCTTAGTTTTACAAGTATTTCTGTCTGCTTTAGACTCATTCGCCTTGGACGCAATTATTATCGTATAATTGCCACGACAATCATTAATCCCCAGTGGTGTGTAAGTCCTCTGATGTTGTTGTGTCCTCTTGTGAAGTCCACAATCAGCTCCAGCTTTTGGAGACATTCAGCATGAGGCTGTTGTCCTGGTACCAGAGTGACAGGTTAGCAACTTCCTCTAGGTAGGCCTTCTCATCATTACCGGAGATCAGGCCCATCACCACTGTGTCATCTGCAAACTTGACAGTGGTGTTGGAGCTGAACCTGGCCACACAGTCATGTGTGTACAGGGAGTACACTATGGGGCTGAGGACACAACCCTGGGGGGGATCCAAATATTCCACAGACACAGTAACATGTAGACTTTCATTCGCTGTATTCTTCTCCTGCACATGCAACCCATCGTCTTTCCCTCTGCGTCTCTCCTTGCTGATGTTGACAAGATGTGGAGACAAAGACACACTCGGTTAGCGTTACCTTCTTGTTTGTCCTCTCACGCAGACCGGTGGGTGTTCAAGCCAAGGGTCGGGAGGGAGGGACCCTAAATAAGTGGGTCACACGCTGATAAGGTGGGCTACACGGCATGGAAAAAGTTTGGGAAGCCTGCATGATGTGAGACCACAACATGAGATCAGTGGAAGGAACTCTCCGCCCTCCACTGGGTTGGAAAAGCAGCACTTCCCCGTCCCGAGGGACGCGAGGAGAGCGACCACACCTCCTAACAGTCTGCCGGAGGCTTGCAGCTGCCGACAGACTAGCGTGACTTCACGGGGTGTGTGTTTGTGTGTGTGAACGTTGTGCATGCACGCGTGCATGTCAGTGTGTGTGTGTATGTGTGTATGTGTGTGTGTGTGTGTGTGTGTGTGCGTGTTTGTGCGTGCACGTGTGTGTGTGTGTGTGTGTGTGTGTGTGTGTGTGTGTGTGTGTGTGTGTGTGTGTGTGGATGAAGTCAGAAGCAGTTTGAGCCTTGAGGGACCTTGAGGTTTCATTGCTTAACTTGTGGTTTACAAGCCAGGCTGAGGGCTGCAGCCGCGTTGGACTCATCAATCCATAATGAACCCTTTACCTTCCGCAAGGGACGCAGTGCGAGAACAAACCCTATTAAACCTTATCCTAAATCAGATTTTCAATTAGATGTATTGCTTGATTTGATGATAGTGTGGTGTGGTGTGTTGCAAGAGACATCAACACCCAGACAGAGAGAATGTAGTTGTCAGAGTATCGCCCCCAAGCCTCTTAATAGTGTTCTACCACTCATTGTGTATCGTTCTGCATTTGTGTGTTAAAAGCGTATTCAGAATATCAATGTTCGTTCTCTTATTGTTTGTAAATCACCTGCTTTAACTTGCCCAGTGAGGGACAAATCAAGTATTTGAATTATTGAATTGAAAAAACATAAATGTATCTCCATCTCTACATCATTAAAGGAACAAGGAAGCCCACACCTTTATGGCTTGATGCTATCACCTCACTTCAATTTAGGATTTCAGTCAGGGTCAAACACCAGCGGATATAGAAAGATTGATTTTTCCTTTTGAGCTGCAGACAGAGAGAATACATTACGCTGAGTTCAACATTAACAGAGCTATTTCCTTTCCCCTTGATGGAGCAGCTGAGAGGTTGAGTGGAATCTTAATGAAGACGCAGAGACACGGCTCCCTCCTCCCTCCTATCGAGACGCTGATCACCGGCCAAGGCGACAAACCACGCTGCAGCTCTGGGTCTAAACCTCTGTGTACTGACGTTCGGCACATCCAAGAACGGAAGTGCAACATTTCCTCTCTGACAAGTATAACAAAGGTAGACAAACAAAACCAAAAGAAGAAAAACAACCTTATTCACTTGGTTTTTGACTTTTCTTGTGATGCTGTCAAGACCAGGGTATGGGGCTTTGAATAGAGGAAAACTCCAGGCTGCTATTCTCTCTCTACATAAAAAGCTGACCTTAAGAATGTGTCAAAATTTGAACTGTCAAATTTTAAATTGCCCAATATTCTAGGTCCAGTGACCTGAAAGCAATGCAAACAGGATTGCTGCTCCAAAGAGCTAACACTCAAAAGTAGGCCTGCAACTTTATTACGTTTGTGAGGAGAGTTGAGGTTTATAGACTGAGGACCACTACCTTGAAGACCCTGAATATTTATAATTGCTTATATAATTTATATGATCTGATGATATGATGTTGTTCTTTACAGTCTGTAAGGATCATATTATCATATTATTGGTGAGGAATAACCCTCCATAAAACACTCATTTATCCACATACAAGGACTGGGAAGAAGTATCCAATTCCAGGAATCTAGTGATACAAGTTTTTGGAACGGATGTCAGATGACGGAATGAGATTGATCACTTGGGTTGTGGGTTCACTCGGCTTGTGTTTAAGATGGTTCAAGTACTATCCTGTAAATAAAAAATCTAAATCAAAAATCAGAAAATGAACCCAAATTCCTGCTTTCTCAATGTGTACCATTTGATGCATTATATTCTCTATTCTGCCAACATGGAAAAAAAACGATCTATCCGAATTAATTGTATTATTGAATTAATTGTATTGTAAAAGTATACGTTAACATAATAATAAATCATTGGAATTTCACAATCTCAGTGTGTAAAAAAGATGACAATCGGTATCACCTGAGTGAGCATAGTAACATTGTATGTTGTAGCATCGTGACATTGTGACTGCAGTTAACAGTTACAAAGTGAAGATGTTTAAAGTGGAGTCCACTTTCACCATCATTCAGTTAACTACTCAGCCAAACCAGCTCTACCTGTCCCCGTATCAATTCCCCGGCCTATATAGGCTCCTCCTCTCCACGTGCACTCTGCCAGATTGGATCTTAGCTCATGCACGTAAGACTCTCCAGTAACTCCCAGATCGATTACCCATTGCTGACCCTGCCTGTCCCCGACCTACCTGCCTCATCAGACTCCCGAAGCACGTCAAAGCCTTCTGCCCCTGACCTCGATTCCTATCTGTCCGTTCTTGATCATCCGGCCATCCCCGACCGTCCGCTGCTGCCTGCTGCTTCCCGGTACCTCCGCCCAGCTGATTACCCACCCGGTTCTGGACCTGCTACCACCACAACAATGTCTTCCGCCTCTTCCCGGTACCACTGCCCCCTATGGTCATATGGGCAGTGGTACCGTGTGTGGTACCGTGTGTGGTACCGTGTGTGGTACCGTGTGTGAACACACACGGGATCGTGTGTGTTCTCCCCCCCAGCCACACTCACCTGTTCCCGGCTCCAACGTCACCTGTGTCTCCGCTTCACGTTGCCTGTTTCCAGACTGATGGACCTCATACCTTTGGATACCCCCCTACCTTTGGATTACCTATTCCCCTCTTGTGTCATACTACCCTGTACCGTACCTGAACTTTTAAGTAAACGTTGTTTCCAAACGTCTCCTGTGTTGTACTGCAATTTGGTCCTAAACACACCCCTTACAGTTGAAACCATACTCCCCCCGGAACCCAAAGACTTTGGTTTCCCGGGTAGCTCGCCGGCAAATCTTCGGAATAGCGCCACCGGATAGCTAGTCGGCATCGTTTATGGTCAGGAACTACGACAGTTTCTGATCATCTTCGAAACTCTGACTTTAGTTCTTGATTAATGAAAACATTCTTGGCAAATGCTTTCGGTTTTGTCCGTCTTGCCAAGAATTTCACCTCTAGTGGCGTAATACGGATGCCCCCGGCCGTCCCTCTTAATCATGGCCCCAGTTCATTGAGAAAACCCACAATATAGAAGAGTCCTATTCCATTATTCCTAGCTGCAGTATTCGTGCAAATGGGCCTAATTTGAACACTCAAATATTCGAACGATTCGAACCCCGCAAGACACTCAACCAAGAGCATCGAGGGGGCGCCGAGGGCAGGGGCCGGGACAGTCGGTGGCACGCCTTTCGGCGGACCGTCAGCCCGGCCCCGAGATCCAACTACGAGCTTTTTAACTGCAGCAACTTTAAGATACGCTATTGGAGCTGGAATTACCGCGGCTGCTGGCACCAGACTTGCCCTCCAATTGGTACTCGCCAAAGGATTTAAAGTACACTCATTCCAATTACAGGGCCTCGAAAGAGTCCTGTATTGTTATTTTTCGTCACTACCTCCACGTGTCGTGAATGGGTAATTTGCGCGCCTGCTGCCTTCCTTGGATGTGGTAGCCATTTCTCAGGCTCCCTCTCCGGAATCGAGCCCTGATTCTCCGTTACCCCTGGTCACCATGGTAGGCACCATCGAAAGTTGTTAGGGCAGACGTTGGCTGCGAGGGCGAGCGATCGGCCCAAGGTTATCCAGAGTCACCAAAGCCACCACGCGGCAGCACCCCGCGCGGGTTTTAGGTCAGATAAATGCACGCATCCCCGGAGGTCAGCGCTCGATTCCATGTATTAGCTCTAGAATTGCCTCAGTTATCCAAGTAGCGGGTGAGCGACCAAAGGAACCATAACTGATTTAATGAGTTGCACGGCTTAAACTTTGAGACAAGCGTGTGCTACCGGCAGAATCAACCATGATGCAATCTGGCAGAGTGCACGTGGAGAGGAGGAGCCTATAGGCCGGGGAGTTGATACGGGGACAGGAGGAAGCGAATTGGCTGATGAGTAGTTAATTGAATGACCGTGAAAGTGGAAACTTACAGAGTGAAGCGGATCACCACAAAAAGATTAATAGATTCATTCATAGATTCATTCTTTCATAAAAATCAAGTGTCCTGAAAAATCGTACGAAGAAATGTGACCACTGAATATTTGGTCAGACTGTCGTAAAAACATACAGACATTAAATGTAAAGGTCATGCGCGTTACCGTTACAATAAGGAAAGGCGGAGTCTGTGGTGGTTATGCACATGACAATGATGGTTCTTTATACACAGTTTCATTGATACATTTTTATAACATAATGGGGAGTAGAATTGCAGCAGAATGCATGATACAGATTTCTTTACTTTACAAAGATAGAGTAAGACTCGTTGAAGATAAAATACAGAAAATATACAATATGTTCAATGCCTGTACTTTCTTACAGTCAAACCAAGTACTTGTTGAATAGTATGTGACCTTGAGATGAGACCGCTACCCTCTGATACAGATAATAGCAATCCAAAATGAATTTATTGTTAAACATTTGAACAGTGACAATGTGCTTATCATTCAACAATGAACATCTTAAAAACATGACTTTAAATATGCGACTATCCTCATCATGCGAATAGATCCCCCAATCTGACCTCTTCATGTTTCAGTCAAGATCGGTTGGATGTCTTCTCAGTAGCAAATAATGACGTAATTTAATAGCAATATCATGTCATTGTCAAAAGAAAGCGCATATCTAAACTCTTACAAATACAGGAATACATTTTGACGGTTTTGCGATTGAACCATCTTCAAAACTTCTTATTTGTCCTAAGAATCTTATTAACATGTTGGCCAGTATACCGAATCGTTGTGTATTTTTTTTTTTTACAAAGCGATACGAGAGTGTGGACCGAAGCAGGGCCGACTTCCTGCGGAACCCAGACTTCCTGTTCCTGTTCCTGTTCAACAGGTCCAGCCTGAGGCGAGGTATACGACCCCTACGTGGAGCTTTAAGGAGTTTCAAGGTGAAAGTACAATCAAGCTCGTCTCAAACGGAGAGGCGTGTTGTCCATTCGAGTCCAGAGGAGGAAGCACAACTCTCTATCACAGAAGCTGAAATATATATTTATATATCTTTCTTTTTTTATTATCAATGATTTTAAGCCCCCCCCCCCCCCCCTCCCAAAACAAAAAAAACATCCCATCAGTAGCAAAAGGGGGGGGGGGAAAAGAAAAGTTTCAATAGTTTCATGTGTCTCTCTCTCTGTCTAATCATTAATCACTGGTCAGTGAACCGTGTGGTGTAGCTGGCACGCGGCACGCATCTCCATGGGTCGTTACCGCAAGCAGAGCACTCCGGTGGAATGCGTTTACCGCTGATAGCCGCCCACGTGGAGCCATGCCAGCGTGAGAAACATTTGCAAATTATCACACTTTTCACAGAACCAGATTCTACTCTGCCGATCTTTGGGAAAGCGTTGGATTAACGTATTATACTTAATTTCGGAGAGAAAGCCACGGGACCTGCGAGTGCACGGTTCCTTTCATCGCAAAAAAGTGCAATAAGACATTTGTGGAAATGTTTGTGGACGAAATGATGATTACGTACAGCACATCTATGTGATCATCAGGGGGGAAAAATGCTTTTAAATGTGTGTATTGCATTGTATTCCCTCGGGTTGACAGTGTGAGCTCAAACTGAAATCATAATGTAATGGCTGAAATCCCATGTAACGCACGTCATTTTCGCGTGTGGGTTCTACTCCACCAAGCCCCAATCAACACACCAGCAGGTAACCCCCAGTACCACTTCTGGAGGTACAAGGACCTCCGCTGGTTCACTGGCTAACTCAATAAGAATAAGCCCAGTGGAAATGTGGTTTTAAATAGTGCGTTCAGTCGTGATGGCGTCTGTACTACAGTACTATTGCGTTAAAAACAGAACAAATGTGTATTATGGACGGGATTTCGCTTCTACATCATCGTTATCAGCTCGTCTACATCATCGTTATCAGCTCGACGTGGTGTAAAACACATGGATTAGACAAGTGACGATAGTATTGTTGAAATAATAACACTTGCTACCGCTCAGGCTATAGATCCCTATTAGTCCCATTATTAAAAGACAAAGCAATCTATCCAGTGACCGCTGGCAGGCAGACAGCGGAAGCCACTGCTAGAATACACCCCCCCCCACCCCCCCCTCCCCCACCCCCACCTATCATCTGCATTATTGATGAACGACGACCCATAAGGGAACCGGCTTGATTTTACTGTTGGAGCTTTAAAAATGTTAAATGTTTAGCATCTTTCGTCGCTTTTTTTTCCATCTTGCTCTAGTTTGTTTGTTGCTGAAAAAAAGTTCCCGTATCCCGTATCCCAACATGTGACGTCCAAAGGGGACCGGTGGGGTCTGGCGCCATGCATTTAGCTACAGTAAGGCTGGCGGTCTAAGCCTGTGTGTACTCCCAGTGACTCCCCATGGTGAGGCCTCAAGCAGCACAGCAGAAAGGCAGGGAGAGACGCATGCACTCTCAAATAACGCCAGGCCTGGTCTTTTTTTTTTTTTTTTGGTGCAGTTTAGCAGCAACACAAGAGGACACGTCACGGCGACAGAGGTCTTCCTTGAACTTTCTCTCTTTTCTGTGCCTATTCTATTTTGCAGATAATTGTGGGATTGTACTTTTTTTTTTTTATTATTATTATTATTTTTTTAAACAGTACAGAAACAGAAAAACTAAAAAGTGAGCGTGAGAGAAGACGTGACTCCAGGTTCAGTGTTCAATGCGTCAAAGCCACCAAAATGAAATCAATAGTTGGCCACTCTTGGTCTTCAAGAGTCTTGAGAAATCCATTGTGATGCGTTGAAACGCGGGTGAAATGTGCCCAGCAGCAAGAATAACAATCGGTTAAAGACGATCCAGCACCTTGCCACGTTGTTGCCATCCCAACATAGACTCTCGATAAACATCATCATCGCCATCATCATCATCATCATCATCATGATCTGTTCCCGCCCAAATCAGCCGTCCTGGGAGACGTCACCCCAGGTACTGGCTTCGTTGTCGTCGGAGTCAGACAGTGCCGCTGTGCACAGGTCACTGAAGATATCTGGAAAGAAAAGATACACCTGAGTCAGCACACACTGCACACACACAGACACACACACACACACACAAAAACGAGTTGCAAGTTTGCACAGAAAACTTAGCAGGGTTCAACGAGTGCCAAGCCGATGAAGTACGCCGAGGCATTCCAGGTGTATCCAGGTGGCATTCAAGCACGGCGTCGATAAAACATAGCAGGCTCAACGAAGCGGCTTCCATCACAGCGGACTATGAAAGGGCCTTTAACCGCGGGACTTATGGATATCTGCATCGATATCGGTCAGCCGGGCGAATACAGATTCACAAGCGGGGAGAGCGTTTATGGCAGGGGGCTGCAGCAGGTGCACGGGAGGACGGTTTCCAGTCAGCCAGCATCTCGCATGCCAACGGTTGAGAGTGCAGGAGTGCCTTCTTCAGTCGTCGCCAGTAAAGTGTCACCAAACACAAAACCCAGAGCAGACTCTCGCCTCTCGGCCCCGGAACACAGGTCATGCTAATAGTTTGAATGAAATACATGCACTGTTATTACCTGTGGGTTTATTTTTGTGTTTGGTAACTCTTTAAGTGCGCAAGCGTCTTAGACGGTGGGTGCGCGAGCAGGTTGGAGTGTGTGTGTGTGTGTGTGTGTGTGTGTGTGTGTGTGTGTGTGTGTGTGTGTGTGTGTGTGTGTGTCGTGAGGTGACAGGCAGAGTGAAATACAGAGAGAAAGAGAGAAAGAAAAAAAAGAGTTTTTCAAAAAGTAAGCAAGCCTCTTTCACTTAAAAATAGACCAGCCTGTTTTTTTAGTTATTTTTCAGAAGGAGAGGCACAGCAGGCAGAAGGCAGCGGGGAATACATTTTGGGGGGTGAGGTGTGTCTGGATGTGGACGTTGCACTCGATGATGTCATGCAGTGGCGACGGGGGCCGACAGTACCGGTCCCCGATCCCCTGCGCCGACACAGCCGGCGGCGCCGCTCTCTCAGCCCCCGCCCCCCCCACCCTCTCTGAGTCACCGGAAAGAGCGGGAATCGGGCGGGGTGGGGGGTGAAGGGAGCGAGACGTCGAGCTAGCGGCTAGTGGGGGTGAGGCGAGTGAGTTGCTTTCGCTGTCATCGAGCCGCACAAGCACCGCCAAGCGAGCCCGGTGAGAGCGTGTTTCGGTCGGCGTGCGCGGTGGCGGTGGGGTTAGTACGTTCGGGGAGAGTCGGGCGGGGGGGGGGGGGGGGGAGGGGGGGGAGTGACGGGTGTGCGTGTTGAACGACCTCCTTCAGACGCCGACAGCAGGATGCTGGCCGGGACCAGCCCCGTCTCCTCGGTTAGTAGGTTCTTGACTAGCCTAGAACGACGTGAAACGCACAGTGGGTTCTCAAACGCCGAGACGACTCCGCCACACGCGGTGCCGTTTGCTGCCATCTTAAGGTTGAAACGCCTCAACCGTCGGTTCAACGTGGAGAAAGGAATGGATGGTGCCGATGCTGCTTATTCACGCAGTGGTGTGATGGAAACTTGGTTCCGACTTTATTTGACAGTAACCCACGTCAATAGACCCTTTTGACAGAGCGTCAATAGCAGGGTAAAGTAACTTCCTGTTCCTGTCATTTTAACGTCAGGTGGGTTTTATTTATGTCTGTCTCAGCACCAGCATGGTATCAATGTATATCTACTAGACTAGTTGTCCAGTCTAGTGTCTCTACTGGTGCACTGCCAGACCTAAATCACACGGGTGTAACTGTGTGATTACTGATGGGTCCATTAATGTTATGAGCTACACCTGTGTTGCTCCTGCTGCGTAAAGTCTCTGTAGGCCCCCCATCACAGAGGTGTAACAGTACGCAGGTGTACCTCATGAAGTGAATTATGGGCACTGGCACACCAGACCAATCATTAACCTAATGAACCACACCTGTTTTCATCACCTGCGTGCTGAAGGTCTATTGGTTTGTTTCAATCACACAGAGGGAGATAAAGGCCCGGGTCTTGTGGATCCACTTGTGGACCTTTTTGCCGTGTAAACCGATCGTCTGATCTTGGGTGTTGAGGCGATATTTCACCATAGATGCTCCCAGAGAACGTTTTTAAGAGGATAAAACCTCACACCAGCCTGACGTCGACAAGGAGGCGGATTTGACTGGAAGGAATCGAGGAGTTAGCTTTCCTTCCCTCCTTCATTCCTTCCAGGGGGAAAAAACATTGCGGCTTTTGGTGCTTTAGTTCCCGATTCAGAGAGAATACATAATTTTTTCATGTTTAGATGGCAGCAAACGCACGCACGCACACACGCACGCGCACGCACACACACACGCACGCACACACACACACACACGCACACACACACACACACAATTTCGGTTCATGACAAGAAAGACACTTTTTCACCAGTTGCAGTTCACCGTTAGAAGAAGACATTTATAGCACGGTTGATGGTATTGTGATGTATTGTGTGCGTTAGAAACCAAAATAAAAATAAAAACCACCAGGTGTCAGGGGGAGTTCGTCACAGCTCACATGCTTGACACGCGTCATAATAATTAGCATCTCGCTAAGCGCAGAGTGTGCTTGGCTGACTCACTGAGGGGAAATGCAATGGCTGTGTCTCCTCCGAGGACGCCTCCATAGACAATAGGGCGGCGGTTTGAACTCATTCTGAGAAGCAGAAGCAATTAGAGGGTAGTGGAGGTTGTGGGGAGGTAGACGGGTGTGTGAGCACAACACGCGCACTCATGTACTTCACAGATACACAACACAACACAACACAACACAACACAACACAACACAACACAACACAACACAACACAACACAACACAAGGTAGACGGGTGTGTGAGCACAACACGCGCACTCATGTACTTCACAGATACACTACACAACACAACACAACACAACACAAGGTAGACAGGTGTCTGAGCACAACACGCACACTCATGTACTTCACAGCTATCTGTGAAGTACATGAGTACTTCACAGATACACAACACAACACAACACAACACAACACGAGTAGACGGGTGTCTGAGCACAACACGCGCACTCATGTACTTCACAGCTCTCTGTGAAGTACATGAGTACTTCACAGATACACAACACAACACAACACAACACAACACAAGAAGACATCACACAAACACTGTGTGGTGCGTTGTGCGACGTCTGTCTATGAATGACATGAACGTGTTAAATTGTCCTGATGAAAAGCCTTTGGTGGTTCGAGAACTCCAAACCCGTACTTAAATATGAGGACGACTCCACCCTCAAGCAGTCTTCTCAAGTTGTACATTAAGTTGTTAACAAAAAAGAATAATAAAAAAACTGTTAAAACGCAGAGAAACTCTTCGGAGGTGCAGTAGAGAGATGAGTGTGAGCACTGTGGACAGGACAGGCGAGGGTTTTTGGGGGTTATTTTTCAAGCGGCTCAAATATTCATGAGCAGATGAATCAAAGATTGAAAAAGGAACATATTCCAAACTTTTTTGAAAGCTTCTTCTTCTTCTGCTTCTCTCTTATGGGCCAGTCATCAGTAGCTAAAAAAAACAGGACAAGAGAACTCACTTGAACCCCCCCTCTTTTACTCAGTTTCCTTCCCTCCCTCCCTCCCTCCCTCATTCTCTCTCTCCCTCCCTCCCCCTCTACCTCCCTCCCCTCTATCTCCCTCCCCTTCTCCCTCCACCTCTCTCTCTCTCTCCCCCTCCCCTCTATCTCCTCCCCCCTATCTCCCTCCCTCTTCCCTCCCCTCAATCTATCCCCCTCCCCTCTATTTCCCCCTCCCCCTCTCTATCTCCTTCCCTCTCTTCTCCCTCCCTCTCCCTCCCCCTTCCATCTTCCTCCCCTCTATTTCGCCTCCCCCTGCTCCATCTCCTTCCCTCTCCATCTCCCTCCCTCTCTATAAATAAACCTTGTGGACATGGAAGTGCAATTGTGCTTTACCTACTTGTGTATTCCCAGTTGTTTTCTTAAACACACACACACGCGACACACACACCACACCACACACACACACACCACACACACACACACACACACCACACACACACACACACACACACCACACACACACACACACACACACACACACACACAAACCTTCAAACCTTCAACCTCAGTAGCTGGCTATTATAATCGATTCGATTCATATTACAAGCCTAAAAAGTCCATTCATAGCAGGACACGCTAATTAATTACGTAAAATTCAAGGTGTACAACTAGTAAACCTAGAGGATAAAAATGCAGCAACCTTGCTTTTCGTACTACCTACAATGACATTAAATTAACAGCCATTTTGATATCAATGTTTATTGGTCCTTGCCTTTAGCCCTGACCATAAAGGTTCATTTTATTGAAACAAGCCTTTCCTTTTAAATGCCAAAAATTGGAGAACATTGTCGAAAAACGCAAAAAATGACCAAAACATATCATAGGAGGGACGTACTGAATTATCAGAGAGAAATGTCAAAAGGAACACACAGCTCAAAGTCAGATAATACACAGAACCTTGGAAGACTCAGGGTTGTAGTTTTGTACTTCCACAAAGTCTGAAAACCCGTAGCTTCATCGTCGCCATCATGTGAGTGACCTGGCTTGGTCACGTGAGCGTATGGTAATTGATCAACCGATTGGCTACATAGCCAGCAGGGAAACTAGACTCCACCCATAAAAGGATTAGAGGGAATCGATAGTCTGGAATTACATCAGATGACAGATGTTCGATTGCAATGGATTTGATGGAACATGGAACATGATGCTTTATAGCACACCTTGAAAATAACGCTATGAGAAGTAAATGACGTACTTCCGTTCACTTTCGTTCATTTTTAAGATATCTTAGATATATAAGTGTCAGGCAGCCAGCCAGCAAACATCTGGAAATATGATTTATCCCAAAGATCTCACACTTTTTAGATGTCATCTGCAAGTGTCAAATGAACATACAAAAGTCTAATTATTGCCAATTATTCTTTGCAAAAAGTCGCTAAAGTAAGAACAACAAACGCGTGTTATGCAACTGGGAACAAGTGTCCCCATAATCCACGGCTCGTCATTGGTCACGTGCAAGTCACGTGACATCCGTCAGTCAGAGCCACTGAGGAAGACCAATAGCAGTGACCCCTGCTCCACGCTGCTGCCTGAGGTTGTGAGCTGCGTGTTTGCTTTGGTTTGAAATAGATTTGAAATAAGACTTTTGCGTTAGCGCTGACAATACCTCGGATGCAGCGAACGGTGTGCGTGTGCGTACGTTTGTCTGTCTTGTACGTGTCCGTCTGTCTGTCCGTCCGTCTGTCGTGTGTATTCCGTCGGCATCTGAGCGGTGTCAACGTCTCTGTGAACTGTCTTGTGCTCTCGACGGCGGAAAATGGACAGTTGTTTTCCACTTTCACAGCCGCAATTCAAATCCAGCAGGACTGTTCATTCCCCCTACTTGTGCAACGGGCCCAATCACACGCTGCCTTTTCACTTCGGCGGTAAACGTAATGAATCATGTGCAGCCGGCACGTGATTCAATGTGCTGGCTCCCAACAGCACATTTATGATTGTATTATTTTAAACTGCCTCCCGCTCAGCCTGTGATCAACGCCAGGTAGAGGCTGTAAATACCTCCTGGATTACATTGTTGCATTCAATGAGTCTTATTATTTAATCTGAAAGAATTCTCTTTGGAAATAAATATAGCCATGTGCTGAAGGTTGAGCTGTTAAAATAACAGTAATTAATAATAAATCGCACCATGACATGAAGAAAAACATTCACTGAATATCACTTGGGAACAAAAAAAAAAATGAAACGGTAAATATTTGGTTCCCTTTGTGAGCAGAGCTAAACTCATCTCTATCACCGTTTACAGACATTGTGTGTGTGCTGCTGCTGCTCCTGTGAAATGCATCAGCTCTCAATCGTTGTACTTTTCAATATATCTTCACAATCTTCTTGTCTGGGGACAGCAGCGAACACGCGCTTCCTCATCCTCCGAGCAAACGACACGTGCATCTCGCAACGACATTTTCCGTTTTCGTCGACCGACGAGAGAGAGGACCGGACTGTGCAAAGGGCTTGGCTCCTGCCTTCTTAAAATAAAATAAAAAGATCCCATCTGGGGCTCGGGGGGTTGTGTCCTGTACAGCGTACTGGAGATGTTGCGGAGCGTCTAAAGTCGTTACCACCGCCCGCCCTAGATCAGCCATGAGCACTTCCTTTTCTTGCTCTTCTCTCTCTCTCTCTCGTGCTCTCTTCTCTCTCTCTTCTCTCTCTCTCTTGGAATCGCTTTTAATTTGTTTCAAACGCGGACCGTATATTTGTTTCACACGTCATCTATTTTTTTGGAGCTGTGTAAACATTCCGTGAAATTAATAATAGCTATATCGGGAGGCGTAATGAGTCCAACTGAATATCGTAATGGAGGAGTCAATCAAAAAGAAAACAAAAAAACTATAGAGAGACAATTTGAGTAACCTCTGTGTATGGTATATCCTCCCTTTACGTTCGCCCGTGTCATCCGAAAATTACAAAAATTGGATAGGAAAATACCAAATACAACCTAACTATCAAAGGAAATTTTCCCTATCAAGAACTACACTTACGAGGTAAGGCCTGGTATAGTATAGTATAATATTAATATATATATAACCGATATTAATGTCTGGCCTGCTTGGGGATTTCTGAGGGCGTATTCAACCACCACGTTTCATTCTTTTTCTTCTGTGAAACCAGCAAGATTTTGGTCCACATTTTCCAGTAGACCCATAATAAATTCATAAAAGAACCAAACTTCATGAATGTTTTTTGTGACAAAGAAGTGTGCTCCAATCACTCTCCCCCCCCCCCCCCCCCTCGCCTGGTCATCCAACACCCACACTTCACCCACCCCCCCTCCCCCGTCTAGTCTGGGGAATTTGAATCGGGACGGTCTCACAGGCTCCGTTGTTTAATCACACGACGTCCCAACAGGGCGATGAAAGAAAGTAGGTGCGATGTCGCGGCACGCCGCCCCGTTCCCCCCCCCCCTGGAGAGCGAGCGCGAGGCGGGACACAGAAGCGCCGTTACTTATTACGTATTATGGGAACATCACATCCCGTCCCCCTTTGAGCCACTTAACAATAATAACGCCGTTATGTTTACGCGCGCACACTTTATTTCAGGTCGGACGCATTAGGTGTTTAATTTGTTAAACATGCCCTCAATACGGTTCATAAGTACAGTTTAAGCCCCCCCCCCCCCGTTTCTCGTCCCATTTGCGGAGCCGCTACCTAGCTCGGTGTGGAAGGTCTCCACGGAATAGCGTATTTTTGGCAGAGCACTCCCAGCTGAGCACATGTATTATTAATGTACTTCCCCTCCTCATGCCAGGGCCACACTTGGCTTTGCATCAACTCCGTGATTTATTCCACCTTTTGTTTTGTTGAAGATTCAGGTCATTAGTTTGTAGACCAATATAAATAGATTCACACACACACACACACACACACACACCTTACCTAAGAAAATATAAAAAAAAAAAAACACCAAAAAACGGCGGAACAAAACGGCAAGCTGTGAATACATCGGGAACCGCGATTTGCTCTTGTTGTCAATGTATGTGTGTATTTGTCTCTGTGAAACTTATTTTTAACTTGCATTTGATCAGGTCAAGGGGAACACCGTCTTTGGACATTATGAAAAATAAATAAAGTGACGCTAAAAATATGTTCACATACAATTCACATTCTCCGGCGTGCCAAGCAATAATTTTATTTTCATTTTCATTCATTCTTTTTTCCATTTCATGATCCATCCAAGGTTGAGTCTGCAAACACCACATAAAGTCCACAGACACATACCTATTTTTCAAAAGATAAACGTTTTAAATACACCCAACAATCGCTTTGCTGCAGCAACCGAACAACTTGGCAATTGGCTAAAGTACAATCTCTCACAATGCGTTTGTTGTTTTGTTGTGCTGCAGCCAATAGGTCTGAGATGAAGGCTGCTTAGCCTCTTTGCCAAAGAGCCTGACCCACTCAAGCGTTCGATCCCCCGGCGTTCCCGGCGTTCCATTTGGTTTCCCGTTCAGAAAGAACATCTATGAAAGGATAACGTACAGTTGTGGTCAAAAGTTTACATACACTTGTAAAGAACATGTATGTCATGGCAGTCCAGAGTTTCCAATCATTTCTACAACTCTTATTTTTCTGTGATAGTGTGATTACTTCTTTGTCACAAAAAACATTTCTCTCTCTCTCTCTGTCTCTCTCTTTCTATCCCTGTCTTTCTGTGTGTCTCTCTGTCTCTCCCTCTGTCTCTTTGTCTCTCTGCGTGTCTCTGTCTCTCCCTTTCTCTCTCTGTTTCTCACCTTCGCTCTCTATCCCTGCATCTCTGTCTCTCTCTCTCACACACTCTCTCTGTCTCTGTCTCCCTCTCTGTCTCTGTGTCCCTCTCTCATCTGTGATCATTGGTTTCGTGAATGTCAAGTCATCGTCGCACGCCTCTAATGAGATGAGGCAACAGCAAGTAATTAAGCAATGAAGGCGTCCTCTTGGAGCGGGGGGCAGGGCGCGGCCGTCACACCAAGTAGCGCGCAGGACGAGAGCAGAATTTAAGCGAAGAAAAAAAGAAGCTATGTGAAGGATGCGCGGAGAGCTCTTGAGGGGCGGAGAGCGATAGAAGAACACGGCGGAACAGAGGGGAAGCAGATGGACAATTCATCCCCAGCCCAACAGCTGCTGTGGGCGACGTTTTAGAAGAGACAAACCCCTGGACCTGGAGCAAATGGATGGCACCTACGTTTTTGTTGTTGCCTTCCTCTTCGGAGGAATTGGACAGCTCCTCGGTGCTGGAGGGGATGGTCTCAAAGTCTTCGTTGTCCATGGATGGTAGGCGCTTCTGGTTCCAGCCTGCAGCGACGCACACACACACACACACACACACAGTACAACGCATGAGCTGCCAAAGTGCACACCAATACACACACACAGAGCTGCGAGCAGCACTGCTGCCCATCTAAGCGTATATGGCGGCGGACAAGTTTGTCTGTTCTGGATCGTCTTCGGTGTGTGGCAGCTAGCATATCACAATGCTAGCATACGCACAAACCAATGAAAAGTGTCCTCATCTGCTCTGATCACCTGTACCAACCCACCACCCCCCGCCCCCCCCCCGAAACGGCAATTTCTGTCATTGAAAAAGGCGTCAGACTTCTTAGTGGTTAGGCACAGCTGAACCCAATGAGTCTGCTGCATGCAAACATAATCAATGGATCTATGGTTGAGATTGCATTTCAGGGTAAACCAGGATGTTTGTTATATCTGCAGGGACAGTTAATGTTGACAGCAACACCTGAAAATGATTCTTGTGCCACCTATGTTGCTTAAAAACAATGGATACAATGAAGGACAAACAGAACAGAACGAAAACCATAATTCAACACCAAACGATGGACATTGCCGACATTTCAGCAACTTAAAAAACGCCACACTTAAAACCAAGGACCTTAACCCTAACAAATGAACAAACGAAGAAAGACAAAGGGATAAACGTGGCGATACACACAGCGGCGGGGGCTCTGCTGCGCGGCCGTTACCTGGCTGCGAGGCAGACCTGGGCACCGGGACGGTGTGGCAGGCCGACTTGGCATCGGTGGCGATGATGCTTTGGCGCTTCCTGGCGACGCCGATAGTGCCACGCAGCGTGTCTGCGAGAGAAGCCAAAATGCCTTTTTTTTATCCCTGCTACCCACCTTGACGACCCACCCACCAACATTCGCAGCGGCACCACCGGACAACGACCAACACCGGCGGTGACTGAATGTAAATACTTAAAAACGGAAGCGGTGCATTTGGACGATATAAGGACAACGCAGTCACTGTCATCACACAACAGCCACCAAACCCACTGGCTGGAAAGGCTCAATATGTTCATGCAACGGCTTCACGAAGTCCTGAGACGCACAGCGCCGATGAAACACGCTCCAATACACAAGCAGGTGGGGGGGCATTCAACATGGTCAAACAAACAACGACAATCAAGCGCACGACACACAATATACAATTCAGGTGAAAATAGACACACACACACACGTCCGTGCACAGTCACTGGTAACACAAGACACAAGAGCGTGCAGACATCCAGAGGTAAAAAATGTATTTCCCAATAAAAAATAAATAACACATAAATAAACGAAACAACACGACGACAACAAAACAAGTGCCTAGCAGCAGCAGCAGCATGCGTTGAGCCGGGGTTGCCCCCCGGGGAGACTGCGGTACCTTCGTAACCGAACGGGGTGGGGTCGCTCTTTATCTCATGTCTCTTGGTCTTTATGCTGGCTGCCAGCGGACCTGCACAAGGGGGGTGGTTGAGGTGTTCAGTGTCGATACTGATGATCGATTAGATTAGTCCAATGTGCGAAGCCACAATGCACACTGGGCACACGAGGAACCACACACGTGGTACAAGCAGTGGCGGAAAGAACCTTAGTGCTGTATTTACTCAAGTACTGTACTTCAAGGTACTATATGTAAGAATCATAGATTCATTCTCATTACTGACCCCTGTGGCTGGTAAGTGAACTGCAGCCTGCTGGAGCTCAGTGCTTTCAGAGCTCCGTGGGTTGAGACAATAACAATCAGAAGCTAATGTTAGTTACTAATCACAAATAAACTTCGTACACATTTTTTTTTTAAGTATCCTCGCTTACACATCAGTTCCTTCCCTTTTACCGGGATTCCGACCCAAGAGAATTCCGCCCAAAAGCTGTTCCACGCAACAGAGAGAGTCAGAGTGGAATGGGCCATTCTGCATCGTGAGTACTGTTACTTTTGGTACTTTAAGTACATTTTGATGTACTTAAAGTGAATACAATTGGGGGTTTTTCTGGAGTGACATTTTAAAATGCTTCTGGTAATTGAGTATTACTAAGTAAAAGACTTGAGTACTTCTTCCACCAATAGGTACACGATCTTTGCTGTGTCAAAATAACAACAACAATAACAACAACAAAATGGCAGATCTAATCGAAACCTCTAAAACATAATTAAGGAAGAGCTCAAATAAATGTGCTCCCCATGAAGTGGAGCAGTTTCCAGATGCCTCTCAACTTGCTGAGCTCCAAGTCTTCACCTCTCAGTCTTCAGTGGTGAAGGTGCTTGACCCAGTCAGATCCTTTGTGCTCAAAATTCCCCTCTTGTTGCATGGAAGTTATTAAAATCGGCTTTACTTTAATCACATTCATTACTTGGAAAAAACTTCGAAGACGGGGAAAATTGTAATGGAAGAGTTCAAGGAAAATATAATTTGCTTTGGGTGCCACTGCCTCCCTTTAGTTGAAATGAACTTTACATCTACACTCCGGATGTAAATTGGACTTATTGCCGTTGTGCTGGCTTTGAATGTCCATCCCCACGTTGTAAATGTCACCTTATCAAAAATCCCTATTGCCTTCACTCTTTTTTATTTAAAAGAAAGCGTACACATTGTAGACTTGTTGTTTTCTTAGATTTTGTTCTCCCCATTTCATTGTTTCGTTCCGTCGCCGGAGCCTTGATCGGTCTTTATATGCATTAGATCAGGGCAATGGCAGAAGTGGAACTGAAAAAGCAGCCCTGGGTGTGAAGACGCGGGAGCGACATTTTTCTTCTGTCTAGCGCTCAGCAGGAAAAAAAAAAATACAAAACACATTGCTGGGACAACATGGCCACGGAGTCTGGGATCACATTAAAGGTCATTGAATGATTAAAAACATTTCACTTGCGGCTGACCTGCGAGTGCTTGATGTATTCTTGTAGAATATTCATGTTTAATATGTGGCACCCTTACCAGAGAATTCCAAAAATTGATTGTGACCGTAAAAACAGATAGCGATCTCTGCATGTACAGACAAAGAGAGAGAGAGAGAGAGAGATGAAGAAGAATAGATAAAGAAAGCGGATACCTTTTGTGCGTCGAGTGGCAAAGGAGGAGGAGGTGGAGGAGCAAGAGGAGGCGAGGGAGGAGGCGAGGGAGAAGCGGCGAGGGGCTTCCAGTTCCTTGGCAGCGGGCTCTTTAGCGAGGCGAGGGGTCAGGGTTCGCGGTCAGACAGACAGAGGGACGGAGGGATGGACAGATGGCGGTGAGATACAGAAGCACAGAAACAGAGAGAGAGAGAGAGAGAGAGATTTAGCCCACCACCGCATTAAGCCGAAGCAGAGGCCGCCATTTTTGAAGTGACGGGAGTTGGAGTTGGAGAGATAAGTCACAGGGAAGCGAAGTATAGACAAAAAACAAGGGAAGAAGGGGAAAGCGGTGAAGGTGTGTTCACTTCGTCTCGCCGTCTAGGTCGGCCATTGTGTTCTCGAGCAGGCCATACACACATAATCACCCATTTACATTTACATTCACAGTACATTTACATTTAGGGCATTTGGCAGACGCTTTTATCCAAAGCGACCTACAATTTGTTGAAGGAGACAGCAATATATCGCTGTGGTACATAAAGATAAGAATAGAGCAGGTTTCAAGCATTCATAATTGTGAGGCTAATAAAACGAGTTTCATAATGGCTAGGTTGCCTGCATAATAGCTGGGATAAGAGCAGTCTGTCTGTCTGTCTGTCTGTCTCTCTCGCAGGAGGACAGAGAGGTGAGACAGAGAAAAATAGAGGCGGTATAGCAAAGAAGAGATGGAATATTCGAGGGAAATAACAGAGGGAAATAAAAAGGAGGCGCAGGTGAGGGGGCGGGCGGAGGGGCGGGCGGTAGATGTGTGATGGGTGACACGGAGAGCCCAGAGACAAGCAGCGGTCAGGAGGACCAACCAGGAGACATGGCTCGTTAGCCATTCGCCCGTCTCGCTCACGCCGATGTGAACAGACAGCCCGACAGAGACACACCAGTACACACACACACACACACACACACACACACACACACACACACACACACACACACACACACACACACACACACACACACACACACACACACACACACACACACACACACACACACTACACGTGTGTGTGTAGTGACTCTACACACACACGCCATGTCTTTTGTTTCTTGCCCAAAATCTGTGTGTCTGCTTCCCTTCTTGTGTGTGTGTTTGTACGTGTGTGTGGATGTGCACGTGTGTGTGTGTGTGTGTGCGGAGAGAGTAATGACCAGCAAACAGACGAGACAGGAGTGAGAGCCACTTGACGGACAAGACGGACGGGAGACAAATGGAGAGGGATCATGACAGTAGCGTCCTTCCTTGCTTCCTTTCTCTTCCTTTCTCTGATTTCTCGACTCGTCTCGTCCGATCTTTCCTCAAACCTTCATACAAGTCATTCCCACTTGTTTGCACGCCGATGCCTCCTCCTGACCCGCGCTAAAGTCAGGAGGTAAAAGCGCGTTCCAGGTAATGGTCTCCTTCACCGAAACACTTCCACCGTTCTCATCATGGATGCCGATTTCCACAGGTCACGGTGACATACCTGCCAACCTTCACCCAGAGCTAAACGAGGGTGCTGAGGAAAAAGGAGCTTTCACTCACAGGGGGGACAGAGCGGGAGGGAGCGGGAGTGGTGGTGATCAGCGGGAACGCCGCACTCTGGGAGTAGCGCCTGCGGTCGGTGGGATCTGAGTGCGGGAGTGAGGCTAAATTCCCCAGCGGGAAGAGCCAATCTGGGAGGCATCTGGCAGCGCTTTGAAGCAGTTTAATGAAGCCTCTGCCGCCGCAGCGGGACACTAGAATCAAGCTGACCACCGCCGCCGTCCACCGACACAAAGGAAAAAAACAACAAACTGCATTTCAATACGCTCTGTAAATGTCAAGTTGTTCGGAGTATTAGAGAGAGACGGCTTTCTGAACGCAGCCCTGCTCGGGGCCCCATCATCTGCATCGATATCGGTCAGCCGGGCGAATACAGATTCACAAGCGGGGAGAGCGTTTATGGCAGGGGGCTGCAGCAGGTGCACGGGAGGACGGTTTCCAGTCAGCCAGCATCTCGCATGCCAACGGTTGAGAGTGCAGGAGTGCCTTCTTCAGTCGTCGCCAGTAAAGTGTCACCAAACACAAAACCCAGAGCAGACTCTCGCCTCTCGGCCCCGGAACACAGGTCATGCTAATAGTTTGAATGAAATACATGCACTGTTGTTACCTGTGGGTTTATTTTTGTGTTTGGTAACTCTTTAAGTGCGCAAGCGTCTTAGGCGGTGGGTGCGCGAGCAGGTTGGAGTGTGTGTGTGTGTGTGTGTGTGTGTGTGTGTGTGTGTGTGTGTGTGTGTGTGTGTCGTGAGGTGACAGGCAGAGTGAAATACAGAGAGAAAGAGAGAAAGAAAAAAAAGAGTTTTTCAAAAAGTAAGCAAGCCTCTTTCACTTAAAAATAGACCAGCCTGTTTTTTTAGTTATTTTTCAGAAGGAGAGGCACAGCAGGCAGAAGGCCAGCGGGGGATACATTTTGGGGGGTGAGGTTGTCTGGATGTGGACGTTGCCACTCGGATGATGTCATGCAGTGGCGACGGGGCCGACAGTACCGGTCCCCGATCCCCAGCGCCAACACAGCCGGCGGCACAGCTCTCTCAGCCCCCGCCCCCCCCACCCTCTCTTGAGTCACCGGAAAGAGCGGGAATCGGGCGGGTGGGGGGTGAAGGGAGCGAGACGTCCAGCTAGCGGCTAGTGGGGGTGAGGCGAGTGAGTTGCTTTCGCTGTCATCGAGCCGCACAAGCACCGCCAAGCGAGCCCGGTGAGAGCGTGTTTCGGTCGGGCGTGCGCGGTGGCGGTGGGGTTAGTACGTTCGGGGAGAGTCGGGGGGGGGGGGGGGGGGAGTGGCGGGAGTGACGGGTGTGCGTGTTGAACGACCTCCTTCAGACGCCGACAGCAGGATGCTGGCCGGGACCAGCCCCGTCTCCTCGGTTAGTAGGTTCTTGACTAGCCTAGAACGACGTGAAACGCACAGTGGGTTCTCAAACGCCGAGACGACTCCACCACACGCGGTGCCGTTTGCTTGCCATCTTAAGGTTGAAACGCCTCAACGTCGGTTCAACGTGGAGAAAGGAATGGATGGGTGCGATGCTGCTTGGTTCCGACTTTATTTGACAGTAAAACCACGTCAATAGACCCTTTTGACAGAGCGTCAATAGCAGGGTAAAGTAACTTCCTGTTCCTGTCATTTTAACGTCAGGTGGGTTTTATTCATGTCTGTCTCAGCACCAGCATGGTATCAATGTATATATACTAGACTAGTTGTCCAGTCTAGTGTCTCTACTGGTGCACTGCCAGACCTAAATCACACGGGTGTAACTGTGTGACTACTGATGGGTCCATTAATGTTATGAGCTACACCTGTGTTGCTCCTGCTGTGTAAAGTCTCTGTAGGCCCCCATCACAGAGGTGTAACAGTACGCAGGTGTACCTCATGAAGTGAATTATGGGCACTGGCACACCAGACCAATCATTAACCTAATGAACCACACCTGTTTCATCACCTGCGTGCTGAAGGTCTATTGGTTTGTTTCAATCACACAGAGGGAGATAAAGGCCCGGGTCTTGTGGATCCACTTGTGGACCTTTTTGCCGTGTAAACCGATCGTCTGATCTTGTGTGTTGAGACCATATTTCACCATAGATGCTCCCAGAGAACGTTTTTAAGAGGATAAAACCTTACACCAGCCTGACGTCGACAAGGAGGCGGATTTGACTGGAAGGAATCGAGGAGTTTGCTTTCCTTCCCTCCTTCATTCCTTCCAGGAGGAAAAACATTGCGGCTTTTGGTGCTTTAGTTCCCGATTCAGAGAGAATACATAATTGTTTCATGTTTAGATGGCAGCAAACGCACGCACGCACACACGCACGCACGCACGCACACACGCACGCACACACACACACACAATTTCGGTTCATGACAAGAATGACACTTTTTCACCAGTTGCAGTTCACCGTTAGAAGAAGACATTTATAGCACGGTTGATGGTATTGTGATGTATTGTGTGCGTTAGAAACCAAAATAAAAATAAAAACCACCAGGTGTCAGGGGGAGTTCGTCACAGCTCACATGCTTGACACGCGTCATAATAATTAGCATCTCGCTAAGCGCAGAGTGTGCTTGGCTGACTCACTGAGGCGAAATGCAATGGCTGTGTCTCCTCCGAGGATGCCCTCCATAGACAATATGGCGGCGGTTTGAACTCATTCTGAGAAGCAGAAGCAATTAGAGGGTAGTGGAGGTTGTGGGGAGGTAGACGGGTGTGTGAGCACAACACGCGCACTCATGTACTTCACAGATACACAACACAACACAACACAACACAACACAACACAACACAACACAACACAACACAACACAAGGTAGACGGGTGTGTGAGCACAACACGCGCACTCATGTACTTCACAGATACACTACACAACACAACACAACACAACACAAGGTAGACGGGTGTCTGAGCACAACACGCGCACTCATGTACTTCACAGATACACTACACAACACAACACAACACAACACAAGGTAGACGGGTGTCTGAGCACAACACGCACACTCATGTACTTCACAGCTCTCTGTGAAGTACATGAGTACTTCACAGATACACAACACAACACAACACAACACAACACAAGAAGACATCACACAAACACTGTGTGGTGCGTTGTGCGACGTCTGTCTATGAATGACATGAACGTGTTAAATTGTCCTGATGAAAAGCCTTTCGTGGTTCGAGAACTCCAAACCCGTACTTAAATATGAGGACGACTCCACACTCCAAAACCTAATCCTCAAGCAGTCGTCTCAAGTTGTACATTAAGTTGTTAACAAAAAAGAATAATAAAAAAACTGTTAAAACGCAGAGAAACTCTTCGGAGGTGCAGTAGAGAGATGAGTGTGAGCACTGTGGACAGGACAGGCGAGGGTTTTTGGGGGTTATTTTTCAAGCGGCTCAAATATTCATGAGCAGATGAATCAAAGATTGAAAAAGGAACATATTCCAAACTTTTTTGAAAGCTTCTTCTTCTTCTGCTTCTCTCTTATGGGCCAGTCATCAGTAGCTAAAAAAAACAGGACAAGAGAACTCACTTGAACCCCCCCTCTTTTACTCAGTTTCCTTCCCTCCCTCCCTCCCTCCCTCATTCTCTCTACCTCCCTCCCCTCTATCTCCCTCCCCCTCTCTCTCTCTCTCCCCCTCCCCTCTATCTCCCTCCCCCCCTATCTCCCTCCCTCTCCCTCCCCTCAATCTATCCCCCTCCCCTCTATTTCCCTCCCCCTCTCTATCTCCTTCCCTCTCTTTCTCCCTCCCTCTCCCTCCCCCTCCATCTTCCTCCCCTCTATTTCCCTCCCCCTCTCCATCTCCTTCCCTCTCCATCTCCCTCCCTCTCTATAAATAAACCTTGTGGACATGGAAGTGCAATTGTGCTTTACCTACTTGTGTATTCCCAGTTGTTTTCTTAAAACACACACACACCGCACACCACACACACCACACACACACACACACACACACACACACACACACACACAACACACACAACACACACACACACCACACCACACACACACACACACAAACCTCAAACCTCAGTAGCTGGCTATTATAATCGATTCGATTCATATACAAGCTAAAAGTCCATTCATAGCAGGACACGCTAATTAATTACGTAAAATTCAAGGTGTACAACTAGTAAACCTAGAGGATAAAAATGCAGCAACCTTGCTTTTCGTACTACCTCAATGACATTAAATTAACAGCCATTTTGATATCAATGTTTTATTGGTCCTTGCCTTTAGCCCTGACCATAAAGGTTCATTTTATTGAAACAAGCCTTTCCTTTTAAATGCCAAAAATTGGAGAACATTGTCGAAAAACGCAAAAAATGACCAAAACATATCATAGGAGGGACGTACTGAATATCAGAGAGAAATGTCAAAAGGAACACACAGCTCAAAGTCAGATAATACACAGAACCTTGGAAAGACTCAGGGTTGTAGTTTGTACTTCCACAAAGTCTGAAAACCCGTAGCTTCATCGTCGCCATCATGTGACCTGGCTTGGTCACGTGAGCGTTTGGTAATTGATCAACCGATTGGCTACATAGCCAGCAGGGAAACTAGACTCCACCCATAAAAGGATTAGACGGAATCGATAGTCTGGAATTACATCAGATGACAGATGTTCGATTGCAATGGATTTGATGGAACATGGAACATGATGCTTTATAGCACACCTTGAAAATAACGATATGAGAAGTAAATGACGTACTTCCGTTCACTTTCGTTCATTTTTAAGATATCTTTAAAGTGTCAGGCAGCCCGGTGCAAGGTCATGTTAATGTATGACAGCAAACATCTGGAAATATATTTATCCCAAAGATCTCACCTTTTTAGATGTCACTTCATCTGCAAGTGTCAAATGAACATACAAAAGTCTACGTGTGTTATGCAACTGGGAACAAGTGTCCCCATAATCCACGGCTCGTCATTGGTCACATGCAAGTCACGTGACATCCGTCAGTCAGAGCCACTGAGGAAGACCAATAGCAGTGACCCCTGCTCCACGCTGCTGCCCGAGGTTGTGAGCTGTGTCTTTGCTTTGGTTTGAAATAGATTTGAAATAAGATTTTGTTAAGATTTTTTCGTTCGTGCTGACAATACCTCGGATGCAGCGAACGGTGTGGCGTGTGTGCGTACGTGTCTGTCTGTCTGTCTGTCTGTCTGTCTGTCTGTCTGTCTGTCTGTCTGTCTGTCTGTCCGTCTGTCTGTGTGTATTCCGCGGGCATCTGAGCGGTGTCAACGTCTCTGTGAACTGTCTTGTGCTCTCGACGGCGGAAATGGACAGTTGTTTTCCACTTTCACAGCCGCAATTCAAATCCAGCAGGACTGTTCATTCCCCCTACTTGTGCAACGGGCCCAATCACACGCTGCCTTTTCACTTCGGCGTAAACGATGAATCATGTGCAGCCGGCACGTGATTCAATGTGCTGGCTCCCAACAGCACATTTATGATTTGTATTATTTAAACTGCCTCCCGCTCAGCCTGTGATCAACGCCAGGTAGAGGCTGTAAATACCTCCTTGGATTACATTGTTGCATTCAATGAGTCTTATTATTTCATCTGAAAAGAATCTCTTGGAAATAAATATAGCCATGTGCTGAAGTTGAGCTGTTAAAATAACAGTAATAATAATAAATCGCACCATGCATGAAGAAAAACATTCACTGAATATCACTTGGGAAAAAAAAAAAAATGAAACGGTAAATATTTGGTTCCCTTTGTGAGCAGAGCTAAACTCATCTCTATCACCGTTTTACAGACATTGTGTGTGCTGCTGCTGCTGCTCCTGTGAAATGCATCAGCTCTCAATCGTTGTACTTTCAATATATCTCACAGTCTTCTTGTCTGGGACAGCAGCGACGCGCGCTTCCTCATCCTCCGAGCAAAACGACACGTGCATCTCGCAACGACATTTTCCGTTTTCGTCGACCGAGAGAGAGAGGACCGACTGTGCAAAGGGCTTGGCTCCTGCCTTCTTAAAATAAAATAAAAAGATCCCATCTGGGGCTCGGGGGGTTGTGTCCTGTACAGCGTACTGGAGATGTGTGGAGCGTCTAAAGTCGTTACACCGCCCGCCCTAGATCAGCCATGAGCACTTCCTTTCTGCCTCTCTCTCTCTCTCTCTGTCTCTCTCTCTCTCGCTCTCTCTCTCTCTCTCTGGAATCGCTTTTAATTTGTTTCAAACGCGACCGTATATTTGTTTCACACGTCATCTATTTTTTTGGAGCTGTGTAACATTCCGTGAAATTAATAATACTATATCGGGAGGCGTAATGAGTCCAACTGAATATCGTAATGGAGGAGTCAATCAAAAAAGAAAACAAAAAAACTATAGAGAGACATTGTGATAACCTCTGTGTATGGTATATCCCCCTTTACGTTCCCTTCATCCGAAAATACAAAAATTGGATAGAAAATACCAAATACAACCTACTATCAAAGGAAATTTCCCTATCAAGAACTACACTTACGAGGTAAGGCCTATATTTATATATATATATATATATATATATATATATGTCTGGCCTGCCTTGGGATTTCTGAGGCGTATTCAACCACCACGTTTCATCTTTTCTTCGTGAACCAGCAGATTTGGTCACATTTTCAGTAGACCCATAATAAATTCATAAAAGAACCAAACTTCATGAATGCAGGGAGAGACAGAGAGAGAAGAGAGAGAGAGAGAGAGAGAGAGAGCAGAGAGGAGAGACAGAGAGAGAAGGGAGAGAACAGAGAGAGACAGAGACACAGGGAGAGACAGAGAGACACACAGAAAGACAGGGATAGAAAGAGACAGAGAGAACGAGAGAGAGACAGGGAGAGAAAGAGAGAGACAGAGAGAGAGAGAGAGACGGCGAGAGACAGAGTCACACAGAGAGACACACAGAGAGACAGAGAGACACACAGAGAGTGAGACACCGAGAGTGAGAAAGAGAGACGGAGAGAGACGGCAGGGAGGAGGAGAGGGCAGGCTGGAGGATTAAAGCACTGCAGGCTCTCTTGACGGTGTCAGTGGAAGCTCCGTCATAATCCTCACAAGGGAGAGGGCTCAGAATCGTAGCATGGGGAAAAAAGGCATTCCAGACAGACACACACACACACACACACACACACACACACACACACACACACACACACACGCACACACACTCATTTGTACACACAAGTGCACAAAACACACACTTCTCCACTTTGATCGTATCCACAGAAGCGCATGCAGAGCTGGGATAAGTTGGCTCATACACACACACACACACACACACACACACACAGTGTCCACATGAGTAAACAAGACTCTCTCTCTCTCTCTCTCTCTCTCTCTCTCTCTCCCTCTCTCTCTCTGGCAGAGCGACAGCGTGCGTTTCCGCGTGCAGTTGACCTACGAGTCGTGCGCCGCCAAGGACCTCTCCCTGGAGTCAGGTGACCTGGTGCAGTTCCTGGAGGAGGCGGAGAACGGGAACTGGTGAGTGTGTGTCCCCCAGCCCCTCCTCCACGTCGCCCACTCCTACCCCCACCCCAACCCAACCCACCTCCCTATTGGTTTGGCCTTGCTCACCCAATCAGCTTCCTCCGCTCCCCACCTCCCCCCCCCCCCCCCCTCCTCCGCCTGGTCATCCAACACCCACACTTCACCCACCCCCCCTCCCCCGTCTAGTCTGGGGAATTTGAATCGGGACGGTCTCACAGGCTCCGTTGTTTAATCACACGACGTCCCAACAGGGCGATGAAAGAAAGTAGGTGCGATGTCGCGGCACGCCGCCCCGTTCCCCCCCCCCCTGGAGAGCGAGCGCGAGGCGGGACACAGAAGCGCCGTTACTTATTACGTATTATGGGAACATCACATCCCGTCCCCCTTTGAGCCACTTAACAATAATAACGCCGTTATGTTTACGCGCGCACACTTTATTTCAGGTCGGACGCATTAGGTGTTTAATTTGTTAAACATGCCCTCAATACGGTTCATAAGTACAGTTTAAGCCCCCCCCCCCCCCCCCCCCCGTTTCTCGTCCCATTTGCGGAGCCGCTACCTAGCTCGGTGTGGAAGGTCTCCACGGAATAGCGTATTTTTGGCAGAGCACTCCCAGCTGAGCACATGTATTATTAATGTACTTCCCCTCCTCATGCCAGGGCCACACTTGGCTTTGCATCAACTCCGTGATTTATTCCACCTTTTGTTTTGTTGAAGATTCAGGTCATTAGTTTGTAGACCAATATAAATAGATTCACACACACACACACACACACACACCTTACCTAAGAAAATATAAAAAAAATCTCTCTCTCTCTCGTTCTCTCTGTCTCTTTCTATCCCTGTCTTTCTGTGTGTCTCTCTGTCTCTCCCTCTGTCTCTTTGTCTCTCTGCGTGTCTCTGTCTCTCCCTTTCTCTCTCTGTTTCTCACCTTCGCTCTCTATCCCTGCATCTCTGTCTCTCTCTCTCACACACTCTCTCTGTCTCTGTCTCCCTCTCTGTCTCTGTGTCCCTCTCTCATCTGTGATCATTGGTTTCGTGAATGTCAAGTCATCGTCGCACGCCTCTAATGAGATGAGGCAACAGCAAGTAATTAAGCAATGAAGGCGTCCTCTTGGAGCGGGGGGCAGGGCGCGGCCGTCACACCAAGTAGCGCGCAGGACGAGAGCAGAATTTAAGCGAAGAAAAAAGAAGCTATGTGAAGGATGCGCGGAAGAGCTCTTGAGGGGCGGAGAGCGATAGAAGAACACGGCGGACAGAGGGGAAGCAGATGGACAATTCATCCCCAGCCCAAACAGCTTGCTGTGGCGACGTTTTAGAAGAGACAAACCCCGCCCCCCCCCCCCCCCCCCCCCGCCCACCCACACGACAAAACCTGGACCTGGAGCAAATGGATGGCACCTACGTTTTTGTTGTTGCCTTCCTCTTCGGAGGAATTGGACAGCTCCTCGGTGCTGGAGGGGATGGTCTCAAAGTCTTCGTTGTCCATGGATGGTAGGCGCTTCTGGTTCCAGCCTGCAGCGACGCACACACACACACACACACACACAGTACAACGCATGAGCTGCCAAAGTGCACACCAATACACACACACACAGCACTGCTGCCCATCTAAGCGTATATGGCGGCGGACAAGTTTGTCTGTTTCTGATCGTCTTCGGTGTGTGGCAGCTAGCATATCACATGCTAGCATACGCACAAACCAATGAAAAGTGTCCTCATCTGATCTGATCACCTGTACCAACCCCGAAACGGCAATTTCTGTCATTGAAAAAGGCGTCAGACTTCTTAGTGGTTAGGCACAGCTGAACCCAAATGAGTCTGCTGCATGCAAACATAATCAATGGATCTATGGTTGAGATTGCATTTCAGGGTAAACCAGGATGTTTGTTATATCTGCAGGGACAGTTAATGTTGACAGCAACACCTGAAAATGATTCTTGTGCCACCTATGTTGCTTAAAAACAATGGATACAATGAAGGACAAACAGAACAGAACGAAAACCATATTCAACACCAAACGATGGACATTGCCGACATTTCAGCAACTTAAAAAACGCCACACTTAAAACCAAGGAACTTAACCCTAACAAATGAACAAACGAAGAAAGACAAAGGGATAAACGTGGCGATACACACAGCGGCGGGGGCTCTGCTGCGCGGCCGTTACCTGGCTGCGAGGCAGACCTGGGCACCGGGACGGTGTGGCAGGCCGACTTGGCATCGGTGGCGATGATGCTTTGGCGCTTCCTGGCGACGCCGATAGTGCCACGCAGCGTGTCTGCGAGAGAAGCCAAAATGCCTTTTTTTTTATCCCTGCTACCCACCTTGACGACCCACCCACCAACATTCGCAGCGGCACCACCGGACAACGACCAACACAAGCAGCACGGCGGTGACTGAATGTAAATACGTAAAAACGGAAGCGGTGCATTTGGACGATATAAGGACAACGCAGTCACTGTCATCACACAACAGCCACCAAACCCACTGGCTGGAAAGGCTCAATATGTTCATGCAACGGCTTCACGAAGTCCTGAGACGCACAGCGCCGATGAAACACGCTCCAATACACAAGCAGGTGGGGGGGCATTCAACATGGTCAAACAAACAACGACAATCAAGCGCACGACACACAATATACAATTCAGGTGAAAATAGACACAAACACACACGTCCGTGCACAGTCACTGGTAACACAAGACACAAGAGCGTGCAGACATCCAGAGGTAAAAAATGTATTTCCCAATAAAAAATAAATAACACATAAATAAACGAAACAACACGACGACAACAAAACAAGTGCCTAGCAGCAGCAGCAGCAGCATGCGTTGAGCCGGGGTTGCCCCCCGGGGAGACTGCGGTACCTTCGTAACCGAACGGGGTGGGGTCGCTCTTTATCTCATGTCTCTTGGTCTTTATGCTGGCTGCAGCGGACCTGCACAAGGGGGGGTGGTTGAGGTGTTCAGCGTCGATACTGATGATCGATTAGATTAGTCCAATGTGTGAAGCCACAATGCACACTGGGCACACGAGGAACCACACACGCGGTACAAGCAGTGGCGGAAAGAACCTTAGTGCTGTATTTACTCAAGTACTGTACTTCAAGGTACTATATGTAAGAATCATAGATTCATTCTCATTACTGACCCCTGTGGCTGGTAAGTGAACTGCAGCCTGCTGGAGCTCAGTGCTTTCAGAGCTCCGTGGGTTGAGACAATAACAATCAGAAGCTAATGTTAGTTACTAATCACAAATAAACTTCGTACACATTTAAAAGAGCTAGGAAATTATTTTTTTTTTAATTATCCTTGCTTACACATCACTTCCTTCCCTTTTACCGGGATTCCGACCCAAGAGAATTCAGCCCAAAAGCTGTTCCACGCAACAGAGAGAGTCAGAGTGGAATGGGCATCGTGAGTACTGTTACTTTTGGTACTTTAAGTACATTTTGATGTACTTAAAGTGAATACAATTGGGGGTTTTTCTGGAGTGACATTTTAAAATGCTTCTGGTAATTGAGTATTACTAAGTAAAAGACTTGAGTACTTCTTCCACCAATTGGTACACGATCTTTGCTGTGTCAAAATAACAACAACAATAACAACAACAAAATGGCAGATCTAATCGAAACCTCTAAAACATAATTAAGGAAGAGCTCAAATAAATGTGCTCCCCATGAAGTGGAGCAGTTTCCAGATGCCTCTCAACTTGCTGAGCTCCAAGTCTTCACCTCTCAGTCTTCAGTGGTGAAGGTGCTTGACCCAGTCAGATCCTTTGTGCTCAAAATTCCCCTCTTGTTGCATGGAAGTTATTAAAATCGGCTTTACTTTAATCACATTCATTACTGTGGAAAAAACTTCGAAGACGGGAAAATTGTAATGGAAGAGTTCAAGGAAAATATAATTTGCTTTGGGTGCCACTGCCTCCCTTTAGTTGAAATGAACTTTACATCTACACTCCGGATGTAAATTGGACTTATTGCCGTTGTGCTGGCTTTGAATGTCATCCCCACGTTGTAAATGTCACCTTATCAAAAATCCCTATTGCCTTCACTCTTTTTTATTTAAAAGAAAGCGTACACATTGTAGACTTGTTGTTTTCTTAGATTTTGTTCTCCCCATTTCATTGTTTCGTTCCGTCGCCGGAGCCTTGATCGGTCTTTATATGCATTAGATCAGGGCAATGGCAGAAGTGGAACTGAAAAAGCAGCCCTGGGTGTGAAGACGCGGGA
>PIJE02000373.1:293705-340437 GCA_002895965.2 Coryphaenoides rupestris
CTCCTGTTACGGTATTGTAGTTTTGTTTGTTTGTTACGCTCAAATTTCATACCCCGCCCCACCCCAGCACCCGACCCCCCGTTAAGCTTTATAGAGTCGTAACATCAAACGTCCAGAACGCTCCGCGGTGAGAAAGGGAAATACACACATCCGCACACCAATATGGGCCAACCCCAAAGGCCCATTTTGGGTTTTGGCGTGGATGAAAACAGACACAACACACGGCCTTGCTGCGCGTGTGTGTGTCTGTTTTGTGGGCCAACGTACAATTCCCAAAAAAACAAGCTCTTGTCTGACCCACCCAAACATGCACCCCCCCCCCACCCCCAAACACCCACACACATTGAGATCCACGCACGCACACACACAGCTGGACACACCCACACACCACCACACATATACACCACACACACAACACACCCACCTTGGCTGTATTGGCTTTCTGCCAGATGGCTACTCGTGGCCATCAGTGTGTTAGTTGTGTGTGAGGAAACCATTAATGGAGTTGTGGAGAGACAGTGACACCGGGACACCAAGGCTGTGTGTGAGACACAGAGAGAGGTGGGGAGAAGAGAGAGAGAGAGAGAGAGAGAGGAGAGAGAGAGAGAGACGAGAGAAGAGAGAGAGCGAGAAGAACACACACACACACAATGCAGCTCTGCAGAGTATTTTTTTTGTAGCTGTGCCATTTAAGAGCAATTTTCAGCTCTTTTTGCCTTTGTTTTTTTGGCAGAAAAGGGATAGAGAGATGCAGTGATATGATGATCTCGCTTTGACAGACCATCAGGGATTCAGTCAAGCGTTAAAACACGTCTGCTTGAACTGACCACACACACACACACACACCACACACACACCCACACCCACTGGCATAGCGTGTCGATACAACACCTATTAAACCAGCTGAGAAGTCATGTGACATCAGGGACATAACACTCGGGTGTGTGTGTGTGTGTGTGTGTGTGTGTGTGTGTGTGTGTGTGTGGTTGTGTGTGTGTGTTTTGTGTGTGTGTGTGTGTTGCGTGTGTGTGTGTGTGTGTGTGTCTATGTGTGTGCGCACGCGTGCACATGTGTTCATGCACGTGCCTTGGTGTGCACCGAGTGCTGTGTCACACCGTCACGGGATAAAGCTGAGCCTAAATTAGAGCGGCCAAATAAACCCTCCCCCCCCACTCCCACCCACCCTCCCCACTTCAGCAGTTGACAGGAACAACATCTCCACCTCACACACGCCGCCCGCGAGGGTGGAGCAGCGTCAGCGCGAGGACAAGAAGCACACACTCGGTGAAACCCAGGAGAGAGACAGACTGTGAGAACGAGAGAACTACAGAGAGAGGGAGAGAGGGAGAGAGAGAGAGAGAGAGAGAGAGAGAGAGAGAGAGAGAGAGAGAGAGAGAGAGAGAGAGAATGAGTTGGGATGCCAGATTGCGGTTTTTTTGAGGAGAAGCAAGATAGACGGAGACAGCGACAGAGGGTGAGGCCGAGGGTATTGGGTGGTGGGGGGTGCCATTGGCAGTTGTCTTCGGGTGGGTGACGCCGGCGCCCCGTCACGCGCCACACCGAGGAAGCCATCAGCAGCCCCGTTCAGAAAGCCACCCGGGTGAGGGGACATCAAAAGAGCGTGAATCGAGCTCGATCGCGGTGAACAGGAGTCTGCGAGCGCCGCGGCAGGAATCCTTCGGCGTGAACGTTCGCCGCCGTATCGCCTCGATTTTGTGGTTTTCACTATTAATACACAAAATGCTGAAAAGCAATGCGGTCCCAAAACGCCCGGGAATCTGACAGACTCGCTCCCCCCCCAAATATGTGTGCGGTTTAATTCTGCCAGTGTGATATAAAACTCTGATCTGTGATGCATTGCAAAACATCGGCGTCAAGTGCATCGCTTGGCTGAGCACATCATTACTAACTGTGTTGTAAACATGATGTTATGCAAGGCTGTAGCGTAGAGAGGCCAGTCCGTGGTGGACGTGCCGCTTTTGCCTTACTTTGGCAGTTGGACTACGCATTTGTGTTATTGGTTCTGATACAGGGCTTGTACATCAGCGTCACGGGATGGTTTGTCCCAGATATTGACAGGACTCAAGAAAGTCATCGTTTACACCCAAACCGAGTTGTTTTTCCCATGTCTCGCATTAAAAACCGCTGTGGCAGTTTAAAACACAACAATGTCACCCCATGACGAGGAATCGTTTCGCGGTGAATTATGAAACAATGACCGAAAAAACATTACCACCAACATAATCACGAACATTTCAAGGTTCCTTTGCTCCCAAAATAGTGGGGGTCATTGCAACGTACAAGCCCTGTAGTAGCTAATGTGCCGTTAGAAGCTCCAATATCTGACAGGAGGAACTTGGGGTCGGGGAAATGCCCCTTTTTGACTGTACTTCGCTCTCACCTCGCTTCTGTCTCATGTTAGGGCTGGGGTTGTTCCTCCTGAAGACAGACTCTGGACTCGACGAATCAGACTGTCGCAGTGCCACCTTTCGGACGTTCCTATTGGAGCACACAAACAGTGTGTCAGCATCAGCCAATGAAAAAACAGGTCCAACCAGGTGCCCAACTGGATGACTTCATGTTTGCCTCATCTAGATTCACAGCCGGGTTGAAAATCAACTCAAAAGCTACGAGAATTCAAAACTCAAGAGCTTTTGTGAACTCTTTGTGAGAGCAGGAGTAAAGGTTCTCACCTCATGGGGGCGCTGTAGATGTTATCCGAGATTTTCTGGTGAAGCTGGCTGGCTTCTGTAAACACAGAAAATACTAACTTAACAATGGACAATCTACTTCTTTGACATCATTTTTATCTCTGGAAATTGTTATTAAACTATCAAGTGTTAAACCCTCGTCCACCACAGCTGGGAAATTGAATCATTAACCAAGTGGTGTTTAAAGGAATTAAAATGGCAGCTGTCAGGATGGAGCCTGTTTATATTTAAAAAAACAAGCAGGTGGCAAATTACCCTAGAAATCGCTATCTTCCAAGGATAATTGGATTCTAAAATCAAAAAGATATTATATTTTGCACAACCTATGTAATTGCCTGTTTCTGATTGGCTGATTTCAGAGCATAATGATGCCTCTTGCCATGCTAGCTACCGTGTAGCTCGGTTCCATAACCCGGCACCAATAAGAAGGTGCAGGGGCGGTGAAGTGGCAGAACGGTTTAATTAGGCGAAGATTGGGTTACTCGGTAATAACCACATCTTTACACGGTACTGTCTGGTGGTTATAAGACAAGAAAAGAGGACATCGGTCCATGGCTTCACTATGGGGTTAACGCGGAGCGAACACAGTCTCGCACGGCGTGGGGAAAGCATCTGATAAATGACCGCCAAAAAGAATCTTGCGCATCAGACGCGTTATTTATTTATTTATTTATTTATTTATTCATTTCCAAGCGCAGCTCACACAAGACAAACACCCACTAAGTTTGCTGGAGGAGCCGGCACGCCACTTCCTGTTCTAAGGAGCCAATGACAGTGTTGCAAGGGATGCTGGCTCAGCACGGAGCCTCCCGACGCGTCGCGTACGTCGCAGTGTGCGTCGCCGGCGTATCCGAGGCTCGCTGCTCGGCGGATACCGTGCGGCGCGCATTTTCTAAGGGGCTATATACCTTGACGTTTTTGACAAGGTCAGCCCAGCGTCAGAGAGCGATCGACTTGATCCGGTCTCCGTCATCGACAGATCTGAAAGGAGTAGAATTTCTCTCTCGCCGTCTGGCAAAAGTTAAAAGATAAAATGTCACACAACAGCTGCGCGCGCCCGTACTCCGGGTTTTAGCTAAACCGTCACATAATATTATTGTCGTGGTTTACGGCGAAGGTTCTCCGCGATCCTTTTTTCCACTTTGCTCATTTTGTTTCGGCTAATCATCAATCAGGTGCGCGGTAATTAGGGGGAACACCTGGCAAAGGGTGAATTAATGAACATTCCCTCTGCGAGGATATGACATGGCAGAACACGGCTGCTGTGAGGCGGTGACTGTGTGCGTACAACACATATCCATTGTCAATGCTCCTGTAAATGAGTTTAGCTCAATCACATTATTCACTAATTACTTGTTGTTCTGTCAAATATGTACCACCTCCGTTTACATTCTCTCTAACATGTCTGCATACAAACATATTTTCTGATGCTACGGAGAGACCAACGGAGAGTAATTGCCAGGCGCTCTCTTCTCTCTGCACTTACATCACCGCTTGGTCGTGGTAAACCCATCTTGATGTTGCAGTTAAAAGCCATTGGAAGGCATCAATGTGGAGGAGTATGGGGACAAGCATGTAGTCACTTTCAACCTCCTTTAAGCAAACGATAAAACAACAAGATCAGTCCATCAATCTAGCCCGCCACCGCCGTATAACACTCACTTTATTCACCGCGCGCCGGCTTGTCGTCCGCCCTTCTCTTCACACACCGGTGCGTCCGTAGACACCCTCCCCTCAATCTTCCAAGAAACAAATCAACCATCAAAGTCCAGCGCTCCACCTCCGCCTCCTCCGCCGCCGCCACCTCCACCGCCATCTGCTCCTCCGAGACCCCAGACCCCCCGCGCCCCCCCACCCCAGCAGCCCCTGCTCCCTGGCCAATCGAAGGCACCATGCGTGGTTTTCATAAAGCACACTCAAAAGCCTCGCACATTCATCTTGTTGGCCCATTTATTCCCCGGGCAAGGTTAACTGTGGTGGCGGGAAGCCTTATCCTTGACCACTGCGGGCGGGAGAAGGCAGCCAGAAGAACCCGGTGAGTTTAGAACGGTGGTGGAGGCCAACGGTTCTGCGTTTTCTTCCGTGAAGACTTTCTATTCCTCCACGGAAGTGGCGTGGCTGTGCAGTCTCTATGTTTCCTCCCATGCAACCAGAGTCCCTTTGACTTCATCATCACATGGTGGTCACTAAAATAAAAAAAAGCCTAACCCTCCACCACCATTCACTGCGAGCGGGCAAACAGTCCTTCATCACTGCGGTGGAATAGTGTATGAAAACAGGTGAATGAAGGGTCTGTAGGCGTGCCGGCGTCATGAGGTACACCCGCGCTCGCACCTACTGTCAATCCTCCGTGATAAAGACCGATGGCCTCTCATCGGGACACATGGAAGTCATGTGCAAGTGAAGTCATGGAGATTCATCAGGGGAATTTAACTTCAAATTGCACCGGCAGTGCCATCAGGTCATTTTAAACGCTCGCTACTTCCTCTCCATCTAAGCTGGCTTATCGTATCTATCATGGCGTGGTGACCTGCTTCCTCCTGTCTGTCTCTCTCTCCTGGACATGATGGATCCCCAGACTTGGGGAGTGTTTCAGCTCCATTCTTTTCATTGCCTCCTCATAAGGACACACCACCATCCACCGCCGCAGGCAAACCCTTAGTCTCTCTCTCTCTCTCTCTCTCTCTCTCTCTCTACTAATCATTGTGATCCTCTTCTCTCCACATCACTTTCAATCTCCTCCTCCTCCTCCTCCTCCTCCTCCTCAGACCAATTTCATTCCCCCTTTTCTTTTTACTCGCCATCCCTTCTGCCGCCATTTCATTTCTCGCCATAGGTGTAAATCTCAAACTCTCTCGCACACACACAAACCCGCACGCACCTACACACACACACACACACACCTCCTACTACTACACCTATACCCAACGACGAACAGACAGACAGACACACACACACACACACACACACACACACCCTGGTTGTCAGTGGAGCAGCAGAGTGCAGGACTCACAGAGGGTGGTTTAACTGTCAGTCAGGAGCCACAGAGTGGAACAGTGGGCGACAGATGTTTGGGTCGAACGAGACAGTAAGACAGGAAGAGAGAGAGAGCGAGAGACAGAGACGGAGAGGGAGAGGGGAGAGAGAGAGAGAGAGCGAGAGACAGAGACGGAGAGGGAGATGGGAGAGAGAGAGAGAGGCGGAGAGAGGGAAGAAAGAATGAAGAATGAGCTCAGGTGGAGTTCATTATGTCGCTTATTACTCGGCTTCTTACGAAAGAAATGTATCATTTGACGCTTAAAGGGACTATCAGTAAGAATCAGTGCATTCTGAGCTCCGTGGGTTGAGACAATAACAATCAGAAACTAATGTTAGTTCTAGCAGGTTGTAGCAGGTTGTGGTTGAAGTTAAAACATGAGAGCTTCCTGCTTTTGGGCTGATTTCTCTTATATTTGAGTCAGGTCGGGTTTCACAGAAAAAAGGTTGATATGAAAGTGATATGTAAGCGTGGATAATAAAAAAAAAATGTATTATGTATTATTATGATTAGAACTAATATTAGTTTCTTGATTGTTATAGTCTCAACCCTCGGAGCTCAGAATGCACTGATTCTTACTTATGGTACTGTTTTGATTCTACGGTTGGAGAACTGTGTCCATAGCAACGTTCTGTTATTCATAACATCGGTCCGCTATTCAGAAATAACAGGCCCTAGAATGCCGTAATCATCCAATCAGAATCGAGTATTCAACAAACTGCTTTTAGGTCATACATAATTAATAAAAACTGTATAGATACAGACCAAAATGTAAATAATGATCATTCATGTAAAGCATATTTAGATCCTATGTATATTTGTACGTCAATACTAGCTTTCAGATAAATGATAACAGATGTCTTGCTTTTTTGTAAAAGTCTAATCCGATATGGTTCCATAGGTTTCCTCCCTGCCTCCATCTGCCCAACACTTTGTCCACACACTAAACTGCTACAGGCACAACCCTGGGCTCTTTTCAATGTTGCTCCCCTTAGCGCTACACAAAAATACACAGAAAACACCAAAAACACAGCAATAAGAGACACACATGTCCATTCTCTGAACAAAAAACACAAACAAAAAGAAAACAATGCTGTTGGAAAATTAAGTTCCCTGACAAATCGGTGCGAGCCTGTTTCCTGGGAGCGGAGATGTTTCACTGAATGCACGGTCGACATGACAGTTTTGATTGCACAAAAAACCGGCCATTTAAAATGTTTCCTCTTTTTTTTGGATGGTATAGCGCTTTTCCCACAGTGAAGGAATAGATTTCTGATACTGAGCTGTTTTGATGCGATAAATCGTTGAACAGATGAGCTTACCATGAATTCAAGATGACCTTTAAGTATGCATGCAGCATTTATGGATATGCTAGAATGCATTTATGTTTATTCATAACATATTAGCCCATGACAGGCTACATCATTGATATTGGTTATGATGACGCAATTAACATTTTAATACATTTTTTGTAGGAGAAATTATATTATTCATAATGAAAAGGAAATGGATGAAACATATTGAAGACAATAATAGAGATTAAAAGATAATGAATTAGCTTTTTTTGCTTTTCTTTTTTCTCATCACTGACCCATGTGTTAATGATGTGACATGATGTCAATTGTGGTGTCCAAAGCATATTTACAACATTTAATAAATATATACATTGTTAAAAACACTACATCATATGGGAAATGGCTATTTAATGAGCTATTGAGCTCAGAAGTACAAAAATGTCATCATGAGTAACTACCCCAAATCTCAATGTTAAAATGCTCCCAAAATATACAAAAGAACCCTCTTCTGGCATCTTGGTGTGTGGGTATATGTATATATATTATTTACATTTTATAAAATGTTTATAGTTGAAAGACCTTTGTCCCTCGATTGGCTTTTCGTTCAATGTCATTCAGTATAAGCAAGCTTCAAGAGCCATTGTAGTAGTCACATGACACACTATTGCACAGAAATGCAGCAAGGTGAGTAACTCTCTTCTAAATTGTTAAAAATTTGACCTTTTCAAAATTCAAAATTGTTAATAATTTGACCTTTTTGGTCACTGGTTCACTATGATACAAAATGATACCTGTATCATACGTTTTATTTCAAAATGACATAAGATGATACTTAAACTATGTACGTCAGGGTCATTGTTATCCATAGGTGGCTAAGCAATTGCCTGTTTAATAAGCTCAAATCACTTTTTTGTGGATACCGACGAATGATTATGTCACTCAGTATAACTGTTACACGCAATGTAATTTGTTACTACGGGAGATACTGTATAGTATGTATAGTATGTATAAGTATATTTGTATGTTAAGGCAGATTATATTGATCTCTTTTATTGTGAACATATTTGTCAAATGTTACATTATATTTTGTGTGTATTTGATGTTTTAATTTATGAAAATACAACAGCAATATTTGTGAATTGTTCTCATCAAATCATATTTATTTAATTATTATTTTGGTTGTAATTATAATATAATTATAATACAATAATATTATATTTGATAATGGCTTTTATTGGGAAAGTAAGGGGAGATGAAATCATGACTGCGTGGCAACACATAAGATAAGGCATAAAAAGGTGTGAGGTAGCTTCAAGGGGAAATGTCATGCTTGGGTATTTTCATATGTGTTAAAAAAGAAACTAATTTGTGCAAGAAATTGGTGGGGAAGTTGAATCATTGACGTCATTTTTCCAAATCAGTCCAACTTCATGCAAATGTATCACAGAAATAGAGTTGATGTAAAAAAATAAGTAAAGAGTAAGTAAAAAAATATGTACAAATTGTTTTTTCTTTAAAACATTTTATCTTCACTCAAACTGGATGGTGTGAAGCATTGGGTTATGGCAACGTCAGTGGGTTCAATACGTTTAGTCTGACATCAAGGAAGATTTTTGTGCAAAAGAAAAGAGGCAAGTGACGTGTGTGAGTGTGTGTGTGTGTGTGTGCATGCATGTGCGAGCCTGTATGTGTGTGTGTGTGTGTGTGTGTGTGTGTAAATGTATGTGCGTGTGCATGTGTGTGTGTGCATGTGTGTGTGTGTATGCGTGTGTGTGTGTGTGTGTGTGTGTGTGTGTGTGTGCGTGCATGTGTGTGCACACGTCCAGTTTATTAATACCTCTGCACGCCTCAAGCTGGCCCGTCAGAACTTTCCGGATCTCCGACACCCACATATTTTTCACATCCATAGAGGAGGCCTGGGGAAAGACAAATGCATGCATGCACGTGCATGCACACAAGCACACATGCACACACACACACACACACACACACACACACACACACACACACACACACACACACACACACACACACACACACACACACACACACACACACACACACACACACTCACAATAAATCAACACATCAGACAGAAAAGTCTCTTTATGCTTGGCCTGTGCATGGTGCTCACCGCAGTGCAACACTGCCCTCATGTGGACAGAACAGTCACTGCACCTCGTTGAGTCAATTAAATATAGTTTCTGCCATTGTTACAGAATGGTACTCAATAAGCTGTGTGTGTTAAATGTGTTGTACAATGACTCAAACACAGGTGGTGTAGCCAGCAACCGATGCACACAATGCACATGTAAATAAAGTACGATTTTCTAGACGATGAGTTTGCAATGCGGGCTCTGGGTCAGAAAACAACTGAGTTGGATCATTGGGATACATTGAGCCAAGACATACCTGGATAATGTAGACCTCCTCCCTGCCGTTGTACCACACCTCAAACTTCTTGATGTCGCCTTTCACGTTCTCTGTGATGCCCACGCTACTCATCTACACAACGGAGAGAACAGCATCGATTCATCCACCGCACCGTCGGCCAGGGAAACCCATGCATCCAACACAGGAACCAATGAAACATGGGACATATGAAACGTGATGATACAGCCTACCGCAAAACATAACACCAAGTCAGTACATTCATTCATGGTCTCACACACACACACGTACCTGATCTGATCAATGTGTGGACTGAAGCGTACACACACACACACACACACACACACACACACACACACGTGCATGGCAACGGCACAAATACAATGCACACCCACACTAACGCGGATCACTCTCTCTCTCTGACCTTGAGGGTGTGTTTGAAACTGTAGGACGGGGTCTTGTCGTGTCCGTCGGTGGTCTCGTCCCTCTTCTTGCAGAACAGTAGCATCTTGTTGTACAGGAACAGGTGTCTCTGCATGGCCTTGAACCTGGCCAGGTCCTTCACCTGAAACATGTGCAATGGTCAGCCACTGGTCTGCCTGTCTGTCTGTCTGTCTGTCTGTCTCACCTACCTGTCTGCCTATCTCGTTTGTCTGTCCTTCTTTCCGTCTCATCTGTCTGTCTTTCTGTCTGTCTGTGTCTCATCTGTCTGTCTGTCTTGTTTGCCTGTCCTTCAGTCTGTCTCATCTGTCTGTCTGTCTCATCTGTCTGTCTGTCTTGTTTGCCTGTCCTTCAGTCTGTCTCATCTTTCTGTCTGTCCTCCTATCTGTATATCTGTCTGTTTGTCTGTCTGTCTGTCTGTCTGTCTATTAGGGCTGTCTACAAATATGAAAAATTCTTTATGATATTATATAATCAAATTGAAAATAAAATAGACATTCGATTGTGAACATTTATATTTGACTGTGCACAGCACTTCCTCTGTGCCTCGTGAGTTCTCGTGTGGGCCTGGATCGCTGCACTGAATGCACTGCATGACGGACAGGAGTCACACAACATTACTTTCATTGAAATGTAGGTCAAGCTGGAATGAGCAAATCATTCAACAACAACCGTGTGGTTGGAACGTAGGGAGAGGTTTGCACTGTGGACAGGCTAACTAAGAATCATTCATTTGATCTCGCTCCGAGAGACAGGACAATTCTCAGGTCTCACTCTAGCACTAACCATGGCGCAGAGAGACAGAGAGATAGATAGATAGATAGATAGATAGATAGAGATAGATAACTAAATGGAGATAAAGAGATAGAGACAGAGAGAGGCATAGGACAATATAAAAGTTTATGTTGAAATAAAGAAACCTATACTCTCTCGTTGTATCGGTTTACCCTCTTACGGACAAAAATAGATTTTCAAATCAATCATGTTTATTTTGTAGAAGGAATAATCATTTTTGGCATACATTGTGACATCCCTACTGTCTGTATGGCTGTATGTCCATTGGTCTATACGTCTGTCTGTCTCTCCCTCCATCTGTCCGTCTGCCTCTCTGTCTTTCCTCCTGTCTGGCGCTCTCTCCTGTGAGTCAGTGTTGTCTCCTGTGAGTCAGTGGTCTTTCCTGTGAGTCAATGTTCTATGTAAGTGTGTGTGTGTGTGGGGCTGTATACCTTGCTGTGGCCCCTCTTGTGGTCCGTCCAGACGTTGAAGGAGCCTTGCATCAACAGCTTGCCCAGCTCACTCAGGTTTCCCTGTGGAACGCCAGCAACCGCGGTCGGAGGGTGCCCGTTAGTTTAAAGACAGACCACGCCCACCAAAGAGGGCCTTCTCACGGTGAAAACACATGTCTGAAGGGAAGGGATGTGTGAGTGTTTCAATTCCCATGCGCACGCTGGTTCACACACTGTGGTCCACTATGAGCCGGGGGGGAGGGGGGGGGGGGGGGGGGGGGGGCAGAGGTGCAGCCGTTTGGGGATCAGTTAGCCAGGCACAGGCACCGGAGAAACCTCTGAATTGCTTCCAGCTATCAGCCAGAGATATCTTCTATCAGCCCCCCGGTCAGCAGACGACGACAAACCCCCACCGCCTGCATGCCATCGCTCACCCATCCCCCCGGCCCCCCCCCACCCCTGCTGGGAGTGTAAATGCTTGTCATGGCCCCCCGTCTGACGGTACACACTCTGGCATTACAGTTCATTTTAAAAGCCCCACAACCGCAAAGCATCTGATCGTCCCATGGAAGATGAACAGTGTGATAGGCAGGCACAACACACACACACACACACACACACACAGACACACAGACACACACACACACGCTCACATACTTAGATGGGAGAAGTCAGGCTTGGGGGCACTGTTGCTGTGTTTTCCTGTGTGACCGAGATGTCTAACACCGACCCCCACGAAAAAACCCCCAAAATAAATCACAGGAAGTAGAGGGCGGGTACCGGGGCATTTGGAGCAGCCTCTAGTGAAGTGAGGATGACTAGGAGGGGTGTGTGTGTGTGTGTGTGTGGTGTGTGTGTGTCGGTGGGTGGGGGGGGGGGCATGCAGATTATTCTCAGGAGGGTTTTGGAGTGACGGCGGGCGTTTGTGTAAACGGGAACAAAATATTTTTGCGACGGTATGCAAATGCAGGATTAGCATTATTGAATCCCCTGATGAAATCAGCATGCCGTGGTTTTTTCCCCGTTGAGTTATCAATATTTGAACATGTGGATGATTTGGATTTGGATTTGCTTACACTTTTTGTTGTTTGCCATACACACACAATGAGATGTATTGACGCGAGGGAAGGACAATCTGTGTTTATGTGACCATCATGGAGTTTTGCCTCGACATGAGTGTGAGTCAGCGTGTGTGTGTGTGTGTGTGTGTGTGTGTGTGTGTGTGTGTGTGTGTGTGTGTGTGTGTGTGTGTGTGTGTGTGTGTGTGTGTGTGTGTGTGTGTGTGTGTGTGTGTGTGTGTGTGTGTGTGAGTAAGGGTATTTAAGGGTAAGTAAACCCCGGTTTTAGCAGGAGAACTTCCTGCTATCAGTTGAAATCAATGTAATCTGAGTCATCGTAAAGGTTTCAGAAAAGCCACTCTGATAAAATGTCTGTGAAATGCCCATTGTCTGCTGGCCTCCCAGTGACCCCTGGACAGGGAAAAACGGCCAAAGGCTAACAGCCTGTTCATGAGACAAGCCTTTTTGTATTTAACTTACATTCAATTAGTCCGCGGAATTTGCACCGCCAGGATTTAAAAGCATCAATCGTTCATTCAATTAACAACTTTTAATTTCATATCCAGACATATTATATGAATATTAACATATAAATGGACACCCCCTTTGAGACTTTAATATAGTTTTACTATTAGTGAAAGCCTTGTCTGTTTTTTTGTTGTTTTTTTTACATACAAATTATTTTCGTGATTTCCCTTTTTCAATTCAGCTGTTCGGTTCTTTTGAGCCACCGAGTGCAGAGGAGTGATCAGATAGAGCAGCCAGATGGAGATGACTGGATGGGAGGGAGGGAGGGAGGGAAAGAGGGAGGGAGAGAGGGAGGGAGGGACGGAGGGAGGGAGGGAGAGGAGAGAGGGAGAGAGGAGGGAGGGACGGAGGGAGGGAGGGAGGGAGAGAGGGAGGGAGGGAGGGACGGAGGGAGGGAGGGAGAGAGGGACGGAGGGAGGGAGGGAGAGAGGGACGGAGGGAGGGAGGGAGAGAGGGAGGGAGAGAGAGGGAGGGAGGGAGGGAGGCGAAAGCTGTAATCCGGGGGTCTCCTACCTCGAAGCCTGTGATGGCTATCTGGTGCATGGAGTCGTTGACGGACTTGATGATGTCGAGCATGGTGGCCAGGGCCTCCTCCAGCTCCAGCGTGCCCTGCCCTTTGCTGCACTTCAGCATCTCCTGGACAGCACAGCCACACACCATGAACGTCATGACCCACAGATAGGGCCCACAGATACAGATACAGGCTTAGACTTCAAAGTCTAAGCCTAGGCATACTTTTAGTATATCCTGTATTATCACTGATTGTACATATACTACTACTATTGCCTTTTGCCGTTATTTTTTTTATTCTATTGCTACTGTTCTTACTTTATTACCCAACCTTTATATATATATATATATATATATATATATATATTCACATTTGTCTTTTTGTATGCTGCTGTTACAACCCAGTTGACTTTAAGTACGTAACTATGAATAAAGAAACAAACATACAAATCCTCGATCATATATCTATAAATACATATCTACACACAGTATATATATGTGTGTGTCCGCGGTCTTTAGAAGGAGCTGTTGTTTGTTTCAAAGACGGATGTAAAAAATGTATGTGCAGTATATATCTTTTTCCTTTTCATCCGTCTTTCAAACGCACAGCAGCTCCTTCTGAAGACAGCACTTTAGAAGCCCTGTACGCCAGCATGAAAAGCGTAGCATGAAAGCTACGGCAACAAATCTTGAAAAGCTTTCATTGCACCGTGCACATTCATCCTCTTTAGGACACACACACACACACTCTCACACTCTCAGCGGGTGAGATGCCCTATGAGCCGGCGGGGTCCTGCGGGGTCCCGGCTGTAGCGGTGGCATCCCTCGCATCGAGCGTGACACCGGCGCGCGCCGCCTAAACCAAATAAAACACCGCAACCCCCCCCAGAAGACGCTAACTAGTAGGCAGCACGGCAAGCAAGCGGGCAAATGAAAGGCCGTATGTCCAGGGCGTACTCTATCAGCTGACTTTATCTTCCCCACGGTTGTCATGGTGCCCGGCCGCTTGACATTTAATTATCCAAACCACTAACGCGTGTTTGAGAGCACCGAGCTCAGAGGCTGTGGGGGGGAGGGGGCGGGGTGGGGGGGGGGGGAATTTAAGGGCGATACAACTCGACTCCGAGACGGGAATGGATTCAGGGATCCAAAGCCAAGCGGGGTAGAGTGAGGGGAAACAGGAAAGTTGGCAAGTTAATAATTGATAGCGGTGTCTGCCGAGCTAACAGTGGGAGTTATTAAGTTAAGACTGTTAACTTAATAAAGTAGCCAAACAGCAGCCGGGTTACAGAGCTATGCGGTGTGATCCTCCGTGATTTAGAGACAGAAGCAGAAGCAGAGCATAAAAACCAGAACCAGAGCCAGAAGGTCTACCAGGAGTTCCTAAATGATACAACACTATACAACACTATACAAAGCTGTTTTATTCACACGAGGTGTTCATGGTAAATGATTTGCAGGTTGAGCAGCACAGCATTTACTGTATGAGAGCGAAAACAACTGTGACCCTGATATTGGAATGTGTGCTGATTATTGCTAAAAGCCAATGAATCGCACATAACCTGGCCACGGCTGCTCCCACAGCAAAAACCTTTATCTCTCATCGCTCATATTTATCGAAATTACAAATCTACTTTGAATCTACATTCACCTGAGAGGGCTATTTTGGCTCATCAGTGGTTGAGACCTTGTAGAAGAGCACGGGCACGTCCACCTGTGTGTGTGTGCTGTGCAATCAGACGAGTGTGTGAACGTGATGAGCGAGAGCGAGGGTCCTTGCCTTGAGCAGGAGCTGGTATTTGGTGATGCGCTGTACGGGCTTCAGGAGGTACGCGTCCAGAGACAGCTTGTGGTCCAGCTTCTTCTGACACTCCTGACGGCCACAGACGCCAAGCATGAATACAAGGCAAGATTATTAGATAGATATCACACTGTGTGTGTGTGTGTGTGTGTGTGTGTGTGTGTGTGTGTGTGTGTGTGTGTGTGTGTGTGTGTGTGTGTGTGTGTGTGTGTATGGGGTATGTGGCTGCATGTGTGTGTGTGCATATGTGCCTATGTGTGTGTGTGTGTGTGTGTGTATGCACCTATCTATTTGCTTGTGTGTGCTTGTGCGTGTATGTGTGTGTGTGTGTGTGTGTGTGTGTGTAATGTGGGCGTGTGTGTGTGTGTGTGTGTATGCGTGTGCGTATGCGCCTATCTATGTGCTTATGTGTGTGTGTGTGTGTGTGTGTGTATGTGTGTGTGTAATGTGGGCATGTGTGTGTGTGTGTGTGTGTGTGTGCGTGCATGCGTGTGCGTGTGCGTGTGCGTGTGTGTGTTACCTGAAAGAACAGGCTGTCTCCACACTGCCCCACAGGACCTCTGATCGGGGCTTATTCTGACAGTACTTCTCGTACACCTGCAGCTCCTCTTTCTGTCACGAAAAACACAGTTTAACCTCTTCAGTACCACCTAAAGAGGTTACACACACACACACACACACACACACCACAAAGGGGGGGGGAGGCAGGGGTTGGGGGGTCTCTACTATACTTTGTGTTACTATTTATATTTACGGTTGAAAAATATGCAAGAACTATGGCTTCATCAGAGTAATCCCATATAATGACAAGGTTGAATACTTCCAATAACACAGACGTGAATGTGGTCTCTAGTAAAAATAAATAAAAAAAGGGGGGGTAGTGTAGAGGCTTTTTAACAGAGGCAATCACATCCAGGAAAAGCTGCACACCAGACATGCTAACCAGGTGACGGGACTCCATATGCACATTTGGCCAATCTAACGCAGCTCGTCAGCATGTGTTAAGCTTAACCTGGGAGCAAACAGTGTGACTCAGGGTTCTACCGTTCGGCTGGCGGCTTATCGCTGGATAATTAGCTCACAAATGGATCCTAGCTGGGCTTGCGGGCTGCTCTGCTGGCTGACTGGCTTACAACCTTCTTGGGTTTTCCCTAATTGAGGCTAAACGGTGGGTGAGGCCAATCAGTGGCAAATTAGCATGTAGCCACACACGCTAACTGAGAGAGGCCAGTTTTTTATATTGCGACAATGAAAATATAGGATATATATATAAATATATTGAAATATGAAGAGTTGTCAAACAGTTGTCAAACTAAGGCCTGGCATCATAGTAATGGAATAAATAGTATTATGTTGTTTACAACAAATGACAAATAACTATTATTTCTCACAAGGTATTATTAATACAGAACACTTGTAAGTTCCCTCCATCTTTTACTATTTTTCCAGGTTGGTTGTTGGTTGAAAATACATTTGTGGAGCATTCATATACATATATTTTTAGGAGAGAATCACAAAGCAGAAACATGTGAGTTGTGTGTTGTTAGTTTGCCTCACCCTCTTCAGGAAGCAGGTCCCCACTAACTCTGGCTTCTCCTCACAGTTCTCCAGCTCCTTCAGAAACGTCCTGCAATTCAGCCACACACACACACACACACACACACACACACACACACACACACACACACACACACACACACACACACACACACACACACACCACACACACACACACACACACACACACACACACACACACACACACACACACGTCATCCTGGACCTTAGGAGACGGACATCAATCAGGTAATGAAAAGATGGGCACCAATGAACTAGAAAATGAGATCAGAAAGAGTGAGAGGGATAAGAAACGCTTCGTAGTCGACACTCGTCAGACTCTAGCATTTGTTTGTCCTCTTGAGTTGCACTGAAGAGTTTTTGGCAGCTTCTTGAAGATTCTGGAAGGTGCCGTAGGTTTTGTAGGGCGGAGCTCTCAAGACATGCGAGAAACACTACATGATGTGTATTATGTACGTGCAGTTTCTTTAAATACACGTGTGGCTTCCAGTTAATGTTCATCTCAACAGATAGAATGGGTAGTCTCCGGAGTTAAATGCAGACATAGTGGCTCAAAGACAAACTACCCAAATATGTTTGAGACCCAAAACATCGATATGGAGACGGAAGATATGTTTGCTTCTCACAATAACCCTTCATGTCATTAATATGAAAAAGGAGAAATTAAATGTGTGACTCAGGGTAATTGTTGAATTATTTTGGCTAGAGATGTTGTTTAACAGCAAAACAAATGTTACCGCCACGCAAATCATGCATGGCGGTAACTTGAATATGATGTAATTTGAATATGTCGAAAAACTCACGGCATTAAGGCATTATTATGCTGTTATTTTGACACTTCTTTGCAACTCCAGTGAACCCTCATTGGCGTGACTGGACTGCATTGACCAAATTCACCGACTTCTTTCTGAAAGGTATGCTCATAGAAACCTGTCGCTCCTAATGCTTATCATGGTCACATTCCAACTACAATGAGGCCTACATTCTACAACAGTCCACCAAATACCTGCACTACTGTACACAGACAAACACTGTATACTGCACATGACCCACCTAACCAAGTCAAAGTCTTCATCAGTCTTGTATAAAGTACTTGAAAGCGATACTTGAGTAAAAGTACAAGTATCTTACCAGAAAATGACTTTGGTAGAAGTTAAAGTCACCTTTTAGAAATGTGTTGAAGTATCTGATATTTACTGTACTTAAGTATCAAAAGTAATTTTCTGATATTAAATGTACTTAAGTATTGGAAGTAAAAGTAAGTAAAAAAAAAAAGTGGCATCAGTCGTTGATTCTACTGACATCCGGGACTTCTTACGCACGAAACCCACCAGACGCGGACGGACGCTTTCGTGCGCGCGGACTGAACCCACCAGACGCGCAAAGCGCACGCGTACTTTACTTCCACTCCCATGTTACCAGATGCGGGAATTGATTGATATTGATGCTATGATCACACTTTAGTGTGATTAAAACAAATATCTAAACTATATAGAATGTTATTAATAATAATAATAATAATAATAATAATAATAATAATATTATTATTATTATTATTATTATTATTATTATTATTATTATTATTATTATGTTGTTGTTTTGGTTGTATGCAAAATGTATGACTTGATTTAACTTAATTTAACTTAATAAGATGCCGAATTCGGCCCCGAGCGGAAAAAAAAATCTGTCCGCCCGCGTCCAGTGTGAACCACGCCATCCGTTAACATGGGAGCGGAAGTAAAGCGCGTCCGCCTGCAGCAGTACGCGTGCGCTTTGCACGTCTGGTTGGTTTCGCGCGTGATTCGCCAAACCTGCAGTCTTAACACATTTCCATCCATCCATCCATTTGCGTCCGCCTATCCGGGGCCGGGTCGCGGTGGCAGCCGGCTAAGCAGGGCCCCCCAGGCTTCCTTCTCCCCAGCCACGCTCTCTAGTTCCTCCTGGGGGATCCCGAGGTGTTCCCAGGCCAGACGAAATATATAATCCCTCCAGCGGGTCCTGGGTCTCCCCCGGGGTCTCCTCCCAGTTGGATGTGCCCAGAAAACCTCCAAAGGGAGGCGCCCGGGGGGCATCCTAATCAGATGCCCGAACCACCTCAGCTGACTCCTTTCGATGCGGAGGAGCAGAGGCTCTACTCCGAGCTCCCTCCGGATGTCTGAGCTCCTCACCCTATCTCTAAGGCTGAGCCCAGCCACCCTGCGGAGGAAACTCATTTCGGCCGCTTGTATCCGCGATCTCATTCTTTCGGTCACTACCCAAAGCTCGTGACCATAGGTGAGGGTTGGAACGTAGATGGACCTGTAAATCGAAAGCTTCGCCTTCCGGCTCAGCTCCCTCTTCACCACAACGGACCGGTACAGCGCCCGCATCACTGCAGACGCTGCACCAATCCGTCTGTCCATCTCCCGCTCCATTTTGCCCTCACTCGTGAACAAGACCCCGAGATACTTGAACTCCTTCGCTTGAGGCAGCAACTCACTCCCAACCCGGAGGGAACACTCCACCGTTTTCCGGCAGAGAACCATGGCCTCAGACTTGGAGGTGCTGACTCTCATCCCGACCGCTTCACACTCGGCTGCAAACCGCCCCAGTGCATGCTGGAGGTCACGGTCTGATGTAGCCAACAGAACCACATCATCTGCAAAGAGCAGAGATGCAATTCTGAGGTCCCCAAACCGGACACTATCCTCACCCTGGTTGCGCCTTGAGATTCTGTCCATGAAGATCACGAACAGAACCGGTGACAAGGGGCAACCTTGGCGGAGTCCAACACCCACTGAGAACGTGTGTGCCGTTCTGTAGAACTTTGTGCCGAGAATACAGACACAGCTCGCACTTTGTTCGTACAGGGACCGAATGGCACGTACCAACGGCCCCGGTACCCCATACTCCCGTAGTACCCCCCACAGGATTCCCCGGGGGACACGGTCATAGGCCTTCTCCAAGTCCACAAAGCACATGTAGACTGGATGGGCAAACTCCCATGCCCCCCCCAACAACCCTGCGAGGGTAAAGAGCTGGTCCACTGTTCCACGGCCGGGATGGAATCCGCATTGTTCCTCCTGAAGCTGATTTTCGACAATCGGCCGGAGCCTCCTCTCCAGCACCCTGGAATAAACTTTCCCAGGGAGGCTGAGCAGTGTGATACCCCGATAGTTGGAGCACACCCTCCGGTCCCCTTTTTTGAAAATGGAGAGAGACCACCACCCCGGTCTGCCATTCCACAGGTACTGTCCCCGACCTCCACGCTACATTGACTAGGCGTGTCAGCCACGACAGCCCGACAATGTCCAGAGCCTTCAGCATCTCAGGGCGAATCTCATCCACACCTGGCACCTTGCCACTGAAGAGCTTTTTTGACTACTTCAGTGACCTCTACCAAGGATATGGCTGAGGCTTTCCCCGAGTCTTCAGACTCGGCCTCTTCCACAGAGGACGTACTGGTCGGATTCAGGAGCTCCTCAAAGTGTTCTTTCCACCGCCCGACAATATCCTCAGTCTGGGTCAGCAGTTCTCCTCCCCGACTGAGCACAGCCTGAGCCAAGCCCTGCTTTCCCTTCCTGAGTCGCCGGACAGTTTGCCAGAACTTCCTTGAGGCCAACCGAAAGTCCTGTTCCATGGCCTCCCCGAACTCCTCCCACACCCGGGTTTTTGCTTCAGCAACCGCTGAAGCTGCGGCCCTATTGGCCTCCCGGTACCTGTCTGCTGTTTCAGGAGACCCCTGGGCCAACCAGGCCCGAAAGGCCTCCTTCTTCAGCCTGACGGCTTCCTTCACCGCTGGTGTCCACCAACGGGTTCTTGGGTTGCCACCACGACAGGCACCGACAGCCTTTTGACCACAGCTCCGAGCTGCAGCCTCTACAATGGAGGCTCTGAACATGGCCCACTCAGGTTCCATGTCCCCAACCTCCCCCGGGATGCACGACTTGCAGTCGCATGGAGGCGACCCTCTCATCCACCGGAGAGAACTCCAACACAGCGGCGCTCAGCCGGGGACTAGTATCCCCACACCCGCCTGGCGCCTCACACCCTGGGCAACTCCGGAGAAGTAGAGGGTACAGCCCCTCTCCAGGAGTTTGGTTCCAGACCCGGTGCTGTGCGTGGAGGTGAGCCCAACCATATCTAGTTGGTACCCCTCCACCTCCCGCACCAGCTCAGGCTCCTTCCCCGCCAGTGAGGTGACGTTCCACGTCCCTAGAACCAGTCGGCGATGACGGGGATCCGCACGCCCAGGACCCCGCTTTTGCCTACAACGCACCCGACCCCAATGACACTACCCTTAACACATTTCTAATGATTTTATTTTGTAGTAACGAGTAACGAAGATGCTTAGGAGAAATGTATCGGAGTAAAAGTATACATTTTATTTAGGAAATGTAGTGTAAAGTAAAAGTGAAAGTTGCCAGAAATATAAATAACGAAGTGAAGTACAGATACGTGAAAATTATACTTAAGTACAGTAACGAAGTATTTGTACTTCGTTACATTACAACACTGGTCTTCATGTATGGTTGTGTGTTGTGTGTGAGACAGAGAGAGAGAGAGAGAGAGAGAGAGAGAGAGAGAGAGAGAGAGAGAGAGAGAGAGAGAGAGAACAACAAATAGTTATCAGCCACACAGATTACAAACATGTGTTAACCACTGGAAGTTCAAAAGTTCAAAGTAGAGACAGTGTGTTAGCCCCGTGTGATGACCCCATACATGCGGCCATTAGCTTCTCTCTCTCTCTCTCTCTCTCTCTCTCTCTCTCTCTCTCTCTCTCTCTCTATGGTTTGTTGTGTTCTGCATGTTTTCTCTGTAAATGCCTCTTTGCCCAGTGGTCCATTTCTAACCTTTCGACAATTGTACTTCTTATTAAGTCGCTTTGGATAAAATCGTCTGCCAAATGCCCTTAATCTAAATCTAAATCAGTGTGACAGTGTGGTCTGAGAGAACCGAGTTGCATGCTGGGATATGCTGCTGCTTCCTGGAGTCTCGAGTTTTGTGTAACACAATACATTTAAGCGCTCCAGTGCATCCTCTGGGGAATGGGGGAAAGTGATTTAAATGACAAATCAATTAAAAAATGTAATATGGCACTCGTTAAAATTTTATGAACTGAGAATTTAAAGCTTCTGTATAATTTTTATGGCCTCCGACTAATACTGAGTCAATCATAAAAAAATACATAAAAAACAAACAGTTTTTGGATGACATGTGGCCCTTCATTCCTTCCATAAGGCTTCCATGAGGTGTGTGCATGTGTGTGTGCGCATGTGTGTGTGTGTGTGTGTGTGTGTGTGTGCGGGTGTATGCGTATGCACCGTCACTCACCTATTATGGAATTCATAAATCTCTGGCAGGTTGCCAAACAACACGTCGCGCTTGTTGTCCAGCGAGGGGGGGATGAGGTGGCTGAGCTCCGAGTTGTCCAACTCAGAAAAGTAGCCCTGAAACACCAGGAGATGAGCGCCCGGGGTTAGGTGGTGGTGGTGGCAGTGGTGGTGGTGGTGGAGGTGGTGGGGTTATAGACAGCAGGATTTTAGGTGGGGTTTGGAAGGTAAGAAGACACAAGGGGAGATGAGGCCTTGAATCTCTCTGATCCTATCTCTCTGATCCTATCTCTCTGCAGAGCAGCCTGGCCGTCTCGAGCCACTCCCCCAATGTCGGCTGAATTACACACTGGCGGCACGGGGGAGCAAAGGAGTGATAAAAACCAGCTTTATCCGAGATAGAGTGAATAACGATGTTCGAAGATAGAACAAAAATGTGCCCTTGTCCTGCACAATGGAGGGCTGCCGCCCATATGTGGAAATGAACGGCAAAACACAAACTCAATATGACGATGGTCTCACAAGGCGAGGGGACAGGCAGTAGAGACGATGAAGATAAAATCCTCAGGGATCGGGTGCATGGGAGGGAGTTGTCGCCGAGGGCGGGAAAAGAGGGGGAATCAAAAACAATTGGGGGCAGAGAGAGAGAGGGGAGAATGTGAGAGGTAGAGGTTGAAGAAACATGAAAAAAAGTCTCACTTTCTGTCTCAGTTTATCTACCAGTCCCAGTCTTTCAGTTATTTATTCAATCATCAAACTCGCAGCACACTGCTCCATTTCCTCGAATCAATATATTGTGATATTAAAAAGGAATTAGTACACAATATGGGCCCAGTAGAATTTCCATTTCCACATATTGGCCATAATATCTCTCGTATCAAGACCCGCATCCTATAGTTTCTGAGTGGTGGAGCTGCAAAGGCAGTGGATTGTGTATTTGTGCTGCGTCCAGATTGCTTGATTTGAGACCTTATTCATATTGGTTTTGAGGGTAACTTCTGTAATATTTGGGGAACCATAACAATGTCATTGAAATGCCTTTTAAATAAATGCATGCAGTTGTCATGGTTTCAAAAGAATCGGGAAGCTGTGAAGCTTTGCCACTCGGTGGATAAGGTCTATTGTGATCAACAGAGATAATGGCATTGTAATGAAGAAGGCAAAACGTCACCTCCATGATGCTTTGTAACTCCTCCACATACAGCCGCTCGGTTTCAATCAGCTCTGTCATGATGTGCCTGGAGAGAGAGAGAGAGAGAGAGAGAGAGAGAGACCAGAATACAGAATTAGCACTGTGTTATGATACTCTCTAGCCTAAACTGGCCTTGGGTGATTCAGGATTTTTAATTATCTATTGTGGCATCTGTGTTGTCAGAGGGTGACCACTTCCCGTCTCTGAGTGTGTTTGTGTGAGTTGTCACAAAATGGTAAATGGATCGCAGTTATATTGCGCTTTCATCCAAAGCGCTTTCGCAGTATTGCATCAAATTCATACACCCATTCCTACACCGACAGCGGTGCCAACCGTGCAAGGTACCAACCAACACGTCAAGTGCAGACGGTTGCGTGTGCGTGCGTGCGCGCCTGTGTGTGTCTGCACATTTGATTATTATTAGATTTATTTTGAATTGGATTCCTTCAACATGTCTGCTCCTACAGCGCCTTCCAAGCACAATGGGAACTAGAAAATGATTGTCCTCCAAAAGGCTTCTCCCATATCGATATAAAAATAAAAAATAAAAAACCTCTCCTTGTATATCTTGGCACTATCTCACAGGTATAAAGGTATTCAGGGTTTGGGCTTTTTTTACACTTCATATCTATAATTCCTGGTGGTGGTCAAACCCTGGTCTTCAGAAAATCATTCAATATAGACGGAAGCAAAAATCATTGAAGGTATAAAAAAGTATTCGTCTTCATATACTAACTCCCTATCTAATTAACTAACTAACAAACTAACTCTTTAACTAGAATGATTTGTGACACGGGGTGCATCGGCTGGGGAGGGAAGGGTTGGAGTTAAATTCATAGATACACAGAGCAAGAAGGAGGAGCAGGGGAGGGGCTTAGTCTCAACCACTCCCCCTCCCAGTGCATTTGGGTGGGTGGCGGGCATGTGTGTGTGTATGTGAGTGGGGGGGGGGGGGGGTGTTAGGGAGGAGAGGCCTCAGACATGCTGGTTGTTGAGCAGAGAACGATCCGTCTCTTCAGCTCGGCCCCGCACACTGAGAACGGAAAAAACAATCATATAATCTGACTTTTTTTCCTTTTTCTTCATTGGACGCCGACCAGCCCGGGGGAGGGGGGAAGGAAACGGTTAGAAAAATAAAAAAAGAAGTAGAAGAAGAAGTAGAAGAAACTCGAGACTAGAGGGAGGGCATGATGCAGTAAGGAGGGATAAAGAGGAGGTGAAACTTGCTCGCCATTGCTGCAACAGTTGAACAGAAGTTGAAGTGAAGAGCTGGGAAAACAGCCCAAGCGGTGGCCGGAGAGGAACACTGGGGCATAGGAGTGAAGGACGCAGGACAGCGCGGAGGGAGGATTAGGACTATATGGAGCTCCAACTCTGAACCAACGGTCAGAAAGGGGGTGGCTCTCTCCACAAGAGCACACGGTCTGTTCCCTCAGAGATCAGCTCAATGGTGCAACTGTACTAAAACCTCTCTCCCCTTGCCCTTAAAGACAGCCTGGTGAGTACACATCCCCTGTGTGTGTGTGTCTGTGTGTGTGTGTGTGTGTGTGTGTGTATGTGTGTGTGTCTGTTAGGAGAGAGAGAGAGAGAGAGAGAGAGAGAGAGAGAGGGGAAGAAAGAGAAGAGAGAGAGAGAGGACGAGAGAGAGAAAAGAAGGGGGAGAGAGGGGGAGGAAGAGAGAGAGGAAGAGAGAGGAGAGAGAGAAGAGAGAGGAAGAGAGGGAGAAAAGAGGGGGGAGAGAGAGACGAGAGAGGTAGAAAGAGAGAGAAGGAGAGAGAAAGAGAAAGAGAAAGGAAGAGAGGGGAGAGAGAGAAAGAAGGATCGGGAGAGAGAGACGAGAGAGGTAGAAAGAGAGAGAAGGAGAGAGAAAGGAAGAGAGGGGAGAGAGAGAAAGAAGGATCGGGAGAGAGAGACGAGAGAGCTAGAAAGAGAGAGAAGGAGAGAGAAAGAGAAAGGAAGAGAGGGGAGAAAGAAGGATCGGGAGAGAGAGAGAATGGGGATGGAGAGAGTAAGAAAGAGAGAGGGATGGAAGAAAGAAGAAGCGAAAGAGGAAGAGAGATATGGGGTGGGAAAAGAGAACAAAAGCCTGAAGCATTAAGGTTGGGGAGTGTGTGTGTGTGTGTGTGTGTGGGGGGGGGGGGGGGGGTTAGAGAAAGAGAACGGGGGGTTTCGGGGTAAAGCTAGGCCGTCAACATGATGAACACGGACAGGTAAGCGAGCACAGCAACAAACAAACAACAAACCCCTACACTGTGTCCCTGTTGACCCCAGCGCAGACCCCACCCCGCCTCAGCCGAGCCAGGGAATGCACACATGGCGTTTACGGTGGCTAGCATGTGACAGCTGTGGCGGCCCCAACCACACCGCACACTTTAAAAAGAGTAGCTGGGAGAAACGCGATGTAGGGAGCGGGAAACGTCTACAAAATGGCCACTTGCCCCTCCCAATAGTTGTCGTGGAAACGTTTTAAAAGATAAACTTGCCATGACCTGCCATGACACACACGCATTTAAGAATGCAGACAGGAGATGTAGGATGTTAGAACACACGTACACACGTACACACACGCACGCAAACGCCACACCCACACCCACACACACGCCACACACACTTTCGGTGGTGAACGTATGGCAACAACAAGCGTTCACTTAACTACCCTAATGCATGTGCTGATGCTGACAATAAGGCTGCGAAACGTTTTAAAAGATAAACTTGCCATGACTCTTGACACACACACTTTTAAATGCAGACAGGAGATGTAGGATGTTAGAAGCTGCCCAACTTAATCAAAAACACTTTTTTTTGTGACCAACTTTGAATAAAACAAGTTGGGTTGGGTTTTTCTTATTTTGAGTCTGGGTTTAGGACATCACAGTCTCTAGCTCTCTCATCTCCCTGTCCAGTCCCCAGACAATCTCATTGATGGAGACACCCTGCATTCCTTGAATACTTTCACGGAGTACGCCTGCGATGCTCTGCGAGTGTTGCTGACACAGCAAACCACACAGCTCGTTCTATTAACATTGTAACTATGAATGCTTGAAACCTGCTGTATTCTTATGTATTATATTCTGTAGTCTCTTTCAACAAATGTACTGTTTGTAAGTCGCTTTGGGTTTTGGATCTGCCAAATGCATGCAAATGTAAATGTAAATGTAAATGTAAAACATCAGTGAATAATATAAAAGACATGTAAATATGTGCCTTTTCCTGGATCAAAAGAAATTATTTTCATTGACTTGAAGGATGTATTTAACCCCGGAACAACTGTTCAACGGTTTAACCAAGGGCTACCTGAGGCAAAGCCTGGAGAGAGAGAGAGACAGAGACAGAGAGAGACAAAGAGAGGCAAAGAGAGCGATAGATTCTGATTCTGAGACTGAAACTGAGACAAAGACAAAGACTGATTTGGTTAAAGCTATTTCAGCCAATCAGGTTTAACTTTATAGTCTTGCTTACAGAAATTAAATTAAACATAACCTCATTTTAACTGAAGTTAAACTGAAGGAGTTGCCTTCCCAGTGATGTGCAACAGCTGGAATGTAACTGGCAACACCACCACTGTTGAGTGTGAGTAGTGCAGTTGTAGCATGCATATATATTTATAGATATATATAGATATAGATATGTATACAGTATGTGTATATATATATATATATATATATATATATACACAGACAGAGCAGACCCATGGTGTTACACAGACATCAGCAGCTTGTGTGGCTGCACTGTGATAGGTCACCATGTTGCTATTATCTGAAGCGCTGCACAGTGCTTGCTGCTGCTGCTGCTGCTGCTGCTAGGTCAGCTGTTACATTGACACCGCGTTGCATTTTAACATGGGGGGAAAAAAAGAGAAGGTTGAATGCATGTTTTATATTTAGCTTGGCCTTCTGAGGAGAATAGATGCACGCACACACACCACACACCACACACACACACACACACACACACACACACACACGCACACACACACCACCCACACGCACACCACCCACACACACACCACACACACGCACACACACACGCACCCACACACACACACCACCCACGCACACACACACACACACACAGTGTTGTAATGTAACAAAGTACAAATACTTCGTTACTGTACTTAAGTATAATTTTCACGTATCTGTACTTTACTTGGTTATTTATATTTCTGGCAACTTTCACTTTTACTCCACTACATTTCCTAAATAAAATGTATACTTTTACTCCGATACATTTCTCCTAAGCATCTTCGGTACTCGTTACTACAAAATAAAATCATTAGAAATGTGTTAAGACTGCAGGTTTAACGAATCACGCGCGAAACCGACCAGACGCGCAAAGCGCATGCGTACTGCTGCGGGCGCACGCGCTTTACTTCCGCTCCCATGTTAACGGATGGCGCGGTTCACACTGCGTCCCTGTGTGCAATCTCATAGAAATACATTGTATATGCACAATATCTGCATCATATTCAGTTAAATTAAGTCATACATTTTGCATACAACCAAAACAACATTCTAATAATAATAATAATCATTATTGAAGTTTAGTGAAGTGAAGTTTTCCTGACTATTTTATCTATTTGTTTTAACGTATATGATTTTATTGCTTTTGTTCTTATTTTTAACTGCTTTTATGTTTAACTGTACAGCACTTTGGTCATCCTGTGGTTGTTTTAAATTTGCTATATAAATAAACTTGATTTGATTTGATTTGATTATTATTATGGGATGGCAGTAGCTCAGGAGGTAGAGTGGTTGTCTGCCAACTGGAAGGTTGCTGGTTCGATCCCCAGGCTCCAACTGGGGAGCCTGGGGATCGCATTGAGCCAAATGCAAACCATTTACCATTTATTATTATTAATAACATTCTATATAGTTTAGATATTTGTTTTAATCACACTAAAGTGTGATCATAGCATCAATATCAATCAATTCCCGCGTCTGGTGACATGGGAGTGGAAGTAAAGTACGCGTGCGCAGCAGTACGCGTGCGTCTGGTGGGTTCAGTCCGCGCGCACGAAAGCGTCCGTCCGCGGGTTTCGTGCGTAAGAAGTCCCGGATGTCAGTAGAATAAACCACTGATGGCACTTTTTTTTTTTACTTGTACTTTTACTTTTACTTTCAATAGTTAAGTACATTTAATATCAGAAAATTACTTTTGATACTTAAGTACAGTAAATATCAGATACTTTAAGACTTTTACTCAAGTACATTTCTAAAAGGTGACTTTAACTTCTACCAAAGTCATTTTCTGGTAAGATACTTGTACTTTTACTCAAGTATCGCTTTCAAGTACTTTATACAAGACTGCACGCACACACACAACACACACACACACCACCACACACACACCTTCAGTGGTGTATGCAACAACGACCTTTCACTCAATTACCGTAATGCGTGTGCTGATGCTGAAAATAAGGCTGCGCATCATCTACACACAAACAACAACCTTGTTCTTCCAAACTCCATTCCTCAGAGACTATAAGAGTCTTGTTTGCGCTTATAAAAAGACAGTTTGTACGAATTACTAATAGGCAACTTAAGAGGCATACAGAGGACGTATTTGCATGATTAAATGTAAGGTGTGTGTGTGTGGTGTGTATAAACGTATCCCGATGCGGTGCTGCACCCGTTTACGCGCAATCCAATCGGCACGGAGCGCCCAAGCGGGTCATCAGTAACCCGTCTGAACAACAGGTGAACTTTGGTGAGTCGGTCGCAGCCAACACACACAACACCACACACTCGAGTCGGATCTCCAGCCCACGATGTGATCCCGTCTGTGTGATCCGGTTGAACGATCCACGGTTATTTTGTGCGTTGTGATTTCTATACGTGAAGATGTTCAGTCGGACCCGCGGACCCGCTGAGTTGGACATACAGTACGACGCGTGTTTGCGGCGATTGAGTTGTGGGGCTGGGATTCTGGACGTTTTCTTGACTCAAGGGATAATTTTTTTGTTCGGATGGCGTCAACGTTTGCTTGGTTCGCTGCCTTTCACAACGTAGGCTAACATCAATGTTGATTTGCATGTGGAAAATCAAATGAATTAAACGGTAGGGAGAGTCAAAGTGATAGCCGACAGCGTGTTTTTGGGTTTGCTCACACATTGTTTTCCAGTTCCATGTTGTGGTCTACTTCTAGTCATCCATGCTCAATAACAGGGATCCCCTTATTCACAAGTGAATGAGATGACGACTAACGCTGGCTATACTTTGTGTTACTCCTACCGACAGATGAGCCCCCCACTCCCCTACATGCCAGTGCCATGCCAGCAGGCGTGAGAGAGGGAAGCGGTGGGAGACGGGAGGAAGTGTGTCCTGAAGAAGAAGCATTTGACAGACCCCCTCCCCCCCCCCCTCCCCCCCCCAGGAGGTGGGGGTCTCCGGGCAGCACGAGTTTCTCTACACTATGAGGGGACCGACCTAAACCTCTTGCACACAAGCCGTTTCACAACAGCAGGGAAGTAGCAGAGGCGGAAGTGATGTTTATCAACTTCCGTCGGATCCGCAAGTGCCAATGCGTGCAGCTGCTGACCACCGGCCTGCTCTTCTGCATGGTGATGGTGTGCTGGGAGCCGCTGGACCACCACGTGGTCAGCCACGTGCGCTCCTACACGTACCGCTACCTCGTCAACAAATACGACTTCATCAACAGCTCCTTCGCCGCCACCCAACGCCGCCACGACGACGGTGCCGACGAGTATGCCGGCCGGGCGACGGACCCATACCTCATCAACCACCCGGACAAATGTGACCGGGATGACGGCGGTGGACGCGACCACGTGCTCCTGCTGCTGTTTGTGAAGTCGTCGCCGGAGAACTTTGCACGTCGGCAGGCGATCCGCAGCACCTGGGGGAACGAGACCCTGGCCCGGCAGCGGCTGGGCGAGAGCGTGCGGGTGCTGTTTGCCCTGGGCGCGCACCCCAACGCCACGGACCCCCGCCGGGCCCGGGTGGTGCAGAGAGACCTGCTCTGCGAGGACCGGGCCCACGGCGACCTGATCCAGCGGGACTTTGCCGACACCTTCCACAACCTGACAACCAAGCTGATCCTGCAGTTCCACTGGTGCCACCGCCACTGCCCGCAGGCGCGCTTCCTGATGTCGGCCGACGACGACGTCTTTGTGCACGTGCCCAACCTGCTGCGCTACCTGCGCGGCCTGCTGGACTCGGGTGCGGGCGCCGCCAACGTGTGGGTGGGCCACGTGCACAGTGGGGCGCCACCTGTCCGCCGCCCGGACAGCAAGTACTACGTGTCCCGGGAGCTGTACCCGTGGCCCTCCTACCCGGACTACACGGCCGGCGCCGGGTACGTGGTCTCCGGGGACGTGGTGGCGAAGATCTACGGGGCCACGCTGGCGCTCAACTCCTCCATGTACATTGACGACGTGTTCATGGGGATGTGCGCCAGCGTGGTGGGCGTCGCCCCCCGGGACCATGCCTACTTTTCGGGCGAGGGGAAGGCACCGCACCACCCGTGCATTTTCGACCGCATGATCACGTCGCACGACCACGCGGAGGACATGCACACACTGTGGCGCGCCACCGCCGAGCACTGGCTGGTGCCCCGCGCAGCCCTGGGGCTCCTGGGGGACGTGTACTGCACGGCGGCGAGGGCCATGCTGCTCTGCCGGCCCCACTACCAGAGCACGTACTCCTGCATGGCGGCCTTCAGCTGAGCAGGCCTTCACCTCTTGTGTTTGTGTGGCTTCCCACACAAACACGTGTGTGTGTCCAAGAAAGAAATCAAAAACTAGCAAAGCTGCACTCGAGAGCTACTGAGCCACGACCGATTCTTAAAAAAAACCCCAAAAAAACTGCAGTGTTTTTTGTTGTTGTTGTAGTTCTTCCTTTACAGTTATTTTCTAGTGATGTGTTTTTCCAAATCAAAATAAAGACCAAAGCCATTCTTCTACACTTGTTTTGTCGTCGTTCCACCAGTTCGTATTCTGTTGGTGGCGGTATTAGCAGCAACCATGTGATGGTGACCACTCTGCTTTTCTTGGGAGACGCCGCCCACCGAGTTTTGCCACACTGATAAGCCTGCTCTCTTTTACGCCTTCTGTTTTCGTGCTTTTCTCGTGGAGACAGGAAACGGAGGAGAAAATGTGGAGTCAACACTATGAAAGGCAACAGCACACAGACCCATGTTGCTGACGATACCAAACACAAGTTTACTTTCTGATTAAATCTTCCGTAGTATTCCTCGGGTCATGGGACGTACAGCGTAGCAATTTAAAAGCGAGGCATTTCCCAGCGGTGGAAAAAATCGACATCAGTTGCACTTATTTGTAAGACCCCGTCCGTATCACGCAACACGGCACATGACACCGGCGTTCCAAACATGGCTAACTGTCATGGCAGCTAAATATTAACGTCTGTATAACTCATCACATCACTGTCTGTGTTACTGGCTTCCAACATAGTAAATATTACGAACCGAGCCTGGGTGTATGTACCAAGATGTACCATATATCCATACCATATACTGTGTGTATATATACGTATATATGCAGTGGTGGATGAAGTACTGTGATCTTTTACTTAAGTAAAGTATTAATATCACACTGGAGAAAGCCCTGCATTAAAAACATTACTTGAGTAAAAGTACAAAAATATGAGCATCAAAATATACTATATACTTCTACATCGTACCAAAGGTTAAAGTACTCATAATGCAGAATGGCCCATTTCAGATTTATATATATATATTATTGTTGGATAAAGATTATTCATGCATTAATGTGTTCATATCACTTTGTATCGTGTTGGTAGCTTGTGAATTTCCATTGGGGCTTATTGATATAATAATATCTTCAATTATTGATTGATTATTTTGTATGGTTAATTCTAAAATGCAGAGTAAATAACTAAAGCTGACATAAAAGTAGTGGAGTAAAAAGGATAATAATTGCCTCTGATATGTACAGAGTAGAAATATAAAGTAACAGAAAATAGAAATACTCAAGTAAAGTACAATTACCTCAGATTTGTTCTTAAGTACAGTACTCGAGTAAATGTACTTAGTTTCTTTTCCACTGCTGTGTATATACAGTATATACAGTATATGTGTGTGTGTGTGTGTGTGTGTGTGTGTGGAAGCATGCTTGTAATTTCATAAAATCATTAGAAAAAAAAATTGTCTCTTTGTTTAACTTCCACCCGTTTCCCTCGGAGGTACTTTCTCTTGTATCCGTAGCGGCTGCTTAGTCGGGGAGAGGGGAGACATTATGACAAGCCGATGCATCACCGCCATCGCAGGGCGACACGCTCTTTGGCGTGAGGCAGCGGCGAAGAATGTCAGAGATTTATGGCGGCGAGTTTTCCCTCTCATCGTCTCGTTCTCCTCCGCCGCCACCGCCACCCCCGCAAACCCTGCTCCACATGGTAGTGCTCCACCTTTGGCCGTCTCACGCCCCCTCTCTCTCTCTCTCTCTCCCTCTCACTCCCCCCCTCTCTCTCGCTCTACCCTCTCTCCCCTCTTTTTTTCTCTCCCTCTCCTCTCTCTCTCTCTCTCTCTTTAACTGCCTCTGCCTTGTGCTACTTTTGCGCCCAAAACGATCTGACTCACAGACCCCCTGACCCCTTTATACTCTTGCTCAACCCCACGCCTTTCTCGCTCTCTTTTTCCCCCCTAGTATCCCACCCCCCCCTCCCACCCCCCCTCCCCGTCCTGCCACCCAGGTGCTAAGTAAAATCCCCCTCTGCTCTGTGACTCCATAACAGCGCTCTGACCCCCGCCACCGCTGCACCACTCGATATGCTGTGCGGTGGGGGAAGGAATGTGCAGACCCAGTTGTTGGGAGCATTTCTTTATTGGGTGAGGAGGAGGGGGCGGGGCGGGGGGGGAGGGGGGGTGTCCAGCATCTTTTCCTAATAAGGGATCATGCTCTGCCTGCAGTGTGCATGCAGAGGAAAGACTTCTGTCCCACTGTTCATTTTACGATTTTACATCAAATGTGTTTACCTTAATCTAGCCTAAAGAACATGTGTTGCTCTCCTGTGTGTCTGGAAAGAGACAAGGTCACCTTTACAAGACTTTTTTTACAATGACTACCTTACCTATTTTTTTTACTTATTAGGTACTATAATACTATTTGTTCAGAGTTGTTTTATAGTTTATAGTTTATAAGAATGCGGTTCACAAGAAAACGTTTTACTGTACTTTTTACTGTACTTACTAGGTACCATTACGAATAGTTTAGAGTTGTTGAGAATTTGTTTAGAAGAATACTGCAGGAGCGAATGGGGAGTAAGCATTCCATTGTACTTGTTACATATGGCAATACAAAATCTTAAATGTTAAGACATTTACTGTTAGTCTACTGTGGCCTACAGACAAATACAGCATTACTTCCTCTGCGCTGTATATTCTCATGTATGTAAATAGCAATAGAAAGACACTGACACAGTTCCGGGTTTTCCAAGTCACATTTTGGCTAAACTTTCATCTGGAATGCCACTTCCCACAGTTTGTTTATTGGAGTTCTGCTTTATTTCTCTCTCGCTCTTTCTCTCGGTCTCTCGCTCTTTCTCTCTCTCTCTCTCTCTCTCTCTGCCTCTCTCTCTCTCTCTGCCTCTCTCTCTCTCTCTCGCTCTCTCTCTGCCTCTCTCTCTGGGTCTCTCAATGTCTTTATATTACATTATCCATTCTCTGGACTTTCTTTATGGCGACTTTACTGTAAACCACATTTTAAAGTATCTTAGTAAACCATATCAATGATGTACTATTAGTGCACAGCATTAATCTTAAACCCTGTGACTAGGGGTGCACACTTGGGTTGTGCCTAAGTGTGTGTGAGATTGTCAGAGTAGCCAAAGAGGCAAATAAGTAAACACGCCAGAGGAACTGCAATCAAGACTTTATTTTGTCTCGTATGGAACGAAGGATATCCATCCTTCAGATGGATATCCTTGTTTTGAAGAAATTTGCATTGGTACGGACGACGAAAACACTGCTCAAAGAATTGTCGGTTTAATTGATTTTATCTAATTTTGCACCTGTGGAGTGTGCCTGGCAGTCTCACCGGGCCCCAGCCAGGCTGACTAGACTCAAGGTAGACAGGACAGCTATCAACACACGTAATCAAGGGAGATGCTTGGATACTGTATACTGTATAATCACATTGTACACCTGCCTTGGCTGTAACGTCTTGTGCCGACTCTCCACTAAACCGGTTTGTCCAAACGTCTACCTGTGTCCTGTGTGTCACTGAGAACCCCATCGAGGCGCCACTCAGATTGGCGCCTCTCTGACCCAGAAAGGGACACAGGAGGGCTGCAACTGTCCACAGACAGCCACCTCCCAGCAACCGGTCCTTTCCCCCCCCCAACGGCAGTAAGGGTCGCAGGTGGTGCCCAGCAGAGGACGGGGTGCGGGGTGCGGGGGTGGGGGGGGGGGGGGGTGTAGTAGTGCAGCAAGCACCATGAGCAGCCATCTGCAGGTAGCCACCCCTGGAACCAGCCCACAGCAGCCCAGGCCCAGCCACTTGATATTATATTTCAAAACCTCCTCATTGTTATATCTCAGAGGTATCCTGCCAGTACAAAAAAATCAAGGTGCTTCCCAAGCTCACACACCTTGAGAACTATAGGGCATAGAGCTGTGTGCCGCAGTGCCAGCACCCGGTTGGCATGCCATGCCCTCGCCTCTTACTTCCATCTCCCTCTGCTTTGAAGGTGCGAGGGTCCAGTTTCTGGCTTTTTTGTTGTTGGCTTTTTGTTGTTGTCTGTATTGTTTGGGTCTCTTACCTGCGTCTGTTGGAGAGGCTCTCTTCGGTCTCTGCAGACACCACCACGTGCGTGGAACCCCCCTGGCTTGCTTCATGCATCACCTCGATCTGTTGACACACACACATGCATACACGCGCACACATGCACATTAGTATTGCAGAGGTATTTGAGGGTACAGATGTGTATGGCAGCTGTGCAGTATAAGCCTGCTGAAACAGGTAGGCAGCAGGAGCAGGAACAGGACTTGATTCTGGAGATTCACGTCAAGTCAGCGATGCGTTACCAAATTGAAGGGAGCCGAATGTGTGTGTGTGTGTGTCTGTTTGTGTGTCTCTGTGTGTGCAGAGGGTCACCTTAATGCCCCCCTTGGCCTTGCGTATGTTCTTCCTCTTGTTGGGGTCTGCCTCGGCTGGCGGCTTGCCACTGTTTGAGTTGTCTGACGCTCTGCGGGCCAGAGCTACAACAACAGAAGAGGATCGTGGGTAATGTCGTCAAAGTAGCTTTGTATTGATTTGAAGGCCTTCGACACAGCACCATTTGTTATCATGAGCAAGGCCGATGTCTTGGTTGGTATTGTTATATTTTTACTTGTTGGTTAGTTTTCGCTCTCTGCTTAATTTGCTGTTGTTGTTGTTGTTGTTTGTTGTTGTTGTTGGTTGGTTGGTTGTTTGTCAGCAGCAGAGTGGTGTCCTCTGGTGGCGGGCAGATGTGTGCTGCTATATTCTGTCATGTCGGTTCCTTCTGCATTTTACACAGTGCAACGTGGTTGGCACTCGTTTGTCATACAGTTAACAAAGTGTGCGTAACTTAAGTTCGCTCCCCACTTGAGACATATTATACTTGGGGACTTGGGGACTGTTTTGATTTAAAGTTATTTTCACAGTCGGCATGCCCTCTGCATCTTAATATCTTTATTATCCGAGGACAATAAGCGGAGAGAATTTAGATCCTAGCCATCAATCAGCACAGAGTTGAGAACGGACAACTTCTTCAACACCCAAAAATAAAAATACTCTTCTCCCACCCACACTACTGCCGGGTGGAACAGCAACTCTACCATGAACACTGTTTCTCCCAGACACTGACACCTGAACCATGACACACACACACATCACACACACACACACACACACACACACACACCACACACGATGAGAAGATGAGGAGGTGACTCACGTGTCTGCTGGGCCCCTGAGGTCCTGGACGGGTTCTTGAGGGAGGGCCTCTTGGGGGACGACTCGGGCCGCGGGGCCACAGGCTGAACGGGCCGTGTCTTGTTGGGCCCGAGAGCCTCTTCAGACTGGCGTGGCGCTTCTCGAACATCTCCCCGCACGTCCTCCAGCCTCTCAGGGCCCGGAGGGCACTGGCCTGTGGGGCGGCGGGGGGGGGGGGGAGAGGTGAGCTCATACACTTATGTAAGTTATGTTGCCTTGCGAATATTGTGTGATGACCTTTTACTCTATTGTGCTACTTTAACCTGACTTTAACAACAGAGGTACAGTACTTGTCTGTTGAGTATGCGTGTGTGTGTGTGTCTGTCTGTCTGTCTGTCTGCCTGCCCGTCTGTGTGTGTGTGTGTGTGTGTGTGTGTGTGTTTGTGTGTGTGCATGCCTTTCCTGGAATTCAGTGGTTGGATCATTTTATATGGAAAGCGTATAACTTCATAAACCACAGGCGTTGCAGAAATATCACCATCTTAAGGTTCGGACACAACCAAGCCAATTCTCGGGAGTTGTGCCGCTGAGGAACATTCATTCAGAACGCGATCACAGACTTTGGACTCAACACACAGCAGGGGGCTTTCATTTCCTGAATAGGTGGTGAGTCGGGCTCCGGGGGCCTCCGTGTGTTTACCTTGACGTTCTACGGAGGAGCACCCAGCTCGTACTCTGGTTTGTGGATGTTCCGGAGCTTCCGTCCGCTCGTTCTCCTCCACCGTCTCCAGGAAGCGCTCGATGTCCGCCAGCGCTGACTCTGCCCCCTCTTGAGTCTGACACTTGTCCACGGCCTGGGATGCCAGCAGGTAGATGCCGGACTCACACCACTGGTTTACCTGGACAGGTGAACGGGAGAGAGCGAGAGAGAGAGAGAGAGAGAGAGAGAGACGCAAAGCAATTATACAGCTGTCGTTGTCACGTTGTTTTAATGATCTCGTTTTAATGAAGGTCACAGACATCAGCATATTATGAGGTAAGGTGCAGCATCCTCACACACAGAGGGGGTGGTGGTGGTGGTGCCACTAACGGTTGGTGCCACTGACTCACCACATGGTTGACTCACATACACTTGACTCCAGGCGGTGTGGGACTACTAATTACTAATTGACTTTGAATTTGTTCCCGGAAAAGAGTTGTGAGAATGTTCCAGTGAGCCGCTATACCGCTCTTATCGTCTCCCGTTTATTTGTTCTGAGCCCTAATGAGCCTGCATACAAACAGCTAAATGTCATGCTTGTACAAACAGTGAGTAGTTCTCATTTCCCATTTAAATAAATATGTTTACGACTCTGTGTGCATGTGTGTGTGTGTGTGTGTGTGTGTGTGTGTGTGTGTGCCTGTGTGTGTGTGTGTGTGTGTGTGTGTGTGTGTGTGCGTGCGTGTGCGCACACATGTTTGTGCGTGTGTCTGTGTGTATTTCTAGGCTGCTCGCCCAGTTGGACGAGACAGAGAATGCCTTTGAGCAGTTCTGGTCTAAACACCATCTGAAACTGGAACAGTGTTTGCAACTGCGGCACTTTGAGCAGGACTACAGGGAGGTGAGATGGAAAGTCTGCGTTTGTGACACACCCGACCCCCAGTTCTACCTCATTTGACTTTTACAGGTTGAGTGGACAATTCTGGTTCCCTGTCTGTATATCTATTAAATAACTTTACATATTGTAGAGGGATGTTTCCACAATACACCTACTGAATATCTTGTCAGGAAAATGTCCAAAAGTATATTGATATACACCTCAGCGGTTCAGAAAATGAACTCAACATTGGAAAGCAGTGTCTGGTAACGGTGTAAAGTCTCCGGGAGGAATTTTATTGAATGTCAAGTACAAAATAAGTACATTATAAATATATTGCTTGTCAAAGCGTCTGCCTCGCGTTGGTCGGTGCTCTGGATTTACAACAGCATTTATGTATCATGACTAATATATTACCAGCAGGTCATAATACTTCTGCCGGTGTTTTCTTTTGCTGGAAAACTAATTAATTCTTCACCATTAGACATTGGCCCCTCCATGAATACATATACTGTGGCAATGAACTTTGTTCATCGGTTTAGAGTCTTATGACACTGTAGTTGCACAAATGGACCTTTCCACACTGTCAGTCACGCAGAGAATAATAACCAATAAGATTGCCTGATTTCTTAAGACCACGCCCCTTGCAACAGAGCCGCCATGATGTCCCACAAACAAAGCTTGTCCCGCGTTGTTGTGTTCATAGATTAGACTACAGCTACATTTAGTTAGAACAACATGGTTCTTAGATGCGCTTGGGGAACGTGCAATAATGACCACAGATATCCAGAGAGATTACAGGGAGCGCGTTTCATCCAGATTTGGAGTATCCATGCAGTCTGCAGGACTTGTTTTTAATACATGGATAGAGCTTATGTATTTTAAATTTGGACAACTACATATGGCCTCATAGAGACATTATTATTAAAAACATGCCTGAAAACTTTAGAAAATAATTTCCTTCTACTTTAGTCATTATTGATGGTCCTGAATGTAAGACAGAGTCAGCTTTATAGTGACTATAAGTCAAGCACAACCCTCAAAGCATTGATTGGATGTGATCCAAGTGGTTCTGTCATGTTTGTATCCGAGTTATTTACAGGTGCTGTATCTGATAAGGCAATTACTGAACGCAGTGGTTTTTATGATGTACTTAAAACACTGAAAGTTCACAAGTGCAACAATCAAATGGTTGATAGCGACTCCACACATCAATTTACAGCAGCGCCGACACAAAAAGCTACAAAGCTCGCTAATTAGTTAAAATTCAAAGGTTTATTTGTCACCTATTTCAGTGTACAGGTACATTGAGCAGTGAAATGTCTTTTTCGCTCGGACCAGATTGTTACCGCGCCATCGTGTGATTAGCATAGCTATTAGCCCATTGTAGCTAGTAGTTAGCAGATCTTAGGCTTATTTTCATTGTAAACACATCACTAACGTACTCACCCTGCTTTACATGAGCAGTAGGACTCCACGATTTTGTCCTTGTTTTTGACTAACATGCTGCAGAGCTGTGGGAAAGCTTGTGGGGCATAGCAACAGTAACTAGGGGGGGGCGGGACTTGCCGCTTGAATAGGGAAAGGTCCATTGGAACATATGTTTTAATTTTCTTTATTGCTTCTTTTATTCTTGCGTTCTTTTCTTGTCGCTCTATGTTATGGCACCATTCTATAGCTGTCTCTCTTCTCTCCTTCACATCCAGGTGAAAGTATCTTTGGACATTTTAATGGCAGCTCTGAGCTTCACGGATATCGGCGATTGTGTGGCAATAGTGGAGCTTCTGCTGAAGGAACTCAAGTCTTTAGAAGAAAAGGCCCAGGTACACACACACACACACACACACACACACACACGCACGCGCACGCAGGTCTACTGGGAAAGAAATTCGGCCCGGGCGGTGTCTTAAAATTATTGCAACCATTTACAACCGGTGGACCGTCCACGCGCAGCATATCAGGAATGACAGGAGGAACACAGAGAGGGCCGGTAAAGACGCACACAGGACATTTTTTAGCCAGTACACCACTGCACACATGCACGCACACACACACACACACACACACCCACACACATACGCGCACGCACGCACACTCATAAAACACTTGGCGGGTGATTGTTCTCTCGCCTTTCACCCTGAGCCGATGACAGCGCCTCACCCTGTCATGTCTAACCCTGTCAACCCCGCCCCCCCTCCCCCCCCCGTCACATGTGTGTCCCGTGGTGAAAGGCCACGGTGGACAAGGCCCAGCTGCAGGCGTCCCACGGCGACCAGCTGATCCAGAGCAACCACTACGCCGTGGACTCCATCCGGCCCAAGTGTGTGGAGCTGCGGCGTGTCTGCGACGACTTCAGCAACGAGGCGCGCAGGAAGACGGACGTGTTGTCCAAGTCCCTGCAGATTCACCGCGGCATCGACAAGGTGGGGAGGGGGACGGCGATGGAACGGGCCACTTGGTGTCTACTACGGCCGTTCTGTGTTCTGTTGTGGACTCCTTCATGTTCTCAGCGCAGAGCCACAGGGTTTCGAGCGTGTTATATGAGTGTTGTGATCCTGTTTGGGTGTGAATTATGCATCAATCCGCCTAATCACAAAATAACAATTCATGCATTAGCGAATAAGAATTGAAGCCTTGACTAAAAATGTGCACGTCCTATGTTCCCAAGGACGTGCAACTAGAAGCTATAGGGATGAATGTCATTTTGTACGGATCATTAAAACGAGATCATTAAAACAACGTGACAACGACAGCTGTATAATTGCTTTGCGTCTCTCTCTCTCTCTCTCTCTCTCTCGCTCTCTCCCGTTCACCTGTCCAGGTAAACCAGTGGTGTGAGTCCGGCATCTACCTGCTGGCATCCCAGGCCGTGGACAAGTGTCAGACTCAAGAGGGGGCAGAGTCAGCGCTGGCGGACATCGAGCGCTTCCTGGAGACGGTGGAGGAGAACGAGCTGACGGAGCTCCGGAACATCCACAACCAGTACGAGCTGGTGCTCTCCGAGAACGTCAAGGTAAACCACGGAGCCCCCGGCGCCCGACTCCCACCTTTCAGGAAATGAAAGCCCCCTGCTGTGTGTTGAGTCCAAAGTCTGTGATCGCGTTCTGAATGAATGTTCCTCAGCAGCACAACTCCCGAGAATTGGCTTGGTTGTGTCCGAGCCTTAAGATGGTGATATTCTGCAACGCCTGTGGTTTATGAAGTTATACGCTTCCATATAAAATGATCCAACCACTGAATTCCAGGAAAGGCATGGCACACACACAAACACACACACACACACACAGACGGGCAAGCAGACAGACAGACAGACAGACACGCATACTCAACAGAACAAGATACTGTACCTCTGTTGTTAAAGTCAGGTTAAAGTAGCACAATAAAAGTAAAGGTCATCACACAATATTCGCAAGGCCAACATAACTTACATAAGTGTATTGAGCTCACCTCTCCCCCCCCCCCGCCGCCCACAGGCCAGTGCCCTCCGGGCCCTGAAGAGGCTGGAGGACGTGCGGGAGATGTTCGAGAAGCGCCACGCCAGTCTGAAGAGGCTCTCGGCCAAACAGACACGGCCCGTTCAGCCTGTGGCCCCGCGGCCCGAGTCGTCCCCCAAGAGGCCCTCCCTCAAGAACCCGTCCAGGACCTCAGGGGCCCAGCAGCAGCGTGAGTCACCTCCTCATCTTCTCATCGTGTGTGTGTGTGTGTGTGTGTGTGTGTGTGTGTGTGTGTTTGTGTGTGTGCCATGCCTTTCCTGGAATTCAGTGGTTGGATCATTTTATATGGAAGCGTATAACTTCATAAACCACAGGCGTTGCAGAATATCACCATCTTAAGGCTCGGACACAACCAAGCCAATTCTCGGGAGTTGTGCTGCTGAGGAACATTCATTCAGAACGCGATCACAGACTTTGGACTCAACACACAGCAGGGGGCTTTCATTTCCTGAAAGGTGGTAGTCGGGCGCCGGGGGCTCCGTGGTTTACCTTGACGTTCTCGGAGAGCACCAGCTCGTACTGGTTGTGGATGTTCCGGAGCTCCGTCAGCTCGTTCTCCTCCACCGTCTCCAGGAAGCGCTCGATGTCCGCCAGCGCTGACTCTGCCCCCTCTTGAGTCTGACACTTGTCCACGGCCTGGGACGCCAGCAGGTAGATGCCGGACTCACACCACTGGTTTACCTGGACAGGTGAACGGGAGAGAGCGAGAGAGAGAGAGAGAGAGAGAGAGAGAGAGAGAGACGCAAAGCAATTACACAGCTGTCGTTGTCACGTTGTTTTAATGATCTCGTTTTAATGATCCGTACAAAATGACATTCATCCCTATAGCTTCTAGTTGCACGTCCTTGGGAACGTAGGACGTGCACATTTTTAGTCAAGGCTTCAATTCTTATTCGCTAATGCATGAATTGTTATTTTGTGATTAGGCGGATTGATGCATAATTCACACCCAAACAGGATCACAACAGTCATATAACACGCTAGAAACCCTGTGGCTCTGCGCTGAGAACATGAAGGAGTCCACAACAGAACACAGAACGGCCGTAGTAGACACCAAGTGGCCCGTTCCATCGCCGTCCCCCTCCCCACCTTGTCGATGCCGCGGTGAATCTGCAGGGACTTGGACAACACGTCCGTCTTCCTGCGCGCCTCGTTGCTGAAGTCGTCGCAGACACGCCGCAGCTCCACACACTTGGGCCGGATGGAGTCCACGGCGTAGTGGTTGCTCTGGATCAGCTGGTCGCCGTGGGACGCCTGCAGCTGGGCCTTGTCCACCGTGGCCTTTCACCACGGGACACACATGTGACGGGGGGGGGAGGGGGGCGGGGTTGACAGGGTTAGACATGACAGGGTGAGGCGCTGTCATCGGCTCAGGGTGAAAGGCGAGAGAACAATCACCCGCCAAGTGTTTTATGAGTGTGCGTGCGTGCGCGTATGTGTGTGGGTGTGTGTGTGTGTGTGTGTGTGCGTGCATGTGTGCAGTGGTGTACTGGCTAAAAAATGTCCTGTGTGCGTCTTTACCGGCCCTCTCTGTGTTCCTCCTGTCATTCCTGATATGCTGCGCGTGGATGGTCCACCGGTTGTAAATGGTTGCAATAATTTTAAGACACCGCCCGGGCCGAATTTCTTTCCCAGTAGACCCGTGCGTGCGTGCGTGTGTGTGTGTGTGTGTGTGTGTGTGTACCTGGGCCTTTTCTTCTAAAGACTTGAGTTCCTTCAGCAGAAGCTCCACTATTGCCACACAATCGCCGATATCCGTGAAGCTCAGAGCTGCCATTAAAATGTCCAAAGATACTTTCACCTGGATGTGAAGGAGAGAAGAGAGACAGCTATAGAATGGTGCCATAACATAGAGCGACAAGAAAAGAACGCAAGAATAAAAGAAGCAATAAAGAAAATTAAAACATATGTTCCAATGGACCTTTCCCTATTCAAGCGGCAAGTCCCGCCCCCCCCTAGTTACTGTTGCTATGCCCCACAAGCAGCTCTGCAGCATGTTAGTAATGTCCACTGAACAACGCCCCCCTGCTGATGATTCTCTCTCAAGGATTCCTGACAATATCGCTGTGTTATTTGCCAAATGCCGCTACTTTGGTAATTGTTATATTTACTTGTTGGTTAGTTTGCGCTCTCTGCCTTAATTTGCTGTTGTTGTTGTTGTTGTTGTTGTTGTTGTTTGTCAGCAGCAGATTGGTGTCATCTGGTGCGGGCAGATGTGTGCTTAGCTATAATTCTGTATGTCGGTTCGCTTCTGCATTTTAACAGTGCACTGGTGGGCACTGTTGTCCAGACATTTACAAAGTGTGTACTAAGTTCCTCCCCCACTTGGACATATTATACTTGGGACTTGGGGACTGTTTTTGATTTTAAAGGTTTTTTCACAGGTCGGCATTGCCCTCTGCATATCTTAATATTCTTTATTATTCCGAGAGACAATAAGCGGGAGAAGTTATATCCTTAGCCATCATCAGGCAGGAGTCTGAAGAAGGAACACTTTTTCACACCCAAAATAATACTTTCCCACCCACACTACTACGGGGAACAGCACTCACCATGGAACACTGTTTTCCCGACACTGACACTGAACACACACACGCACACATCAACACACACACACACACACACACACACGATGAGAAGATGAGGAGGTGGAACTCAACGCTGCTGCTGGCCCCTTGAGGTCCTGGACGGGTTCTTGATGGGGAGGGCCTCTTGGGGGACGATCGGGCTCGCGGGGCCACAGGCTGAACCGGGCCGTGTCTGTTTTGGCCAGAGGAGCTTCTTCAGACTTGGCGTGGCGCTTCTCGAAAATCTCCGCACGTCCTCCAGCCTTCTTCAGGGCCCGGAGGGCACTGGCCTGTGGCGGCGGGGTGGGAGGAGAGTGAGCTCAAATACAACTTATGTAAGCTTATGTTGGCCTTGTGAATATTGTGTGATGGACTTTTACTTTTATTGTAGCTACTTTTAACCTGACTTTAACAAACAGAGGTTACAGTATCTTGTTCTGTTTGAGTATGCAATGTGTGCTGTGTCTGTCTGTCTGTCTGGTCTGTTCTGCTGCCTGGCCCGTCTGGTGAATGTGTGTGTGTGTGTGTGTGTGTGTTTGTGTGTGTGCCATGCCTTTCCTGGAATTTCAGTGGTTGGAATTCATTTTATATGGAAGCGATAACTTCATAAACCACAGGCGTTGCAGGAATATCACCACTCTTAAGAGCTCGGGACACAACCAAGCCAATTCTCGGGAGTTGTGCTGCGAGGAACATTCATTCAGAACGCGATCAACAGACTTTGGACTCAACCACAACAGCAGGGGGCTTTCATTTCCTGAAAGGTGGGAGTCGGGCGCCGGGGGCTCCTGGTTTACCTTGACGTTCTCGGAGAGCACCAGCTCGTTTACTGGTTGTGGGATGTTCCGGAGCTCCGTCCTCTTTTCTCCCCACCGTCTCCAGGAAGCGCTCGATGTCCGCCAGCGCTGGACTTCTGCCCCCTCTTTGAGTCTGACACTTGTCCACGGCCTGGGGAGCGCAGCAGGAGATGCCGGACTCACACCACTGGTACCTGGAGACAGGTGAACGGGAGAGAGCGAGAGAGAGAGAGAGGAGAGGAGAGAGAGAGAGAGAGACGCAAAGCAATTATACAGCATGTCGTTTGTCACGTTGTTTATGGATTCTCGTTTTAATGATCGCGTTACAAAATGACATTTCATCCCTATGGCTTTCTGTTTGCACGCTCCTTGGGAACAATAGGACGTGCACATTTTTAGTCAGGCTTTCAATTTCTATTCGCTAATGCATGAATTGTTATTTTGTGATTAGCGGATTGATCATAATTCACACCAAACAGATTCACAACACTTCATATAACACGCTCGAAACCCTGTTGGCTCTGCACTGAGAACATGAAGGAGGTCCACAAACAGAACACAGAACGGCCGTACGTAGACACCCAAGCTGGCCCGTTCCAATCGCCGTCCCTCCCCACCTTTTCGATGCCGCGGTGATTCTGCAGGGACTTGGACAAACACGTTCCGTCTTTCCTGCGCTCCTCGGTTGTTTGAAGTCGTCCAGACACGCCCCCCCAGCGCTCCACACACTTGGCCGGATGGAGTCCACGCGTAGTTGGGTTGCTCTGGAATCAGCTTTGCGTCGCCGTGGGACGCCTGCAGCTGGCCTTTCCACCGTGGCCTTCACCACGGGACACAATGTGACGGGGGGGGGGGAGGGGGCGGGGTTGACAGGGTTAGACATTGACAGGGTGAAGCGCTGTCATCGGCTCAGGGATGAAAGGCCGAGAGAACAATTCCCCGCCAGTGTTTTATGAGTGTGCGTGCGCGTGCGCGTATGGTGTGGGTGTGTGGTGTGTGTGGCGTGCATGTTGTGCAGTGGTGTACATGGCTAAAAAATGTCCTGTGTGCGTCTTTACCGGCCCCTCTGTGTTCCTCCTGTCATCCTGATTGCTGCGCGTGGGACGGTCCCACCGGTGTAATGGTTGCAATAATTTTAAGACACCGCCGGGCCGAATTTCTCCCAGTAGAACCCAGTGCGATGGTTGCGTGTGTGTGTGTGTGTGTGTGTGGTTGTGTGTGTGTGTGTGTCCTGGGGCCTTTTCTTCTAAAGCTTGAGTTCTTCAGCTCAGAAGCTCCACTATTGCCACACAATCGCCATATCGTGAAGTCAAGCTGCCATTAAAATGGTCCAAAGATTAACTTTCACCTGGATGTGAAGGAGAGAACGAAGGACAGCATATCGAATTGGTGCCATAACATAGAGCGACAAGAAAGAACGCAAGAATAAAAAGGAAAGCAATAAAGAAATTAAAAACATATGTTCCAATGGGACCTTTCCCTATTTAAGCGGGCAGTCCCCGCCCCCCCCCTAGTTACTGTTTGCTATTTGCCCCACAAGCTTTCCACAGCTCTGCAGGCATGTTAGTCAAAAACAAGGACAAAATCGTGGGTCCTACTGCTCATTGTAAAGCAGGGTGAGTACGTTAGGTGATGTGTTACAATGAAAATAAGCTCTGCTAACTACTAGGCTACAATGGCTAATCACCCTAGCTTATGGCTAATCACACATGGCGGCGGTATCAATCTGGTCGAGCAAAAAGACATTTCACTGCTTCAGTGTACCTGTACACTGAAATAGGTTGACAAATAAACCTTTGAATTTAACCTAATTTAGCCTAGCTTGTAGCTTTTTTTGTGTCGGCGCTTGCTGTACATTGATGGTGTGAGTTCGCTATCAAACCATTTTGATGTTGCACTTTGTGAACTTTCAGTGTTTAAAAGTTAATATCATAAAAAAACCACTGTGTTCAAGTTGATTGCCTTATCAGATACAAGCACCTGTAAATAACTCGGAACAAACATGACAGACCCACTTGGATTCATCATCCAGTCAATGCTTTGGAGGGGTTTGTGCTTGACTTATAGGTCACTATTAAAGCTGACTCTGTTAAAGCCAGTTGCAGATGGCACCTGGGTCTTTACACTTCAGTACCATCAATAATGACTCAAGTTAGAAGGGACATTATTTTCTAAATTTTCAGGCATGTTTTTAATTAATTTAACTGTCTCTATGAGGCCATTATTTAGTGTCCGAATTTAAAAATACATAAGCTCTATCCATGTATATAAAATCAGTCCTGCTGACTGCATAGATACTAGATACCGAGAAACGCCGCCTCCCTGTAA
>PIJE02000373.1:340462-356488 GCA_002895965.2 Coryphaenoides rupestris
TCTCTCTGGATATCTCTGGTCATTATTGCACGTTCCCCAAGCGCATCTAAGAACCATGTTGTTCTAACTAAATGTAGCTGTAGTCTAATCTATGAACACAACAACGCGGGACAAGCTTTGTTTGTGGGACATCATGGCGGCTCTGTTGCAAGGGGCGTGGTCTTAAGAAATCAGGCAATCTTATTGGTTATTATTCTCTGCGTGACTGACAGTTGGGAAAGGCCTATTTGTGCAACTACAGTGTCATAAGACTCTAAACCGATGAACAAAGTCATTGCCCACAGTATGATGTATTCATGGAGGGGCCAATGTCTAATGGTGAAGAATTAATGAGTTTTCCAGCAAAAGAAAACACCGTCAGAAGTATTATGACCTGCTGATAATATATTAGTCATGATACATAAATGCTGTTGTAAATCCAGAGCACCGACCAACGCGAGGCAGACGCTTTGACAAGCAATATATTTATAATGTACTTATTTTGTACTTGACATTCAATAAAATTCCTCCCGGAGACTTTACACCGTTACCAGACACTGCTTTCCAATGTTGAGTTCATTTTCTGAACCGCTGAGGTGTATATCAATATACTTTTGGACATTTTCCTGACAAGATATTCAGTAGGTGTATTGTGGAAACATCCCTCTACAATATGTAAAGTTATTTAATAGATATACAGACAGGGAACCAGAATTGTCCACTCAACCTGTAAAAGTCAAATGAGGTAGAACTGGGGGTCGGGTGTGTCACAAACGCAGACTTTCCATCTCACCTCCCTGTAGTCCTGCTCAAAGTGCCGCAGTTGCAAACACTGTTCCAGTTTCAGATGGTGTTTAGACCAGAACTGCTCAAAGGCATTCTCTGTCTCGTCCAACTGGGCGAGCAGCCTAGAAATACACACAGACACACGCACAAACATGTGTGCGCACACGCACGCACACACACACACACACACACACACACACACACGCAGGCAGGCAGAAGCACACACACACACACACACACACACACACACACACATGCACACAGAGTGGTAAACATATTTATTTAAATGGGAAATGAGAACTACTCACTGTTTGTACAAGCATGACATTTAGCTGTTTGTATGCAGGCTCATTAGGGCTCAGAACAAATAAACGGGAGACGATAAGAGCGGTATAGCGGCTCACTGGAACATTCTCACAACTCTTTTCCGGGAACAAATTCAAAGTCAATTAGTAATTAGTAGTCCCACACCGCCTGGAGTCAAGTGTATGTGAGTCAACCATGTGGTGAGTCAGTGGCACCAACCGTTAGTGGCACCACCACCACCACCCCCTCTGTGTGTGAGGATGCTGCACCTTACCTCATAATATGCTGATGTCTGTGACCTTGTTGAGGTGTTCTGTTGTTGTTGTTGTTGTTGTTGGTGTTGTTGTGTTGTCGTGGTTGTCGGTATCGTAATTGTCTGTTTGTGTGTCTGACGATTGCTGTATGGTACATGATGAATTTCCGAAAGGTCTAATAAATATATATCACTGGTGAGCGACAATATACCCGCTGGCTCTGTGTACCAACGTCGAAAAAACACATGGCAGCCCTTCTGAAAATGGTTTATCTGTGGATGCTGTTGTTGTTGTGGTTGTTGTTGTTTTTTTAGCCCCCTTCGAGGTGCCTCACCTCTCCACGGTGGTGTGGTTCTCGATCTCGTCCGGGTTGAGCTTGTGGCTCTCCGACCTGTCCGACTGCTCCTTGATACAGCCCAGCAGCGTGGTTCCCTGCTTCAGCGCCAGCTTCAATTCATCCTGAAAGAAAACATTTACATTTACATTTACATTTACATTTAGGGCATTTGGCAGACGCTTTTATCCAAAGCGACTTACAAAGAGTATATTTGTTGAAGGAGACAACATAAAGATGGTGGTACGTAAGAATAGAGCTCATAGTTGCAAGACTAATAGAACGAGTTTCATAATTACTAGGTTGCCTGCATAATTGCTGGGATAAGAGCAGAAGTGCCATTCTGAGCACATTACGAACATCTAAGAACATACAATATGCTAAGCAATGCTAAGTACTATTCATAATTATTAATAATAAAACACGTCAGGTATTTTCCAACTCCCTAAACAGGCGCTGGATGGAACCTGCGTTCATTTTAGTGTCATCCAGTCTCTACTTGTAGCTGTACATATTCATATTCCATATTCAAACATGACATAAACAGACCCGATGAATGAAATATGCAATTCTTAAAAACATTGCCATACAGACAAATAATTCTACATACACTCTATATTGATATATGAATTATGTTAATTTGTATGTTATTTTTTGACATACTAATGGGCATATACTGTACGTCGGTACATGGTTTGTGGCAGCGAGTGTATGCATGAACTAGTGTGTGTGTGTGTGTGTGTGTGTGTGTGTTTCTGTGTGTGTGTGTGTGTGTGTGTGTGTCTGCGAAGAGTGTGCGAAGAGTTGGCGATGCACCTTGAGTGTGTTGTGTTTCTCGGTGTGTGCGGTCAGCAGGTCCTTGGTGCACGGGACGTCGTTGGGCAGCTCCGTTTCAGCCAGATCCGTCCCGAACCTCTGCAGCATCTTGGCCGTGGTCTTCACCGTCACGGCAAAGTTCTCGATGGCCTGCGGGAGAACGGCACGCTGGTCAGTTTCAATCCTGTTCCTCTTTGAACCAGAAAGGCTGTTTAAAAGCTGCTTCGCTGTGAGCCCATCGCATTCAACAAGCCTGGTGTTGAATCCCAAAATGTACATACTTTTTTGGTTTTACAAGCCGGGCCGGGTAGTACAGTAGTACTGTACTACCCGGTGTGAGCGTGATTAGCCATTATGAGCCGTTATGCTAACACCTGGTGGTACAATAGGGCCTCTTTAACATTAAGCACTGGCAGATAGTGTTGATTTCATGAATGAGGTTAAATAGAGATTATTGCTGCTTCACCGTTAGTCTGTGGTCAGTAATATACTCACATTCATTAACGCACATCTTTTCTTTAAATTGCACCTTTTAATTGCTTATTTTGAATATTTTTGAATATATTTTTTTGAATTTTTGTACAATTTCTCTATTATTACTCTCTGTATTTTGTTCAATGTTATGCAGCAATTTCGCAAAATCACATTCATTCTTTGTAAAAACGAAGGCAATAAAGCTGATTCTGATGTTTCTCTTTCATTAGGGACATGATCTGAGGGACAGGAGTTGGGCCCACTGTTGGGTGGACACACACACACTCTTCCTGTACACACCGTGCGGTGGTGGATCCACTGGCTGTGGCAGTAGTCTAGACTTCCCCCCAGCTCACACGTCAGCTGGCACTTATCCACGTAGCCGTGCAGGTCCGACAAGGAGTTGAGCATCACAATCTGCATCAACGCACACACACACACACACACACACACACACACACATATACACACACACAGACACACACACACACACACACACACATATATACACACACACACACACACACACACATACACACACACACACACACACACACACACACACACACAAACACACAAACACACAAACACACACACACACAAACATACACATACACACATACACACATATACATAAACTGAACGGGGAAGAAAACCGTTGTGTTGACACCTTTGGCGTTTCCGCAGAACACATAACCTCAACAAGTCCCGAAACTATGGTTGCAACAACCAAAAGCAAACAGTCAGTTTGCACTGGCGTGCTCACCCACAGAAACCTCATGTGGGCCATTTCCTGTATGATGAGAAGCCACACAGCTTCTCAAACCTACAACCTGACCTTTTTTCATCAGAGGAGAGACCCACATGAATAGTTTTGTCTTTGCCAGGTGGATCACATGCACTTATTGAGGTTTTGAATACAGGATTGGCAGCAACACATGCTTACCGGTACCTTCATTTTGAAGTCATCCCTGTGCAGTTTTGATGCCGATGTCGGCGATGGTTCTCTGGAAGAACCTGCACGGCCTCAGCACCAGAACCAGCTGCAGATTACCAGGGAACGCTCCCTGTGGAAGAGCCCCCACCCCCCAATGTGTATTGTTTAAAAGTGTGTGGTTTAAAAAATGTATTGTTAAGTTAATTAAGTTAGAAAAAATAAAACTGGCCAGCTTTCAACAGAGTTGACACTAATCTCCCTAAAAGAAATGCTCAACAGCCACAGATCAGGGTGACATGTGCCAGCAGTGACCTCTAGCGGCCAATATGTTACCAGCATAGAGCATTTTGACATTACATTTATATTTTTATTGAGTTTGTATTATAATTATTCTATGATGCACATTGAGCTTGTGCCATATTGTGGTGTGTGTGTGTGTGTGTGTGTGTGTGTGTGTGTGTTTGCATGCATGCGTTCATGTGTGCGTGAGTGAGTAATTGTGTTGCCTGTGCGAGCATGTGTGTGTGCGTGTGTGCGTGCGTGCGTGCGTGCGAGCGTGTGTGTGTGTGTGTGCGGGCGTGTGTGTGTGTGTGTGCGTGCGAGCGTGTGTGTGTGTGCGGGCGTGCGTGTGTGTGTGCGTGTGTGCGTGCGAGCGTGCGTGCGTGTGTGTGTGTGGTAGCAGAGAGCACTGCTTACCGCTATCCTGGTGAGCGAGGCCTTGACTGAGCTCCACTTGTCCTTCCTGCGGTCGATGATGATGACGAAAGCCGATGCTGGCGGCGTCCAGGCTAGAGACAGCGGGAGGCAACGGGGCACAATTAGCCAACCCACGTCTGCAGTGCGGACACACAGGACAGACATAATTGAACCTTGTACACATTTAAAAAAGCGAGGAAATATATATATATTTTAATTATCAACGCTTACATGTCACTTTGTTCCTTTTTCCCGTGGAAATCTATAAGATAAATCAGACCAAAAGCTGTTCTACGCAACAGAGAGAGTCGGGGAAGTTCTAATTTTTTTACTTCAACCACAAGCTGCACACAAACTGGCAATTAAAAGTGATTTGTGCTGTAAAATCCTACATGTAGTCCCTGAACAGATTAATTATTCTTACATACAGCACCTTTAATAGGCTTCATTTCTCTGAGATGTGGGATTGAAAAGGTATTGAACCTGGGGGATGCTGGTCAGGTAGGTGACCACGTTCAGGGAAGTCCTCATCCGGCAGATCGGTGAAGTCAGTGTACTCTGGGAACGTGATGATGGGGGCGCCGTCTTTGCCTCGCCCTCCTGCAAAAATACAAACGCAACAATAGAGATATTTTTAAAGAAGCAACCCAGGGCTAAACATTGAAGAAGATATATACAGCCAGCCCACAGCGATGGAGACCTCCATGCTGTTTCCATACAGTACGCACTAGATGGCAGCATTGAGCTTAATAATATTGCCTTTCCAGTGGTTTGTGCAAGGATAAATTAGATGGATCGCATTTATATAGCGCTGCTTTTATCCAAAGTGCTCACATTCACCCATTCATACACCGACTGCAAGGGTAACAACCAGCACATTCAGGCAGCAGTTAGGGTTAGGTGGTGTCTCGCTTCGGGACACCAAGACACTTAGCTAGGTGGCGGAGCCCGAGGATTGAACCAGCAACCTTCCTGTTGCCAGGCAACCGCTCTTACCTCCTGAGCTTAACAAGGCTTTATTGGTCCCCAGGGGAAACAGAAAATATATACAATATGAACAAATTAAAATTAGGTCCACATTTATCAGCTGTAACATGAAAGTGATGAACACATTAACACAATAACGCATCAATAAATATCATCAAATAATATAATGTTTATTATTCAGAAATTGGCCATTCTGCATAAATACATACTTTACTTTTGGTACTTTAAGTATATTTCGGTGATAATACTTTGGTACGTTTGTTGAAGTAACATTTTCAATGCAGGACTTTCACTTGTAACTTCTACAGTGTGGAGCTACTACTTTTACTGAAGTAAAAGATCTGAGTACTTCTTCCACCACTGTCCCATTCACACCTAAAGACTCTCAGACACCGACAGCCCCATCTGCATGCCTGGAGGGAGGACAGACAGAACAACATGTGGACCTGGAGATGACATGGGGCCATCAGCCAAAGGTCCTCGTGAAGCTGTGGACCTACAATCATACTAAAGCAATGACTCTTATCATATAAAGATACCGCATACTGCACACCACTCACTTTCCCACACACAAACGTGCAATTCTGTCAATTCTCCAGCGTGTTTGGAGATAGACCCTTTGCTGTTTGCGTCTACGGGCAGGACTTCCACAAGCACACACCTAAACGCTTGCTGCGTTTCACATGGGACATTCAAGTTCAATAGCCTGGGCTGTTGCCATGAATCAGTCCCAGACGCACAGCAGGGGACGAAAGACTGTACTTCAGCCAAACACATATGGGTGTGTGTGAGGCTATTGTTGACATTGTTCACGATGACAGGACTAAAGTATGAAATGCACCAGAATCTGAATGTGTGCGTTCCTGCGCGGTCCTGTGAACACTGTGGATCTTGAACACGGACACAATGCAAACTCACGTCCACATCTCCCCGCTCCGGAAAGCGCTGCGGTGATAACTTTTTTTGCGAAAGCGCTTACCGGGGTTAACTGGAGTTGAGAATTATCCTCAACTGTGACACACTTCCTCTTCCGCCCCAGCTGCCCGGACTAAACCAGTTAACAATAGGACCTTATTGCATTAGGTTTATGTGTAATATAATAACCGCGTCAGACTATATTAGGTTATCGCTATCCCCCATTGCCCGATTGGCCACTGTCATGCACTTTAGGTGTAAGTGCACAAGTAGCATCCACTTCTCTAGTAGACCACGGCAGTATTTATGTGCCATCCGCTAAAAATACACAAGAATATGGAGTCTAACTTGAAGATTTGGGCTGGTGTGTTTCCGTGAGCGCAGCGATTCATTTGCCATTAATCCCGGAAAGCCAAGACTAGAGACTTAGCCCTGGTATCAACACTGATGATGAACGCAGCGGTCAAAACAATTGGGACCACAAGGGTGACCTTTGACCTAAATATAGATATAAATAAAGAGAGCACTACGCCAGCATGTGGTGTGCACCTGATGAGAGAGGCACAACAGTGGTGGTCACGTACCTGACAGCATGGCGAACTGGCGATGCAGCTGTTCGATGATGTCCACGGCCAACAGGGGCCTGATCTCCTGCTGCATGATCTCATCTGAGACAGAGAGAGACAGAGAGAGAGAGGTAAACACTGTGCTCACATTATGCTCAAACCTCTTGTAAGCTCATACACCACATGAGGCAAGGCACCACACACACACACACACACCACACACACACACACACACACACACACACACACACACACACACACACACACACACACACACACACACACACACACACACAAACACAGATGGGACAGATGATTGTGCTGCTGCTGCTGCTGCTGCTGTTGCTGTGATCTACCACAATGAAATAAGCATAAGCAGGGGTCACAGGGGTACAAACTGAAGGACCATACATACTGTGTGAGCCAGCAAACCATCAATGTAAACAATCTCAATGGAGCACTTATGTCTTTTGGAAACAATGTGCTTTGGTCACTACAGTGTTTGTGGACAAAATAACAGTGAAGTACTTCACAAAATGTCTTATCGCAAAGATGGACTTGTGCTATATTGCCTTTTTTACATTTGTGGCAGGGGCACACAATATTAAGCCATTTTGCCAAATTAACCTGGTAACGGTAATGTTTTAGTGGAGCCAGGAGAGACAGCTAAGATGGTGTGTGATCACCCACATTGTCCTTTAAGTTTGGGAGAAAGACCACGCCTCTTACTCCGCCTACTTAACCGATAACCACCTGCATTTAACCCACCCGCCCGCCCCAACCTGCAGCAAAAGCTGCTCCTTTTGCTGTAAAGACTGTAAATAGTGTGGATATTTGATTCTTTCCCTTCAATTGTGATATTTGTATTGTTCTGTTGCAGTGGCATTCCACTGCATATCCTGTATGTGTATGTGACAAATAAACTTCTTGAATCTTGAATAAGCAATGCTGAAGGTGTGCTCTATAGGCTACTTGTGAAGGGAGAGATTAGGAAAAATCAGGCAGATTTAGACTGAGGCTAAAGCAAGTAAACCTCATTTGAAAATTGGCCGTTAACACAGAATTACAGTTCCAATGGGCTCCAAAAGCCCACATTCAACAGGACTGTGTGACGACATCATGCATAAAACTAAATGACCAAATGTCCAACTTTCAGGAGACAGTGACTAAACCTGTTCTACCAGTGAACAGTGAATCATAGCATTCAAACCCCACAGCAAGGCATCTGATTCAGTACCACCAATCAAATACTGGACTACATGTTTCATGTCCAGCATTTATTCATGTATGTGGTTGAAATGATGTGTCTAAAACAATATTTAATACAAAAAAACACAAGTGCTTCCGTGGGAGATATCTAGCCAGTAGCATCCGGTAGCATCCGATAGCATCTCAAGGCAACAAGGTAAGGAAGTCATGGTAGTTTTTTTTTATACAAAAAAAGTTTCATTTACCATTTTACTTCAGGAACATAATGGAAATCAATGCTGGACAGACCCCTTTCTTTAACCATCAATATAAATGCTGACTGACTAGCAGAGAGAGTTGAAGAGCGACCAGCAGGGGGGGCTGTTTTGCTGGCCCTCCCTGAATGTATATAGAGGTTTCTATAGTCTAACTGTGTGCAGCTTCTGAACTGCTGAATCATATGGGATGATTAAAAAGATGACTATACACATGCCCTATGTTGAATTCCAATGGAAATTATTGTAATTTGTGAATTCAAACAAAGCATTTAAAAATGTGTGTGTGTGTGTGTGTGTGTGCGTGTGTGTGTGTGTGTGTGTGTGTGTGTGTAAAGACCCTATCCTGCTTTTATAATCACAGGGTCGTCCGCCCCCTGAGGCAGCGCAGGGAACAAGAGCTGTCTCTGTCACAGCCGACGGAGACCAGGCCGGCGTCACGTATTATAAGAACAGACCGCACTTTCTAACTCCATTACGTTGAGAAAGAAAAGGGAGCAGGAAAAAACCCACAGACATATGATGAAGAGAATAAATAAATTAAAGCAGGAAAAAGACGAATTGGAAGAAGAAGAAGTTAAAACTGAAGGGGGAAAAAAGGGAAAGAAGAAAAATACACAACATTAAAAGACTCTGAGGAAGCCTTTGAGGAACTAAAATGCAACCCTCCATGGAGAACACTGCTCGCTAGCAATGTAGCATGCATAGCTTCTGGAACGTTCACCCCTGAATCCAACGTAGCGTCAACAACAAACTATTCCTGATGGAATATATTTCCGCATCACATTCAAACTAGGTGATCCAAGACTGGAATATATCTATCTATATATATACAGTATATCTGTAAAGTGTAGGCCTACACAAAAGCACATGATGGCTTATAATCACCGTCAAAGACAGGACTCATCTCACGCGTCTGACAGACATCATCATCATCGGTTGTAAAGCTGCAATTTGAAATGACATGACTGACATTAACACACACAAATACACACACGCACACACACACACACAAAGACACAGTCTGACACCCGACCACAAACACACCCTATATTACTGTTGAAAAAGCATCTACACATAAAGAAAGCTAACACACATGAACACCAATACCGTATAAAACTCTCATTGGATTGTCCTGCTGTGATATCCAGGAACATTGTTTTTATTTGTACATTTGAACTTAAAACCATAACAGGCTACTGTATGTATGATCTTCACACCAAATACATAACCGAATGTTTCCGCCGCGCCGTGCTCCAACGAAAAACCATAGGAACACATAAACCATCGATACGTAAACAAGACAGTATAGGTCTGTATGATCTTTGGGCGGGTGTGTGAGTCTGTCCAGGAACATCCAGACATCCTACAGAGTTCTGCAACAGGAGGCTGCTCCTGGTGTGAGGAGGATGTTTCTGCCTATTGTTGCCGGGACATCAAACACACCGGAGAATGTACACACAGACAGACTGGACGTCACGCGCGGCCTCAGTTTCAGCGGTACGGTCGGCCCTAATCTTTTGTTGTGTGTGTGTGTGTGTGTGTGGGTTGTGTGTTAAGTGCACGCCAAGCTCTGTAACAAAGGCACGACCGCCCTCCAAGGTCAAGAAAATGAAGGGAGCTTACGTTGTTTCGACACGCTAGCGATTCGAAGACACCGCTGCCAACGTGGTGGTATGTGTTTGGAATGGCAGGAATAAGCTTATTTTGATTTCTTGACGCTAAAACATTTATATTTACATTTAGGGCATTTAGCAGACGCTTTTGTCCAAAGCTACGTACAATAAGTCCATTTGTCGAAAGAGTGAAAGAACAATATATCACTGATGGTACAGGACGTTTGAATAGAACAATTTCAGGCTACATTGCTAGACTGATAGCAAGGTATTCTTCCAACAGACACTAAATAGACTGTGTTTTGGTTAGCATCAGTCACCAAATTCACCAGAATTGGTGACACACTGACTGCCCCGCAAAAGAAAGGCCAAACACTAAAATAATCCAATCACAGGAACAGTATTAAACACAGATTAGGCTAACAAAGTTAGAGTGCCGTGCCACTTTGCACCTCCTGGCACTAAAGGCAGACATTAAGAAAAGCCGACGGCACAACTGCTAATCAACCATCCATGGGTCTGCCGTTCAGGTTTGGTGTTTAGGGATTAGAAGTATCAACAAAGCTGTGACTGCTCAGGCTGAGCTATGGAAATGGGCTGAAGCATCACTTCATGCTGCCATGGTAACATACCAAAGGTCAGCTGTCTGCTGTTTACACACACACACACACACACACACACACACACACACACACGCACACACACACACGCACGCACGCACGCACGCACACACACACACACACGCACACACACACACACACTCAAACACACACGCACACACACACACGTAGTTTCAAGTTGCTGGCACACACACACACACACACACACACACACACACACACACACACACACATGCAACATGGTGTGTTGTCGTGTTACCTTCATATGTTTTGTGGCCCCTCTTGCTGAGCCACAAAACATACATACATAGAATTGTGTCTCGGTGTGTCGACCAAACTGCTTCCTTGTAAAAATATCTGAAGCCCTTCGGAAAAGGGGGGGGGGGGGGGGGTCAGTAGTCTGTAGAGTCGTTGTCCAGATGCTCTCTACGTTGCTCCTGCTGCAAGAAAAACAACAGACACTCCGGGCAGCACAATGCTAATATCTCTGTACGCAGTGTGGGCTAAGGACTGGCTACAGCCATTAGATCGCGGTGCACACCGGCCCGCAGGAAGCTAACGTAAAGCACATGTTTACAGTCAAGACGGACGCGGAAAACCCAAGCCTCTGTTTACATGTGACATAGCAAGACGCGATGGACACTGACTCCAGACAGGACGGGGGGGGGGGGGGGGCATTCCTTATTTCCTATTTCACCAACCTCTTTGCTTTTATTACTCACGCCAAGGCAGCCACTCTCTCCTGTTATGCGGCTAATTTACAGAGGAAATACTTGGGTGAGTAAATCACACAGAGAGGCTGTAATGGAAGACGAGTGAAATGGAAACAAGAGTCAGTCGCGAGTCAGATGGCATATGCCTCTGTGTGCGTGTGTGTGTGTGTGTCTGTGTCCGTGTGTCTGTGTGTGTGTGTGTCTGTGGGTGTACAAAGTTCTGGATGTGTGCCAGTGGGGGGAACAGAGAAAGGCTTTGTCACATGTTCTGCTTGTACACGGTAGTTTAAATTACAGTCACTCACTCTGGAATACAACGATGCAAATATGTTCTCGATGTGTGTGTGCATGTGTGTTGTGTGGGTGTGTGTGTGGGTGCATTTGCGTGTGTGTGTGTGTGTGTGTGTGTTGTGTGTGTGTGTATTTATACATATAATACATATAAAGATGGAACATTACCGATGACATTCTTGACTATCGTCATCCTAACGATGCGTGGCGCCAACTCCTTCCTTGAACTTCACCACACACACACACACACACACACACAAAGTAATCCCAGAGGTGAAGGACGTCTCGGAGGTGGTGGTGGGGTGGCGTGGGCGGTGGGCTTGGGGTTAAGTCCAAAGCAGAAACAACAACAGCGCATGAGAGTGCATCGGGAGCGGCGAAGACCACGGCCTCTTCATCCCGCTCCGCTCTTGCTCTGTGTCTGCCGAAGAATCTGTGCCGGCTGTTTGTCTCCTCTCTCTCTCTCTCTCTCTCTCTCTCTCTCTCTCTCTCTCTCTCTCTCTCTCTCTCTCTCTCTCTCTCTCTCTCTCTCTCACTCGCTCTTCTCTCTGTCACTCGCTTTTACCTCCTTGGCTACACAAACACACAGAGCTGTGCTGACAGAACTAAAGTGTCCGCTGAGCTGACGGTGAGTTTTACGTGGTGCGTGTGTATGTGTGTGTGTGTGTGTGCGTGTGTGTGTCTGCCTGTGTGTGTGTGTGTGTGTGTGTGTGTGCATGTGTGTGTGTCTGCCTGTGTGTGTGTGTGTGGTGTGTGTGTGTGTGTGTGTTTGAGGAATTGAGAGTATGCCTGTGGTCAGATTTTCCAGCTCCAGCTGCAGTGAAACAGAAACTTATTGAGCGCTGCCGCAAGCAGCCTATCAGGAGATAGCAGGAGGGCAGCGTGTGTGTGTGTGTGTGTGTGTGTTTATGGGTCTGTCAATGTCTGTCTGTGAGTGTGTGTGTGTGTGTGTGTGTGTGATGCATGTGTGCATGTTTTTGCACTGTGGTGGCCTGATCCCTGATCCATGGCCCACATGGCTGCAGAGGCATGGTGTGGTACTGCAGCACATGGAGTCTGAGGAAACTCCGCCCCCAACCGGGGCCTCTCATTGCGTCTGCCCAGGTGTGGACAATAGATGCCAATTAAGAGGTAATCAAACCGTGGTTAAAAGCCACAGAGCACAAAGGGCAGGCAGACTGGTTTGGGGAGAGGACAGGGGAGACCAGGATGGTCCACTGGGCCAGTTGCAGGGTAAGCAGCCTCTGGCCACCCTGTATGAATGTTTTGACTGTATTTTGGATTTTATTGGGAGTGGGGAAAGAATGGCCTTGCTAATGGATTACAAGAAGAAGATTTTAGGTTTGCTGTTTGTTCCCCTCCCCTTTCCCTGTGTGGGATTATTTTGATTAAAGATCTGAGTTTGTTATGCTGTAACCCTGGTTACGGCACCCTGTTTCATTCCAACTGGTCCACCCACTACAGTGTCTCACAAGGACAGGCTGCCACAGCATGGATACTTAATTATAATGATATCTGTTGGCCTTTGCCATTATTTGTTTTCTGTACTGACAACAAAAAGTAATCTAATAAATTTGACAACACTATAGATGAACTATAAAGTTTGGCTGTATCATATCTGGCAGGCAGCAGGCAAATGAACAAGGATACAGACAGGGTTGCAGACACATAACAATTAACATGAAAATAAAGAAACTACATAATAAAAAGGTTAAACGTCTTTGTATTCATGTATCAGTTTCACAAGTCATTAGCATCATGGATCGAGCAGGGCAGCACAAATCAATCACAACATCTGCAGCCAGCTATACCTGCCTCCAAGTAAGTATAGACATAAAAGACAATTAAACGCACCGTTCACCCAGATTTGAGCTCGAGCTTGTGATGTGGGGCTAATTGACTAAAGTGACGCTTTCCATTTTTCATAGACCTTTTCCACGTCTATTTTGTCTTTCCATGCTCAGACAATTCACAGTGCAATGAACCAGCACATATCACCCTGTTCTCCATCAGCACAGGGTTCCTTCTGACTCGGGTCCTGAGGCCTGCTTCCATATCCTGGAGATCAAGAGATGTCTTCTATCTGCAAGCTCCACCTCTAGCCCCTCCCCCTTCTCTCTCTTAGTCCATTCTCCATCTTTGTTATTCTTCTCCCCTTTATCCTCCCTGGTGCAGTTTATTGCCTTTACATTCCCCCTTTCCTTTCTCTCTCTCTTCTCTCTCCCTCCTCTCTCATCTCTCTGATCACTCTTTCCCTCTCTCTCCCTCCCTTCTCTCTGTCATCTCTCTCTCCATCCCTCTCCAATCACTATCTTTATCTCTCTCTCTCTCTCTCCCGCTCTCTCTCTCGCTCTCCCCCTGTCTCTCCTCCTCTCTCACTAGGCTAGTTGGCAGTTGATTGCAGCATCTTCAGGATTTCAATGTGATTCAATGTAATGTTGAATCTTTGGGTCACCTGGGCCCAATAAACCAGTGTGGGCTCACCCACCCTTTTCCTCCTCCCATTGTAGGGGCTGTGTGGACAGATCTGGATCTAGAAGCGGATCTAAAAAATAATCGAAAACACACCCACAACACAGGCATGCAAGTGACAAGTGCACAATAGAGGCATCCCAAAATGTACAGACAGAATAAACACACACACACATGCACAACGCACGTGCACACACACACACACACACTAACCCCTGCCTGGGAATACAGTACTGTTTATGCTAAGGTAGGAAACTGGTCCCAAAACACAGCTGACAGCTCTGCAGTTATTGTATTTCAAACAATGTGCGTGTGTGTGTGTGTGTGTGTGTGTGTGTGTGTGTGTGTTCACGCACACTGCTCCACGTGCTTCCAAATACAAGGACTTTGAGGAAGAGATTATTTGAGGGATGTGATTTGAACAATGAACAATTGATATTTTAGAAACCGTGATATTTTAGAAACAATCGTACTCTATCCCTTTGCACATACAAAAGAAATACTAGTTGTCTAGTACCAAAATGTGTGTGTGTGTGTGTGTGTGTGTGTGTGTGTGTGTGTGAAATGTTGCAAACTGATAGTACATACAAATGCAAGACAATGTTCAGTGCTTTGATTCTATTAGTTTGGCACTCGCATTGAAACAAGACATAACTTATTTAATATGTTATATGACGATATGACGACAGCCATTTCCCATAAAGCGCCATTCTGGACATGGGCCGCATGGCTCTTGAGAGAATGAACAAAGGTGTCCTTTCATTAAGATGTTCCCTCTCACATTCACCCATCAACCTCTCTTTTATTGCCCCTTTTCCTTTGTACTCTCTCGTGCATACCTAAATCCCATTTTAGAAACTTAAACACTCATTCATACATCACACAGCTCATTGGCGATTACGCCGTGTGGAGCAATTTACGAGCTTTTACCTCACGATAACATGTCTCTGAGCTGCAAGGGCTATTAGCGTATGAAAGGCCACGTCCACAAAGCTTTTACTGTAGACTAAGAGCCTGGAGAGACTTGTGCGTTAATGTTATGAAGTAAAAATAGACATTTGGGTCGGAAATATTCTGTTAGCAGCTCAAAATATCAGCCAATGGTGACAAAGGTTGCTAAAACTCATTCTCAGAATTATGTTTATTTGATTAGTAGTAGTGGCAGTAGTTTATATGCTAGATTTACTTGATTATAGTTTAGATTGTAGAAAAATGTAAAAAAAAATCATAATACAGGCTTATGATTCAGAAACAAGGGTATTACATAAACAGAGGATCGGGCAAGTTCCTGTCATGGGAGGAGAGGGACAGAGGCAGCCATTGCTTTGTGCGGAGGCCGTGCTGTTGTTTTTGTGGTGGTTCCTACCGACATGTGACCGATACACACCAAAGTCTACGGGCCGCGGATAATCCCATGACCCTCGCCGGCCGCACGCACGGATCTCTGTCCCGCTAAGGAACGCCACAGTGAGAACAGTCACACACACACGCATACACATACACGCATGCACGCGCTCACCCACACACACACACACACAGACGATTGCGAAACAAAAAGATCTTTATCATGGCAAAAATGATAAACAACCGAGATTGTAGAAGAGTTAGGTGTCTCAGGGGATGTGTGTGTTTGTTTATTTTTCTTGCACACACACACACACACACACACACACACACACACACACACACACACACACACCTTGCATCTCTATTAAAGGGCCTATATTTTACCACCAGGTGTGAGTGGTATTAGCCATGACTGTTTCAACATGTGACTAAAATTCATAGTGACTCACACAAA
>PIJE02000373.1:358965-381066 GCA_002895965.2 Coryphaenoides rupestris
ATTATCATGTATACATGTACATTATAACGTGTCTCCTTAACCACCTGGAGTACTCCCAGAATGCTACAGCAGCTCAATGTAATATAGCTCTGGATGAAAGTGTCTGAAACAGTCCAAATTCCTCAAAGATTTTGACTGCCTTGAATCGCTTTAGCAGAAACAAAAGCCACCACCAGACTATAAGGGAAGTACATTCTTTGAGGTTTGCTAGCATGTAGTTGGGGGGCTAAATCCATTGCATCTTGCTGTTTTGGTCTAAACTGTCATGTGGCATCAGTCCATCCAGCCCAGACATTACTTGCGCATCAATTCATTCCTACATGCTGAGATCAAGAGACATCGCACAACATAAAAACATACCGTTGGCCCATTGGTTTTTACGACATCCATAATATTATACAATCATCACTCACAAGGTATGGGGGGGAATACAGCCAAACCCACGCTGACAAAATGTCTACTCCTGCGTTGCTATGGCAAATGTGGTTTTCTCAACGTGCACATTATCACATTCCTGGGAGTCTCATGTACCGGTTTAGCCATGCTGCCTCCAGCGCTCGGCGTGCAGTCCAACACACCTCATGAGCTGCAGCAAGTTAATGACTTACTCTGCTTGCTTGATCACAACGAGAGGAACACATACACTCAACGCAACACACTCCTCAACACAGTTAGGAGTGGAGGATTAGGAGTGGAGAGAGCTGCTTAGCAACGACCCCCCCCCCCAGCTGCGGTATGGGGGTCACGAGTTAAATTCTCCGACACAGACGAAAAAATACTGTTCTTGTGAAGCGTTCCATAGTGAGAAGATGGTTTATGTTCATGTAGATCATTTACCAAAACAAAGATCAGTCACATATGATACCGATAAACAGTTGACCATTCAAACAATAATTCCATGGGGAAGAAAAAGGATGAAAGACAGCCAGTCGGCCACTTACACATGACAGATCCCATGGTGGTGCCGGTGTACCGGGTCCGCCCCGGGACCCAGATCGGTTAGAGCACGTCCACAGTCACACAGAGGGTCAAGCAGATCCCCCCCCCCTCAGCTTACAAGAGCCGTGGCTCCAACATGCCTGCCGACGCCGACCGGGTCCACTCAGAAACACATGGCGGCCGCTCCTGAAGCCATTGACACGCTGTGTGTGTGTGTGTGTGTGTGTGTGTGTGTGTTTTGGTTTGGTCCAACAGGGTCCACCTTGTCTCCGCGTCTCAGTCACGTTTCTCTCCACACAGAGGACAGAGCCCTCCTTCCCTCACAATGCCAGACGGGCCCCTGAAACCTGTACCCGGTCCCTCCCCCTTCCGATGTTCCTGCCCCTTCCCCCCCCTCCTTATTTCCTCCCCTCCTCTCCCTGGGACCACTGACAGCTATGGTATGGGGACAGAGCCTATGCATATGATACAATATTGGTATTAAAAGAGTGATTTTTTTGTATATGTTGGTCCTCTTATTTGATGTAGTTATTAGTTTATTTGTAAAAGAAAAGTATTCTACTTTAGAATTTCAGTTGCTTGTCTTGTGTAAAGAACGTGATAAAGAGAACAGATACCATACAGCTGTGAGTTGTTAAGTGCCAGTATGTGCTAAACGCCCTTGAAGCATATGGCCATCCACACACACACACACACACAACACACACACACACACACACACACACACACACACACACACACACACACACTTGCACACCTTTACACCAGATCCACCTTTCTTTACTCCCATTCCTTTCATCTAAAGCGTCTTGCATTGGCTTTGGTCCACACACACACACACACACACACACACACACACACACACACACACACACACACACACACACACACACACACACACACACACACACACACACACACACACACACACACACACACAAATTCACACTTCAGGGATTCTGTGTTGGGTTTACTGCAGGGTTAACTGATATAGCAATGAATTTCGGTTTGGTTCCTAAGAAGTGCAATTGGTGTATTTCTCTAGATTAGTTAGATATGAGGTCGTAGCACAAATCAGACTTTAAACAGTGTCTTTACATACCTATAACATACAGTAATGCAAAATAACTGCCAGATATTGAAAGCTCAAGGAATGCTGAAAAAAGGGGCAAAAGCACTTACTCACAGTATATTTTTTTGACACTTTTACAGCCAAAACAACAAAAGTGGTCCAGGCGGCCTGTTTGAGGCTTATGTGTTAAAGGGTTAATGATTAATATCTGAAGTCTGATGTCAGACAAGCTCAAATGCACACAGGAGAAGTTCGGAAAGCCTTTTTTTCCAGAAAGCATTCTGGCTAAGAAGTAGTTGTGTTGCCTAAACCTCACTAAGTAGTTCCCATTCATCCACCACAACCTCCACACACACACACACACACACACACACACACACACACACACACACACACACACACACACACACACACACACACACACACACACACACACACACACACACACACACAACCAATGGCAAGAAAAAACGAATTCAGCATAATAAAATGTGGTGTCAAATGTAGCAGTGGCCTGTACTACTAAGTCAACTGTGTTATACATCCATAGAGCTTGTTAAATGTTTCTTTGTGTAACCTGACAATGCAAGGCTATTTTTCTCACATTAATGCAGTTTCCCCTGGGCAAAAAAAAAAAGAAAAACAGGCACAACTTGGCAAACTAACACTTTTGGAAAACTGGGAAAGGCTTATAGTTACGAACAGACACTGTGACCTTGTGGCAGTATGATCACCAGCCAAACAGAGTTAGAATCCCACACATCACTGCTCTGTCGTGAAGAAAATAAGCCATTAAACATGTTAACACAAACACAAATAGTGTCATTTAGGCCACTTTACAACGGCACTTGAAGAGTGTCGCTCTGCTCGCGGCGCTGTAAATGACAGGCCGTGATATGGGTCACGAGAGCGACAGAAAAAACAAACCCCATTCCACTCCGTGAAGTATTAAAAATGTTTAATGCAATGCTTTTTTGGTATCCATGGAGAGGCTTGAGAGCCCCGCCCACCCAATACATGTGTATGGGGAAGCCACCACAGGCTACTTCTACTATGGCTCAAATACAGAATGCCGGCGCTGGCAGCACTGTTAGCTCGTTGTTGTCACAAACAAGGCTGTAAACAGATCCTCTGGGTCAAAGGGGAGGGGCTTGAACTCGAGTTTCAAAGTCAGGTGCAGGGAGGAGACCTCAATTACATCATCAACGACGTCACTTGTTGGCTGCTGCTGGTTCAGTGGGAACAGCCTCTGCATCTGGACCAAGGCCACAGGACAGACACACACACACAAACAGGAACAAGGCCAGAACCTGTTTTTTTTTTTTTTTTATATATATATATAAAGACTGTGTTTATGTGGGTATCTGAATTGTTTTGGACAAGCTATTTACATGGACGTTCTCTTCCCTATAGCAGACCTAACCAGCTATACCTAAATGACAAAGAAAAAAATAACAAAGAAAGAAATGACTGCAGATGCTCAGAGTAGATTTATTCAATAATGCTCTCAGCAAAGTTTGAATAATTAATGCGCGGTATGCTGCTATAAGTGGGTGGGTAATGGGAACAGCTGTCCCAGGGAAATGTGCACAATTAAGTGTTCAGTATGTACTACTCTCTCTCTTTCGTAAACACACACACATACACATACACACACATACACATACACATACACATACACATACACACATATACACATACACACACGCACGCATGTGTGCAGTGACACATGAGTTGAATGGGTTCGTGAAATCACAGGAGAACCGTTTGTTGTTCGCTGGCTTCCACACGGTGTTCCTGGTCATGTAGAGCTTTCACACACACACACACACACACACACACACAACACACACACACACACACACACACACACACACACAGATCATGTCACCCACAACAGCCTGGCTTCCCTGTGACTGCCCTATCAACTTTCCTTTCATCAAACATTTGTTATACACACACACACACACACACACACACACACACGTGAAATGTGAGCTTCGGAGATGTAAACAAACAAATGTGTATTAATGCCCTAGCCGGTAAACCGCAACTATGACAAAAACTCATTACTGCAATCGATGAGAAAAGAACTAGGCTAGTCGGTGCTATAAAAAAAAGATGGACTATTGTTCTATTGTGGTGTATTATTATTTCATTATTATTTCATTATTATTTAATTCGCTCGCCGCTCCCCAAGCCAGGAGCCACCAGAAAGCCCTGAAGTCTGACACTTGAGACTGGCTGGCTGCTACCGGTAGTAGCCTGGCTGGCCTCCAACACAGCAGAGCCTGTTGGAACGCAGGACTCTACCCACCCACCCCCCACCCAACACACACACACACACACACCCTCACCGCTGGTGTGACGGTGACAGGAAGAGGAAAGAGGAGAGAATGCAGCTCTGACGTCATAGCAACAAAGCCTTTTGTAAGTGGGTGGGTGGGCGTGTTGGGGGGGGGGGGGTGGCTTTGTTTTCACACGGGGTGGGGGGGCGATGGCGGGGGGCTTGCGATCATGGTCCTCATGGGGTGTGTGTGGGGTGGTGGTGCGGGGGCCAGTGTCCTCAGTGACGGACAGTGGAACAAACAACACGCCCAGGAGGACATCATCATCCATGTTCCGGTCCAATCCGGACACTGCGGCTCATGGGATTATTAATAAACAATATTTTGACTGGAACATAAAACGTCCACCACCCCCCACCCCCTTCCCTCTGGGTTATATGATGGCACAATACGATAAGCCGCAAGCAGGGGAAGCCGGTGAGCGATCTGTGTGTGTGTGTGTGTGTGTGTGTGAGTGAGGGGATGGAACACATCTGTCTCAGCTGTCTTGCAGCGGGACGGGTCCTCCCCATTGTTCCCAGCTCCTCATCACCTCCGCTGCCCATCGCAGGCCTGCAGCAGGAAGGAGGAGGAGGCTGAGGATAACTTTAGACCGCTCTCCTCAATGTCGCCCCTATTATGCAATTATACGTTTGACATATCGCGTTATGTAAAACGCTCGCCAGTTATTACGATAAATGCGTTCCTTGCGGATGACATGCCGACATTGTTCTCTGTCATGGCTTTGTCTATTTAAAAAAAAGACAAAACGTGATCAAAAGCGATGCTTACACTTGTATTACAAAGTGTTTGAGATACTAATTATATCACTAACACAGATGCCGAGACGGTGCCTGTCTGGGACAAAAATGTGAAACATCCCATGATGCCTCTCTCTCTCTCTCTCTCAAAGCTATAGGGAAACGCTTGAGCTGAAATGTGTTGCAGGCGGGCATGCTGGCGGCTGGCAGGATTGGATAAATATACAGAGTAGCTGCTAGTGATGTGGGCAGCACTCCAGACAAAAGACACAGTGCATCGAACCTTAAATGTGGGGTGCCTGTTTATACTCTTTAAGTAGTAGTATAGTAGCAGTCAAATAATATCTCGGGGAAGAGTTACAGCCATGCATTTCTGTTTTAAGATGGCACCTGATTCATGTTCTATATTATTATTATAATATTATTATAATATACATACAATTGATGCCAGGTTGTATTCCTCAACATGTGTCACGTAGCTTGCATAAAGAAGCGTAATATCTCAGTGGCAAAAGTGTTGATTTGTTGTTTTGCTAAGACAGAACCACAGAGTTGTTTTTGGATCTTTAACTGCCCAACACACAGCATGCCAAAAACCATTTAAACACACACACGCACTCACGCACACACGCACTCACGCACACACACACACACAGATATGAGTTAAAAGACTCTACAGCTGTAGAAACTATGCCCAGACATCATTGCCTTTGAAACCAACATATTGTAGCTATTACCCTGACTTGTTAAAGCATTTTCCATCCTTTTATGTGTGTGTGTGAGTGTGTGTGTGTGTGTGTGTGTGTGTGTGTCTGCACGCATGTATGTCTGTCTGCCTATACTGTCTATACTATCTGGTGTTGAGAACATGTTATATTATTGTAGCCTTGTGAGACCATGCCAATTTGCAAGTTCAACATTCTGTTTCTCTCTTAACATTGGTCAGGGCCAGGCTCCAAGTCATCCGCCCACAGTGCTTTCGGACCAATCGGCATCCTACGAGGAACCGCTGGCAGCTGCGGGCGTGGTGATTGACAGATGGTTCATCCAATCACCTGCCAGGTATTCTTTGAAAGTGCCTGCCCATTTAAAAGGATGACATCCCAGATGGTTCTGTGGTACAAACCATCTGGAGCGTCAGGTTAATATTATTGGGCTCCTGTTAGGAGATAAACACGGATAATGTACAGTTGCCATTTAAGAGCTGCTGTTTTTTTCTCATGTACTGAGAGTAGAGGTAACTACACACGTCTGGGCAACTGGAATCCAATGACATAACTCCGTAATACATACAGTATGATGATGATCAACGCTAATCTGTGTTTGTGTATGTATATGTACTGTATATACCGTATGTATAAAAAAATGTGCTAAAATTGGTTGTTGTTATGTAATGTTATGTAATGATGGTTTAAGTCGGGAATTCAGGAGACTGATTTTGGATGCCCCTTGTATGTCTGGCTATGTGGAGCTCTAGCAGGGGCACCAGTGTGTCTCAGAAGGCCCCGGGCGTGTGAGTCTATGTGTGGGCGGTCGGTGTAAAGGAAGTTCGGGGTAAAGTAAAGCCAAGAGTCCAAGTCCAGGACAGAGTGGGATTCAAACAGTTTCTTCAGCTTCCCTCACATCCCACACCAAAGCTACACAGCCTACAGTGTATCAGTAGGCCAATGCGGTCATGTGTCTCAGCCAGCTAACAACTAATCCTCTTAAGATTCCAGGCTCATTTATTCATTCATTCAACCACCCCATGCTTAGCAAGCCTCGGTAAGGAAACTAAACACACTGACGACACATAATGATATGGTGTGTTTTCATCCATTGCCGATACACACAGGCTTGCGTCTATAAGAATGTATTGCATCCGTGTGTCAGCCATATGTCTTCATTAACAAACTCCCATCCATGTGTCTGTCTAAACCCAAAGACGTGTTACAGCACTGCATTCTAGATTTTCCACACCAGTTTGGGTCCTATAGAATCCATACGGGATCCTTTTTATAGCGTCCTTCTACCCTACCCAGAGGGGATTCCCTGGCAACACAAGACGCACTGTCCTCTCACTACAATGTGTCCTCCGTAACCAGTAGCAACAACACACGGCAGCACTTTCTCTGACCTTCCCGGAACCCGGCCTTTTTCACAGCTGGAACAGGCGCTCTGTTCATGATCAACAGCCGCTGGAGCATCGGGGGGGACGGGGCAAAGGGGGTATTGGGGGGCAGGGGACAGGGGGAGGGCTGAGGATCAACGAACACAAATGCAATCATTCCATCCCGGTGATGCACACACGCATATTTATATTATGGGGAGGAAGTCACTGCCACGCTTGGATAGGGAGAGGGCAACCATTTTGAAATGAGAGTACCCATAAACGTGCTGTCATGCATTATAGATACACACACACACACACACACACACACACACACACACACACAAACACACCACACACATGTGGGTGAGTGTGTGTGTAAGTTCTGGTAAATGGCGCACACTGCCATGTCACATACACCTGCCTCGCTGATGTCACCAGCGACCAATCGGGGACGAGGTCACGCTGATGTGAGAGGGGATGGAGAATAATAGTGTGTGAATATGTGTTTAAAGGCTGTAAAGACTATGGTGGGAGTGTTTGGTGTTAATGGATGGTCTCGATATAGCTTTAGAATAGTTATCATAAGAAGCTTGGCCTAGGTTCTCTCTCTCTCTCCTCTCTCTCTCTCTCTCTCTCTCTCTCTCTCTCTCTCTCTCTCTCTCTCTCTCTCTCTCTCTCTCTCTCTCTCTCTCTCTGTTGCACTTTCATCTTCCCACACACAAAATCTCACCAACGGCACCACCACTGGAAAACTGCACTGTGGCCTGTCTGTTTTTTACTCAAACTCTGGACTAAAATCTGTGTTGTTTTTGGATCAATATAAATTGCCAGTCTATGCTAATCTATGGGCTATAGCAAATTATCTCTACATAAGTGTAATGTGCTGCATGTGTCTCTGACTGAAATAGATGAAAAAGGATTAGATTTTAGAATATGGGAAGCAGGAAAGATTAAATTAGATCAACAATGTCATAGTATCATCACGCTAGCTCCAACTGACCTGACATCCAAGAATGACTATAATGAGATCCAAACTGAATATTTCATATCTAAACATACTGATGGACAGCTTATAAATATCACTAAATATTAGGTAGCTTAGATAAGAATACACACTGTATTAATCCTGGGGGGAAATTCAGGATATAATCTTCTTCTTTCTCCATATTTGACTGACTTTAATTAGATTTGTGTTGATTTGTGTTTTTTATGTAAAATGCACTCTGCTTTAGAAAAGGAGAATAAACAAGTGAGGTCTATATACCGTGCTGTTTCACTGACATGAAGAGATCCTGGAGAGCAACTTGACGTTGTTGTTCGTCACGAGACGTTTGAACACAGCACAAGTGAGCACCCTGCTGGTGTAGAACTGGTAATAACACCACTGACAAAGGTGAGAACAAGAAGGGACAATATAAATAGACAAAGAATCTGACGGAGTGGGGGGGGAGAGGTTGCACAGAAGGAGTGTGACAGAGGTGTGAATACTGCAAATGTGTAAAGAAGATGCAAGCTAGAGAGAGACATATTTTGTTACCTTTTTGTTCCTACTGGGTCAAGTATTACCACAATTTGTACTATAAAATAATCACAAAGATATAAAGACAAAACCTTGTATGTGTGACGACAAATGAAGCCATTTCTTCGAGCTACCATCCGACGTGAGGCTTATCCCCCCCCCCCATGCTAAAATCAATGCCCGCTCCACATCGCCTCTCACAGTTTCTATGGCAACGCTGCGTGCCGTGCGCGCAGCCCCTCCCCCTCCCTCTCCCCCTCCCTCTGCCGCCATGATGCAGGAAGTGCCGGGAAGGAGGCTGTCCCTGTGGCAGTCTCCAGCGTGGCACAATAACCTACTTCCCCCGTACGGGAACACACAAGGCAACCAAGTGGTGACGGAGGAGGAGGGGGAGGAGGAGGAGGAGGAGGAGGGGGAGGAGGAGGAGGAGGAGGAAAAAAGGGGAGGGTTAGGAGCCGAGTAGGAAGATGGCGAGTGGCAGAAAGACGGTAATGCAGAGGAAAGGAGGAGAGATGGGCGGAGGAGGATGGAAAAAAGCAGAGGGATGGAGATCAGGAAATCAATAGAGAGAGAGATGGAGAGAGCTTGGGAAAGAGGAGAGAGGAGACGAGAGGAGAGGGAACAAGGAAGGAGGAGAGGAGCAGAAAGAGGAGGACAGAATGAGGCCAGAGAAAGAGATAGATCGATGGAAACTACGAGTGTGAAATGGAGAACGTGGAGTAAAAGAAAGAATGTACATAAGTGGTGTTATGTGTAGACATCATAGTGTATTAAATCGTGATAATGCACCATTAGAGATAAACGTATATCAAATAATGACATAAATACATGACAATCCATGTAATGCACAAATAAGGTTTAGGCTTGAAACATCTGAAAGCAGTAGTTGTCTCTATGTATGCACATTTGCATCACACATCATGTAAGCTCAATATGACAGCTTCAGAGGAATCCTCAGATCAGCATCTCGGTCGAACATCCACTCAACGTTATGTTAAATATCAATAGCTATATCAATAGCCATGATATGACTTCAACGACCTTGTACAAGACGCTTCACACAATCAAGACGATATCAAGGTCTCTCCGTCGACCTGCTTCTGGCTAATAAACGCAATAACGACCTTCAATTACAGCTTATTTATGACCCTTGGCGGATACGGCCGTACAGTACATCGATAGAATTCACCTGCAGTTTCCTTGAGCTGTGGGACAGTGCGCCAAGAAATACACACACACACACACACACACACACACACACACACACACACACATTCACACGGGCACACACACATTCACATGGGCGGCGCGCACACACACACACACACACACACACACACACACACACACACACACACACACACACACACACACACACACACACACACAGGTGCAACTACAACTGTCTTCATCTAACTACAACCCCACAGACAGGTAGGGCTGTGCACAACGTCCAATACACACCAATGTCCAATACACACCATGGCCATCTCCCGCCCACACACACACACACACACACACACACTCTCTCTCTCGATAAATTTTTTCAGTGAATTCAGTGAATGTGTGTGTGTGTGTGTGTGTGTGTGTGTGTGTGTGTGTGTGTGTGTGTGCGTGTGTGTGTGTGTGTGTGTGTATGACTTACCGATGTGTGTGATGACACACTCCACCCTCTGTAGCAGCTCCTGCACCGACATCTCCTCCTCTTGCAGCCAATACAGCATCTCAGGGAGTGGGGTCGCATCCACCGCTAGCCCGTCCCTCTTTCCCTCTCTCTCTCTACCCCACACTCCCTCGCCCCCTCTCTCTCTCTCTACCACGCCTCCTCTCTCTTTCCCCTTACCTCGGCGTTCTCACCGCCTCGAGTCCGCCACCCCTCCCGCACGCGTGTGCAGTGCACTCACTGCACTCCACTGCAATGTTTTGGTTTTTTTGTGATGCCCTCTCTCTCTCTATCTCTGCCTCCTAATGTCTCTCTCTCTCTTCCGGCAGGTTTTGATCTTTAATGTAGAATGCAGAATGTGTAGAATTGTAGAATTTTTCTTCTTCTTCCACTTATAATTCCTATTTATGGTTCTTACGTTTTTTGCGTTCTGTGCTTTTCTTCTTTGGGTTATTTCTCTTTTCCGCCTTGTACAGGATAGTTCTTGTTTTGTCTCTTTCTCTGTCAGATGATCCTCCTCTCTTGAATTACTACAACCGTAGAGCCCCCACGGTGATGCAGCCACTCCCAAGTAGACTCCAGCCAGCCAGCCAGTCGGCCCAGTCACTGCCAGTCACTTCTGAAGGGAACAAATCCTCTGATTCCAGATATAGAAGACCTCCAGAAAATGTCCATGTGTAAACAAACCGAAATACAACAAAAATCCCTTAAAAAAATTTAAATAGCTAAAGAAAAGTCGAAAAGTAGAAATGTAAGTGGATCCTCTTTGTGAGTATCAGTCCATTCCCAGTATTATCAGAGGAGAACCGGTCCATCTCTTCCACACGGCAGCAGGGAGAGACGGCTGCCTGTGCTGAGGGGTTATTGTGTCTTTGTGTGTGTGTGTGTGTGTGTGTGTGTGTGTGTACAGCTATACTGATGCTCTTGTTTGCTCTGATAAAGGAGCTGAGTCACAAGGCAGGAGCGAATCAGAGGGCGGCTACACCTGCCCTAGGGAAAACAAGGAAGAGACAAGAGAGAGGTGGATGGAGAGAGAGAGAGAGAGAGAGAGAGAGAGAGGAGAGAGGAGAGAGAGAGAGAGAGAGATGGAGAGGGGGAGGGGCTAGGGGTGTTAATGAATCAAATAATATGGAGCCTGGAGCCAGACATTTAATGGAATGGACTGAGGAGGGCAAATGCATTGCCTTTGTCTTTGTGATGTCTTAGCGTTTAAAGTTTATTTCAGGGATGGTTACTAATTTATATTGCATTTTAACAATGGAAATACAAAGTGTATCTATAAGTTACACGAAGAGAATGGAGGAGAATGCAGCATAATACCACTAAAACAATAAGACAACAAAGTGGAAAATAGTGTTGGCAATATCATGCATGATGGATGCAAAAACAATGGCTATATAAGTAAATTAAAGTGTCAAAAAGCTGATTTTGGACATTTTACGATTGTAACTGTGACGACAATACGTGCAACGCAAATAGTCCACGCACCTGATTCCACTGGACAATAACAACCGCGTCGGCTCCTCCGGTCCCGTCAAAAGCCGCCGCTCCTCCTCCTCCTCCTCCTCCTCTTGATGGAAGCTGATTTGCGAACCACGGGGCGCGATCATCTTCCTATAGGCCCGATGCCCCCCTGGGGACCCACGGCCCGGGAGGAGGAGACCATTAGCAGGAGGAGCCATCTGCGCCTCCCGTCCACAGCTGGGTCTCTGCGCTCTGCCAGCCAGCGCCATGTCCTGCTGAACGCTGCGAGACAACAGAAACATGGGACTTTAATGGCATTGCAGCTGATGAGCTTGGCCACAGGAAATGCGTGATGAATGACTCAATTATATATAGGCTTTTTTACATTTCTGTACTTTGTAGGCCTATGTTGTGTTTATAGGCCAATTTGTGAATAATAAAATACGATAAGATAATAATTTAAGATAGAATGTATTGATCCCGAAGGAAATTCTTGTGCCAGGTTGCACAGCAATAGAATAGAATAAAACAATAGAGAAATAATAATAATAAAAGAATATAACAAATGTACAGTAAGTCTAAGGTCCTAGGAGGAAATGTATAAATATAGAAGATAAAGAAGACAAAGTCAGCCAAAAAGCAATATTGGCAATAATTGAAGTGTAATATAAGGGTTGAATAATAATAAAAGAAGAGGAGAGTATTGCACACGATATTAAGAATATTAAGAATATTGCACATAATGATGGCGGTCATGTACAGTGGCATGGTAATATTCCAAGGATTATATTGAGAAGAAGTATTAACACTTCTTCTGCTTCTTATTATTATTAATACATATTTTGTACAGATCCACGAATTTGTAGAGAATGAATGAGTTCATTTCACGACCCACGCTTTAAATAATATTGCATCTATTTAGTGACGCAGGTCCACCTGTTCAGGGAGAGAGAGAGAGAGAGAGAGAGAGAGAGAGAGAGAGAGAGAGAGAGAGAGAGAGAGAGAGAGAGAGAGAGAGAGAGAGAGAGAGAGACAGCTTCAGCACCAGCGGCTTCTGATTGGTCGCGCCGTAACATCGTGACAGGAAGTACTCTTGTTCAGGGCGGGAAATTCTGCCATGGCCACATTCCCGCGACACAACAGAAGCACAGCGCGAGACTAGTTCACCTCCCGCTGCTAGCGCGTGTATCGGATTACTGTTACGTTATCTCGACGGCCCGGGTTCAAGGTAAGGGTTCTAGTAGCTGTGTAGCATATCGGCGACGCGTGGTGGTGTTGTTGTTCGCTTTGGTTCAGTAAAGCGAGTTACATTACATTACAATGAAACGGACACACACACACACACACACACACACCAACCAACCACCCTTCATAAACTCAACACTGTGTTGTTGTAACCGACTTCTAATCGTGACTCAATACATCCAAAGCTGATCAATGACTGTCATTAGTCCAGGAGTTCATCATTTATCCTGCAATGATGAAACTTTGAAAACATGCCCATTGTGAGTGTCTCCATCGTCATGTGTGTCAGGCGGCTGGAGCCATGCGGCCGTTTTTGAAGGGGACGTCTGTCCAATCCAACAAGGTCCAGAAAGACAAGGCTGCCCCGGGGAGCAGCACCGAGAAGAAGGCCAGACCTGTCCCCTGGGTCGAGAAATAGTAAGAGAGATGGAGCCTGAACTATTTTAAATGCCGCTTGATCTGTTTGTCATTAGTACCCGAATATACAATTAGTGACATCCTACCTGAGAGTAAGATATGTATTTTTTATACTATAACTACTTGCTTTTAACAAAACGTAAAGGTCTGCATCTATTGTATAAATGTGTCATGGTAGCCTTCTTCATTAAATGTCCACAAAGCTTGCCTCGGCTGTTTTCATGTTAAACTATGTGTGTGTGTGTGTGTGTGTGTGTGTGTGTGTGTGTGATGCGGGGGGGAATCATCCAATGACACCCTGCCAGTGAAATATTGATCAACACAAGACTCTAGCACAACACCACTGCAAAAACTCACACGGAACCCGCTGGTGCACCTGCTGCATGTAATGAAGACCTGCCTTGTCTGACCTCACAGCAGGCCCAAGTGTGTGGATGAAGTCGCTTTTCAAGAAGAGGTGGTGGCAGTATTGAAGAAGTCTTTGGAGGGGGCAGACGTGAGTAGCGTCCAGTGCTGACATGCACGCCTTCACACAACAAACCTCGTCAAATTATTGCGATGGCACTATTGTCATTAAACATGTGTTGTTTTTTTGTAGCTGCCCAACCTGCTTTTCTATGGTCCCCCTGGAACAGGAAAGACCTTGACCATCCTTGCAGCATCCAGAGAACTCTTTGGGTAAGATGCTGGCTTTAATAAACAGCAGTTGAAGGCTGAGCTCTGTTGTGATTGCAACCCAAATGCCCATGTGTTTATTATAACACTACAAATAACATTAATAACACAGAAAATGTAACAGAAAATTAATAACACAGGAAATGATCTTATCCCTTAAGTTTTGTGGAATATTATCATGAATAGTATTAGAATACCGCCAAACTGCGCGTGTGTGGGCATGAATCGTGACCCATCTCTCTTGTTCCTGTAGTCCAGAGCTGTACAAGCAGAGGGTGTTGGAGCTGAATGCCTCAGATGAGCGTGGGATCCAGGTGGTCCGGGAGAAGGTCAAGCGCTTTGCACAGCTTACCGTGGCAGGAACACGCACAGAGTAAGACTCTTCACAGGTCACACTCTGCACCCATCTGTGCCAATGGATGTATTGTCATCATTTGTCATTTAATGCCACGGTTAAACCAAACAAAGTCAAATGCATGGATTCCCTGTCTGGCTTGTAAAGGTAGTTATCTCTTAGTTAGTTGTCTCTTACTAAGACCCACGGCGAGGCCGCTTTTAGCCTCTATGGCCCCAGCCTCTGGTATAGCTTGCCAGAGGACCTGAGGGTTGCAGAAAGTGTCTTTAAAATCTTTAAAAAGAAGAATGAAAATGCATCTTTTTAGCCTGGCTTTTAACTAGTGTTTTTATTATAATGTTATTGATACATTTTTCATGTTTTGTTTTTAAAACTTGTGCTTTTTTGATCTTCTCTTATTTCTCTTGTTTTATGTTCAGCACGTGGAGTTGCATTTGATGTTTGACTTGTGCTGTAGCAATAAAGTTTGATTGATTGTATTGTATATATTGAAACACATGAAGAGTAATGTGTTTATTTATTTGTATGATGTACCTTCCAGTGGGAAGAAGTGTCCTCCCTTCATGATCATCATCCTGGACGAGGCGGACTCCATGACTGGTGCAGCCCAGGCTGCCCTCAGGAGGACCATGGAGAAGGAGTCTCGCACCACGCGCTTCTGTCTCATCTGCAATTATGTCAGCAGGTACGAGTTGCCAACAGCAAAGTCAAGGCTCCATCCAGTCAGTAACGCTTCCTGTCTAGTTATGAACCCCCATTGGATGCAGTGGACCCCAATTATATTTGTTGTCAGGGTCCCCCCCTTTGGTAAAAATAAGTAATGCCGCCGCCCCTCCACACACTCATTCCCACCGTTCTTGGTAAGTTCTTGTATTTCTGGATAAATTATCCCTTCCATTCCATCTCCCTGGGCCGCTTTGCAGTACCCAGTACCCCTGCACCTTCCACGCTGGGAAACACGACTGTAGAGGATTGATTGACGATTTATTAATTTGTTTACAAAACCTACACAGTTGGCAAAGCAACGAAGATCCAGAGAAACGGTGACCCTGATCAATGATAAAGCCTAAAGGCTGTGGGTTTGATTTCCCCCAGCATCATCTCCCCGGCCCATCTGTATGTTCTGTCTGCTTTCTTGCAGGATCATCGAGCCGCTGACCTCCAGGTGTTCTAAATTCCGCTTCAAGCCACTGGCCAATCAGATCCAAGAGGAGAGGCTGGTGGGCATTTGTGCAAAGGAGAACCTCAAGTACTCCAAAGAGGTAGAGTGTGAATGGTTCCATGTGCACAGGGACACACATGATTGGCTAGAGATCAGTGCTTGCAAGAAGTCATTTGGACCTTTTTCTTTTTACTTAAATAGGCTACAGCGTTATTGAAGTGTTCACACATTCAAGCCTTTCTTTTAACTGTTGTCCGTGAGCTTCTGTAAAGCCTGCTCCTAATGTATGTGTCTATAAAAAATAAATCTATACATATTTTGGCATATCATTAGGCCAGTGTTTTTCAACCACTGTGCCGCAAGATCGTCAGGTGTGCCGTGGGAAATTATCCAATTTCACTTAATTGGTCCAAAAAATATTATGTAGTTACTGCCATGGTTGAGTGTCTGTGCCTGCAATGTAGTGACTGGCAGTAGGTAGCGCAATAATGACCTTGTTGTTAATTTAAGACAATAGAATTAGTGATGCATGCGATGTGTCATTTTGTCAAATTTTTGGTTGGTGGTGTGCCGCAGGATTTTTTTAATGTCAAAAATGTGCCTTGCCCCAAAAAAGATTGGATTAGGCTACTCACTGTAAGCCCCACAGCTATGCTAGTGGGCGGTTGTGCTGTGAAATGGTGAAATGAGTAAGCTGATGAAAACTTGTAAGTCCCATACTTATGGGCATGACGCCGCGTTTCCATTTTTCTCAGTCGTGTTCCGTCACCTCATGGCTTTTTTGTTTTTCATGGTGTTTTTCAGCTGTTTTATTTCGCGATTTTATTTTCACCATTGTTCCGGTACCTCCCTTGTTACAAATGAAGCACTGCTGGAATGTAACGCTGAAGAGGGTGTGGGAACCCTGGGGCGATGTTATATGGTCGCTGCATGTACAAAGACTGGCTGCTTCTACATCTTTATCTCATCTATCTCTCTGTAGGGTACAGCGGTGAAGGTGTCTGAGGGTGACCTGCGGAAGGCCATCACGTTCCTCCAGAGCGCCGCGCCTCAACGTAGACAAAGAGATCACAGAGAAGACTGTTGTGGAGATAGCCGGAGTGAGTCCTCTCTCCATAACTCACCTGGCCGTCTTTCATCGCCACTTGATTGGAAGTGATTGGAATCGTGCGGCCATTGTTATATTATATCCATGACCAGAACCCTTTTCTGGACCACAGGCTATGCACATAACAAACAAATATGTTATAACAGGGTGCAGAGGAAACAAAGTGTGTCTAATCTAACCCTTTGCACATTTGCTTACTCTTATTTAGCTATTGAGATAGCGATGTAGCGATCTATTTTACAATTAATAATATTCATAATACATAATCGATGTTTGCACGTTTTGCTGTTGGGGAATCCTACCAGTGTTTTGCTTGAGAGTCGAGTGACCTTCTTGATTCATTTGGTTAGTTTTAGCATGGCTACTTCTTCAACCACTTTATACATTAACTCTAATCTAATCTCCATTGGCAATATTGTCCTATTGTTTTGTTTTGTTCCAGGTAGTCCCTACCAAAATGATAGATGGCTTACTTGAAGTCTGCCTCAAGGGGACTTTTGAGAAAGTTCAAAGTGCCATTAAGGTAAGCACTCTCTTCCCTAAAGGATGCTGGGGTTTGGAAGGGCCACAATACATTAGACTCCTGCCTATTAAAGGTTACATTGTAAAATGTATATTGCCAAAAGCAGTTTGTTAAAGAGGCCTGGGCAATATATGGATGTTATATCGATATAAAACTAGATCATCTTACATTTTGGATATTGTGATGTTGTGATAAGGCATAAGTGTTGTCTTTCCCTAGTTTTAAAGTCGACGTTACTGTAAGTTCTCACTAGATTCCTCTGAGAATGAAACCATAATTTGCCTTTACCCACTTCAGTCATTATATCCACACTACTGATGATTATTATTATTATTTTTTAACCACAGTTATGTAACCCTTCTTACTTTTTCACTTCACCTGACACAATGAAGGTTTGTTGTTTTCCAGATCATGGTGGATGAAGGCTATGCAGCCACACAGATCCTGACCCAGCTCCACGAGATTGTGATTGAACAGGACCTGAACGACAAGCAAAAGTCAGCCATCACAGAGAAGATGGCGGTACGTAACCCACGTGTGTGTGTGTGTGCGTGTGCGTGTGCGTGTGCGCGTGCGCGTGCGTGCGTGCGATTCAACACGCTAAAGCTAGTTCTGCTTTGCGAACACCATTACCCTAATACGCCTTGCACAGTCACTGATGGTAATGTACCACTGATGGTTTATTAACACATAATACTTTGTCAACCCGGATATGAAGTGATTAACTGTTTACTGAGAGGCTTTGTAGATGACTCGACATGCACCTCTTCCTGTCTTGATCTCTCCAGGTCGTGGATAAGTGCTTGGCAGACGGGGCAGACGAGTATCTCCAGATGTTGAGCCTGTGTTCGGTCATTATGGAGCAGGCTGCTAGCGCCTGACCCTGCGGGTCAAGGCGCAGACTGTGGTTCTGCCGACAGAACAATTCTGGATCCTCATCTTGCAGAACACAAGCACTTGTATCTCTTACCCTGGCAGAACAATTTCCAACAGGCGTATATGCAGAATTCATCGTAGGACCTTAAGTGAATATTTTTGTACTTTATTGGCCATCAAACGCCGTGGCCTTTTGGATTAAAAGCCCCCGATTAAAAATGTTGCAAGGGGAGCTTTCATCATAATTGAAACTTGGAAATTGAAGCAAGTGCTTCTAAAGCCTGATGAGAAGTTATAATGTCACTCGGACAGCACCAAGCACACATCATGCAATTGCTGTTTATTATGACTGATTCTCATTGATGTCAATTGAGGTCATGCCTACTGCCCTTGATACTTGATACCAGGCGACATCAAGATCCATACCATTCCCATTCAAACCGTTCATCTGGTCGCTATTTCAGCATAGCAGAAATGGCAATTGCAACAGCTTGTGTTTTACCAGGGATGGTAATACCTTGAATACTCCCTTTCAGAGTCATCTGTTCAGATGCCCACCTGTTAAGATACCTTACCGTCATTATGTTTATATGCTCTTTGTATTTTATGACTTTTATTAAAAGTAATTTTGTATGTTGTTGCTTGTGTTCAGCTCATCATTCACAAATCATGACACTTTAGGAACATTTAGTAAATATTAAGCAATAGCTCACGACAGGCCGTTGTATATGGTTATTATATTACAGCTAACGGGCGTGGTTTATTGTGCAATTGTGCTCTTCTCATGTGTCCTGCACTGCACTGTGTGTGAGAGTGGGGGGGATGGGTACTGCTTGATGCGTAATGACGTCACTGCACAGTGTGTGAGTGGGCGGGAATGGGGACTGGTTGATGCAGTCGCTGAAGAACTGTCCAGTGTCAGTGGGTTGACTTTCAAAACTGCTTGTAGGCTTGCATTTGTTGTGAGGTGGATGTGTGTCGCTTGGCGTGGCGAGGATGTTGCTCCACTTTCTCCGCTCACCGAGTGTCGGTCGCCAATAGCTCTGGAGAGAGGGTTCGCACTTGTTTTCCCCTCACAGGCGGAGTGATATCAATTGTGAAAACGAATTAGACTCATAGCCGTAAAAAACAGGTATTAATAACAGATCAACATTGTTTGATAACAAAAAGATGATAAACAATAAAATCGATAATAAATAATACAAATAATAAAATAAAGGCCGTCAAGTCCAGTACACTTTATTTTTTATAGGCATTAATGTGTCTGGGGAGAAGGAAGCCTGGGGGGCCCTGCTTAGCCGGCTGCCACCGCGACCCGGCCCCGGATAAGCGGACAAGAATGGATGGATAATCACTGTCTCAAAGGGTTTTGCAGGCCAAATGATCATGACACCCTCCTAACCCTAGCCCCCCCAGAGGGCAAGAAAAAACTCCCTTATCAAGGAAGAAATCTTGAGAAGGAACGCAGAAGGGGGGATCCCTCCTTCAGGGACAGTGTCGAGGTGTCATGATAGGACAGGACAGGATAAGATAAGATAGGGGGGAGGGAGAGGTTAGGGTGAGGGGAAGTGGAAGGGAGATGATTAGGGTAGAAGAGAGCAAGAGGTTAGGGAAAGAGGAAGGAAGAGGTTGGGATGGGGACCGGACCGGTCACCATCTTCACTCTTGCAGCCTCTGGGATTGTAGGATTCTTTGGCCTGGCCCTAATAATATTTCCAGCGATAATAATGCCATTGTGAATTACAATTGCCACACCCTGCTTCTGAGGCAGAAGTCATGGCTTTGCATCCAAACGGGGTATGGGCTGGTGCTGTAGTCGTGGGTTTGAGTTCCACTGAGGCTTAGCCTGGCACTGAGGCAGAGCTTTGGCCCGGTGCTGACGTTGTGGTTTCGAGTCCAACCGGGGTTTGGCCTGTCGCTGAACCGTGGGTTTGGGTCCCACCGAGGTTTGGGCTGGCACTGAGGCGGGCTCTGGTGCTGTTGGCTGTTCTGAGCTGGTCATGCTTTCCATTTCCTGATAAGATAAGATAGAACTTTATTAATCCCAAAGGAAATTCTTGAAAAATAAAATAAACAGATTTACAAATGTACAGTAAGTCTAAGTCCTAGAAGAAGTATAAAAATATAAGTGAAGTCGAGAAAATATAGTTAAGATAAGATATTCAGTCCACAAAAACAATTTGCCAATAATTAAAGAGTAATAAAAGGGTAGTAATAATAATAATGGTAAGCATGATAAAGAATTGCACATGATAAAGAATATTAAGAATATTAAGAATATTGCACAAGATGATGAAAGGTAATGTAGCATGGTAATATTGCACGGATAATATTAAGAAGAAGTATTGCACATGACATTAAGAATATTGCATATGATAATGAGAGGAGATGAGAGGTAATTCCCACCTGCTGCTGTTCCAGGCAGTTAAAGTGAACGCGAGGCACCATCCCATTCACTCTCCTGGGTTGATGGGATCTGTCAAGTCGAAGAATAGACATAATTATTATCAATTATGTCAAGTCTGTCAAGTCTGTCAAGTCTGTCAATTATGTCAAGTCTGTCAAGTAGGTCCGCACAGGTGCGCTTCAGAACGATAAGTGGCCGGTGCGACAGTGAGAGCCACTTATATACTGGCCGCATACGTTGGGGCGCACACCGATTGGTTGCTTGCAGTCACGTGGTTAAGCTTAGCACGTGACAATGGAATGTGCAACATGCCTGGGCCGCGGCAACATGCCTGGGCTTGTTGAGCTCCCCCTAGCGGCGAGGGGCCTCCAATACGCTATGAAAGTCTCGTGTCATCACATAGCCTGGACTATTGCAATGCCCTCCTGGTGGGGGCATCTGCAAAATGCATAAACCGGCTGCAGTACGTCCAAAATTGTGCTGCCCGTGTTCTCACCCACACCTCCCGCCGTGAGCACATCACTCCAGTGTTATTCAGCCTACACTGGCTCCCTGTCAGTTCACGCATTGACTTTAAAGTTCTAACCCACACCTACCAAGCCATCCATGCCACTGGCCCATCCGACCTCTCTGACCTTATCGAACTGTCCTGCCCAACACGTACACTCCGCTCCTCCAGCTCCATCTCTCTGCAGCAGCCACGCTGCAGACTTAAAACCATGGGAGCCAGGGCTTTCAGTTGTGCTGCTCCACGGCTGTGGAACTCACTCCCAGACCCCATCAAAGAGGCAGAGTCACTCAAATCTTTCAAAGCTCTCCTCAAAACACACCTCTTTAGACGGGCATTTAAGGACCTGTGTTAACATTTTTATAGTTTTTTTGTTTGTTCGCTTTTAACTGATCCTCCCATGTACAGCGCTTTGGGTTCGAGAAATGCGCTCAATAAATTTGAATTATTATTATTATAGCAACGGGTCGATGGAGACAAACAATCAGATCCAGCGTTGTCTCCAGTTGGTTTCGATGGCATCTCCACACTTTTTAGGGATGAAACTAAACTAATAAAGAAAGGTAAACTGGCTTACCACACAGCTCAACTTATTGCTTTCACTTTCTGTGGTACTGAGAGTTTTATATTTGGCAGTGTAAATGTTCGTATGAGTGATTAAAACTTACAATAACCGTCAATGGCGCTTAACAAGCTAATTTAACCGAATGACAGTTTGTCTCCAAGGTACGTTCTGTTTATGAAAATGATGTCATCACTTTCACAGCACATCATCCCATCTATTTTTTTTATATATTTTTAGGTATTTATGTATTATTATTATTTTATTATTATTATTATTATTATTATTATTTTGGTGGGGGGGGGAATAATTGAGTGTGTGTTGAAATGCAAAACCAAGTTATACCTACTTTATTTGCTAATAAAAATATGATTGATTGGTTTGCTGACTGTCTGTATCATGACGATAATGAGGGTGACGTGAACG
>PIJE02000374.1:0-42500 GCA_002895965.2 Coryphaenoides rupestris
TTACAATGATGTCCAACTTGTAAGGATCATGCATTTGTGGGATGAGCAGCACAGCTGATTATGTGGGTAGCGCCCAAGTAGAATTTGCCAAAATTCTCTGCCAATGCTAAACAGTGTATTCTCCTGTTGGTATTTACTCTTGTTTTGACTTGTGGATTGGATGATTGAACTCTCTATCAGTAACAAGGAACAAACAAGACATATTGGCAATTTTACACTTTATTAATTGAATACATCGTTAGGTGTGCTTGCATAGCAGTTACGGAAATTAGAACACCATTAATCTGAACGTGTACGTAAAAGACAAACAAGCAGGAGCTTAAGTGCATTTCGGGTACATTTATTTATTAAATTGTAAGTTTTTTAATTTTCATTTTAAATCTTACAAAGGAAATTTTTATAATTAATAGTTTTATTTTGTGAAAAATCCCACTTAAATTTTTTTTTTTAATTATTACACCATTAGACCACCATTACATTTTTCCTCTCGCACACCCCTAGAGGCAGCTTTTGGGAATCCCTGGTCTAAGTGAACATGAGCCAATCACGTTATGCTTTAGGAATACACTAAAATATGTTTTGTACTGTATCTTATCATACATTTCAACAAATTAGCTCATGGTGAACAAATGCTGAATTAACAACTCATCAACACATTTTACAAAAGCAATAAAGCTGATTAGAAACAATACATTTCATGTAATTAAAGGTAATGCACATGACCAAAATCAAGCTCTTCTGATTGGACAGGTTAGTCTAGCACAGGGGTGCCCAATACGTCGATCGCGATCGATCACAAAGGAAGTCCGGGTAGATTGCATGCCATTAAAAAAAAAAATTTGATGTTATCATTCATCTTCCCGATGACATTTGACACTTGATTGTCGTACAGGGCAGCCATTCTGAGATCTCGTCTTTTATAACACACGGATCACCGCGCATGTGCAGTCAACCGCGTTGTTGTCCGTGTCCTTTATACTTTTGTAATATGTGAAATATTTAATACCACTGCGCCCCACTAGAGGGGGGCGCCCCACAGTTTGAGAAATACTGGAGTAAGTTAATGATCAGAAATGTACTGAATTGTAGTGTGCCACAAGGGCTCAAGCAGTTATGCAAGGTACGCCAAATTATATTGTATATATATATATCAAGTATACTCAGGATATATTTAGCATTTTTAGTGTAGGTAGATCATTTTGGCTTGGTCATTTTAAAAGTAGCTCACAAGTTGAAAAATGTGGGCACCCCTGGTCTAGCACATAGGGCTGATGGGAACCCCTCTCTGTGGATGGTAGGGTGTTGTCCTGGTGACCATCGTGATGCAGTCTATGATGGGACAGACGCTGAGGCACAGGGTGCAACCTGTACAGCTGTCGGTGACAAATGGAAGGTGGGTCTCTGGATCAAATGTTATAGCCTGGAGAGAGAGAGAGAGAGAGAGATGGCTGGGTTCAGTTGAGTTGAGATATCAGTTACACTAGACAAATCTAAAAGGTTGAATTCTCTTCACAGCAATTCACTGTAAACAATAGACCATTTTCACAGAGGGGTCGTAGGATAGACACCAGTATCACTCATCTAACAAAAATGGAAGGAGTCTCCTGCCTGTCAGTTCAGTCAATGTTCTTGACAACCGCTCATCCGGTTGACTTCACACTTGGCATGTTTATTGCAGATGACCCAAGGTGCAGTGTCGAATGTGACGTTTTTTGGATGAGGGATTCTCGAGAAAGTTCTCAGCAATTGTACCGTTCCCAACAGGCACGGAACGGGCACTGCAATGACTGATATGTTGCTGAGGACCCAAGAAAGTTGCCGAGTGCAAAGTTGTTTGGGTGAGCGGTTCGCAAGAAAACTGCAGTTGTCCTACTAATGACACCTCTGTGAAAAGGGTCTATGTTACTAATCTTAACTATATTTCCTATGAACTATACTGACCATGTGACCAAATGTTGTTTTCCATGCATCCCATGACAACTGCAAACCAAGGTCATTCTGGCATATTTTTAACCACAACACCAAGGGGGGTTTACCCTCAAACGGACCACTGTTTTCCAGTGTGTGTACTATAGTGACACTTGAATGGCACAGAGGGAACAGGAAGGACACACAGAGACACGGCGGGTTACTGAGTGACCGAGAAGCCTACCTGGTATCCCGAGTCGTTGCAGGCCATGTAGCACTTGCCGCAGTTGATACACATGTCCTCGTCTATCAAAGCCAGCACCTGCAGGTGGAGTCGTGAGTTATAATCCGTGAGTTATAATGTACGATGACACACAGACGATCCACATCACTTATTAAATCAAACGAGGGAATCTGAAAGTCACCACAAGTCACGACAAAAGAGATCCAACTGAGAAGAACGGACCCAAACACCAACATTGTATAGATTGAAGAAGATAAAACATGTGGTACCTGCTCCTTGTTATCCAGTTCCTGGTACGCTCCGATGTAACGCAGTGCTCTGGCTATCACGTCCTACACACACACACACACACACACACACACACACACACACACACACACACACACACACACACACACACACACACACACACACACACACATACAGTATATACATATACAGTATTAGCACATCTCTTCACAGACCCTGAATAGTGAGTGAGTGAGTGAGTGAGAGAGTGAGTGAGAACCTTGACAGCAGGAACAGGCTTCTTGGGCACATTGACTCGTGTTTCGGTGGTTTCTGTGACAACGCTAGGGCTGCTGTTCTTCGTCTCGCTCTTGTACACCGCAATGGCATCCCTCTTCTCCTGGAGGTAGGGGCCGAAACTAGGGAGGCTCTACACACACACACAAAATCATCAGACACACACAATCATCAGATACACACACATCCACACACACACACACACACAATAATAAACCCCATGCACAATGATAACTGACATTAAGTGAAGGTCATTTTCAAATTCCTTATATTTCTTCATTAGTAATATTCAGCAAATTCATCACAATTACGTCTACCTTTTCACCGTCACATAAACTTTGTTATGATACGTTATGTAGAATACTTAAAAGTCTCAAAAAGATGAAGAATGAACACTCACATGCACACATTCTGCAAAGCGGAACATTGAAAATATCAGATGTTTTGCAGTCAAACGCATCTTAAAAGTAATATTTTGAAGACTTCCAAAGAGATTCAGTTTCAATATTGGGACTACTTTGGATTATAGCAAGCAACAAATACAGTTATATCATTTTTATCTTTCATATCATCCACTCGATGTTCGATGAATGGGGAAATGATAGGCAGACGGAGAGTGCGACGTGTGTTCACTACAACCCGCAGTTTGAGATGTACATAAGAACTGCACAAAAAATGCCAGTGATGGAGAAATGCCCGCATGTCTGTGGTTGAGGGGTATTTCTACAGTCTGGTACCTTTCCCACCAGCTCCTCCACTGTGGGGACGGGCTTCCCCTTCTGGTGCTTCTGTGTTGGGGGAGACTGGCCGTCCCAATCCCCAAGACCCTCCAGACTTTTCAGATACAGCAGGGTCTTCAGACCTGTGGACGGAGAACACACAACACCACCATCATCATCATCATCATCATCATCAAGTGCAAAGTGAAAGTTCAATAATAATTAAAAACTATAATCTATAGTTAAATAATATTCAAATGATCTTCCAAATGACATGTTTCTTTTTCTTCCTTCTTTTATACTATAAAATCTTTCTCATGTTAAAGCATTTCTTTTCATTCGCACTTGAGCAGAAATGTAACAATTTAATCATCCAGGTTGTCATTTCTTATTCAGATATAACAGCCAATCAAAACACACTGGCTGGGTGGAAAGCAGACTCCCCCCCCACACACACACACACACACACACACACACACACACACACACACACACACACACACACACACACACACACACACACACACACACACAGGGGCTGTTGATCAAGGAAACAGGAAGTGCCACACAAGGTTCCGTACCTACGCAGTAATCCTCAATCAGAGTGAAATCCTGATTCTGAATCGCACTGCACACCTAGAGATTGAGACATGACAGAGACAAGTGAGTCAGGTACAGGGAGTGTGGAAGCTAACCAGGCATAATAACACACACATCATATGGTAAAGCTTAAATGTGTAAGATTAGTAGTTTAAAGCATTCAAAATGAGCTGGTGGGACTGTGCTGCTAAACCATCTACATCCCACCACAAGCGGACACCGACATGGTATTATCGGCCCTACATGATGTGCTTTGTCGGCACCAGACTCAACATCCTGACGCGTCTGTGGTGGTGGCAGGGGACTTTAATAGGGCCAATCTAAAGAAAGTCATGCCGAACGTCCATCATCACATTACGTGTGCTACCAGGGGAGAAAGAACTTTGGACCACTGCTATACACCATTCAAGAGAGGCTACAAGGGCAAGGGCTACGGACTATCACAGATTACCGGGGCAGAACCCCCCCAACTGTGAGTGCCGACGCATGCCTAGAGGATGATGGTTCGAAGCGAGCAACAACACCACTAGCGGGACCTTAGCTGAAGTATGTTCCATTGCTAGGGACAAGTACACTCTCTCTGTGGCCGAGCACGACGTGAGGAGGGCTCTGATGAGGGTGAAGACCTGAAAAGCTGCCGGTCCTGATGACATATCTGGACGAGTACTGAAGACCCGTGCTAACCAACTAGCTCCAGTGTTCACCACAATATTCAACCTCTCCCTAGCAGAGTCCACTATTGTGGTCCACTATTGTCCCTGGGCCCAAGACTGCCTCTCCAGCATGCCTGAATGTCTACCGACCAGTGGCCCTCACCTCGGTGGTCATGAAATGTTTTCAGAAGCTGATCAAGGACTACATCTGCGCCTTCTTACTTCCCTCCATGGACCCACTGCAGACGATGTTGTCTCCCAGGTAATACACAGCTCCCTCTCTCATCTTGACAGTCGGAAGGGGGGCTATGTGAGAATGTTGTTTCTTGACTTTAGCTCTGCTTTCAACAACATAGTTGTTGCTCAGCTTGCCAGCAGATTGGCTGGCAAGCTGATTGAGCTGATTGAGCTGCATCTGAACAACCCCCTGTGTGCCTGGATCCTGGACTTCCTAAAAGCCAGGTCGTCAGGGTGGGCAAACACACCTCCAGATCCCTCACCCTGAACACAGGATCCCCCCAGGGTTGCGTGCTCAGCCCCCTACTGCTGTACTCTCTGTACACACATAACTGTGTGACCAGGTCCAGCTCCAACACCATCAAGTTTGACGAGAAGGCCTACCTAGAGGAAGTTGCTAACCTGTCACTCTGGTGCCAAGAAAACAGCCCCATGCAGAATGTCTCCAAAACTAAGGAGCTGCAACATCAGAGGACTTACACACCACTGGGAATTAATGGGACTGCTGTGGAGAGGGTGAGCAGCTTCAGGTACCTGGGAGTCCACATCGCAGAGGATCTGACTTGGACTACACACATTGACACTCTGGTGAGGAAGGCAAAGCAGCGCCTCTACCACCTCAGGCAGCTGAGGAAGCTCCGAGTCTCCTGGAGGATCCTGGAGGAGAGCACCCTGACAGGATGCATCACCGCCTGGTTTGGCAACAGCTCCTCTCAGGACAAGAGGGCACTGTAGAGGTTTGTGCGTTCGGCTGAGCGCACTATTGGCACTACACTCCACACCCTGTAGGACTTGTACTCCAGGAGGTGTCAAACCAGAGCCTGCAAGATCATTAAAGATCCCCACCACCCCAACAACACGCTGCTAGAACAGAGAGACTAAAATTGAGTTGATGTTTACTACATCTTTTGCATGTGAATAGACAATGGAGCAGTACCCCCCAGGTATGCATGGCTTGTGTGTGTATGTGTGTGACAGAAAGACTTCGGTCACCTGCAGTAAAGAGGCTCCAACGTGGAGGAACTGCAGTCCAGTCTCTGCAGAGTCGATGCCCCCGGTGGCCAGGACGGGGAACCCGGGCAGAGCCTTGCTGATGGCCGACACGGCCCTGAGGACGATGGGCCGGATAGCATTACCTGCAGTACAAAGAGACAAACATGGAGACAGATGGATGCACAGTAGTGAGTGGGAATAATAATCAATTAATAATGTGCTGCCCAGTGTGTGTGTGCCTTTGTGTGCGTGTGTGCATGCGCTTGCATGTGTGTGTGTGTGTGGTTGTGTGTGTGTGTGTGTGTGTGTACCGACCAGACACCCCTCCGTACGTGGTGCGTTTGCCCGCTCCGACACCGGGCCAGGGCGAGGCGTCGGCCTTCAGCCCCATCATGCCCGACACTGTGTTGGTGGCGGTCACCCCGTCGGCACCGCCTGCACCACGGCGAGAGGTGCAGTATGTTAACAGGCTGAAGCTGCTACATACTGGCCCCACTGTCACCACCACCACCACCACCACCACTGTCTCCTGGGGTTCCTGGGAGCCTTGTCAGCTCTTTATATCCATGCTGAGGATATCACTCATTTTGTCGAGCAGTGTCAGTGCACTCTAACTATTAGTCAGAATTTTTCAAATTTGATCTCCATGAAATTGAAGCATGTGAAGATGAATTTAACAATTGTTTTAAATTGATGATAGAATGGATTTTTATATCACATAAATAATCTTTACAATATTATAAAAGCTCATGAAACAGCAGTGTCAAAAACATATACATAGACTTCCTGGGGGTTTTGAAGAAGCTTTATCGACAGTAGAGGACACGCGACAATCTACCTTCATACGCCGCCGTGGCGATGTCCACGATGTTGGTGACGTTTGGCGTCAGCTTGGCAAAGAAGGGGATGGAGACCGCCGCACGCACCCACCGGCAGATGTTACGCACCAACTCTATGTCCTGACACACACGCACACACATGCGCCTTTAAAACTAAATATAAATATATAAATAAAGATGTATTACTACTAAGCAGTGATTTACAATACTGTAGTACTGTGTGTGTGTGGATAGTTACTGAAGTGAGAGGTGAGAGGAAAGAGTAGGACTGTGGACACACACCTGTCCACACGCCAGGCCCATGCCTCTCTCTCCCATCCCATGAGGACAGGACAGGTTCAGCTCCAAGGCGTCGGCCCCTGACTCCTAAGCCAGGGTGATGCACAGACAGACAGACAGACAAACAGACAGACAGACAGAGAGGATGGAAGTCAGGTTTTAAGTAGCAGAACACAAGTGAACACTGGCTTGGCTCAACTAGATTTGACTCGGTGTGCGTCAGCCCGGCGCGGCTGGGATTTGCAGGGCTCCCCACTTGAAGGTTTCCTCTTCAACTGATGATGCGCTTGTCTTAAGTTGATGACATTTAAAGGCAGCTCTCTCTGTCGCGCTGTTTACTATTGCACTGTGCAATGGCTGTTGTTAATTATCGTTATGGATTTAACAAACAACCAAAAGACTATAGTAGAATCCAAATATATAATAACCTGTACTGTAATCCACGGTTCACATCTTAAGGAGTAGGTGCAAAAAAGTCTGTGATAGTTTCCACCAATGGGGCTGGTTTAAGCAGCCTACTCTGGCCCGAGTTAAGAGTTGGGTGAGGTGTGTGACAAGGTATATTGCCACTGGCCAGTGTGGCAAAGTTGTGTGGCCACATAAAGTGGCTTTTCTGGGGCTCCTCCGACAAACAGGACACACAACTGACAGGTCAGTTGATGCTTTACTGCAGAGTTGTAGTTGCTTGTCAGCGCTCCCTGAGTGCGTGTGGTGATGGCTGGTTTATCACGTGTGCACTGATTAAACGTGCAAATGTATCTGCTTTAATTGAGTTAACTGTGTGCTATTGTTAAGGGCAGGGCACTTTGTAACTCGCCTATTGTGTAGAAATGTGGACCAAACGGTAGCTCTATAGAGAGAAATGCTTCCCGACGGCTTTGCTTCAGATCTCGGATTATCTCGAGTACAGCGTGATACATGTTTAAACTGGTTATGGAAACGCAGCATGGTTTGACCAAACCATTGTGGCCAATGGAAAAGCGACATAAGTGGTTCGTGTTTAGATGTCTTTCTCACCTCCGCCATCTTGGCTAATTCTGTCCAGTCTGACTTGCTGTAACTGCACATGATACTGGAGATCACCACCTGTGAGACAGTTACAACAATGTCTTCCAAAACGAATAATACTCCAAAAAGTATAATAGCTGTCAACAATAACAGAAGATTCATAAGTTGAGATTCATCCTATTTGCTTGCTGTCTATTTGCTATTTGCTCATATTCCTCATTCAAAAAAAAAAGCTGCTCTTTCACACTGTAAATAGTGTGGATATATGATTATTTCCCTTCAATTGTGATATTTGTGATATTTGTATTGTTCTGTTGCACATTCCGCTGGGCATTGCCACTTTTTCATTTCACTGCATATCCTGTATGTGTATGTGACAATTAAACTTGAATCCGTGAAGACTACAAACAGACTACTCATAACAGCCAATAATACAATGACAGTGTTTTACGTTGTTGGGGAAGTCCTTCTTCAGCTCGGCCACCGAGCGGCACCAGTACGCCGCTGTCTTCTCACTGATCAGCTCAATGTTGAGGAAGGAGCCCTGGCCCGGGCCGAACACGTGGCCCGAGGTGGTGCCACGCACGATCCGGGGCGACACGTTGGTCACCAGGTCCTGGAGGTCAGGCACAGACACACAGACAGGCAGGACCACAGACAGACAGGCAGGACCACAGACAGACAGACAGGACCACAGACGGACAGGCAGGACCACAGACAGACAGGCAGGACCACAGACAGACAGACAGAACATAGACAGGAGAGAGTTTGTGTGTGTGTGTGTGTGTGTGGAGGGGGGGTGAATGACAACAGAGGGAGGGAGTGGTTAGAATGGTGTTTTGAATTCATAAGCATATCATGACATTTAGCAATATTGTGTGTAAAATTCCCCATATTATTGTGACACTATATTTTTCCATGTCGCCCAGCTCTAGTGTGTGCGCATGTTGCCAAGGCACCTTGTCCAGTCCGAAGGTCTTGGTGAGAGCGAAGCCCCAGCCTTGCTCAAAGGCCCTGCGGATCATGGCGGTGTTGGTGGTAGGCGGGGCTGACGCCAGGCCAAAGGGGTTGGGGAAGCGCATGCCGCACACCTCCACGCTGATGTCGACGGCGTCGATGGCACTGTAGAACAGTGGCAGCCTGGGCACAGCATCCACCGCCTGCCCATGGAGGGACTGGTGGCCGAGAGAGAGAGAGAGAGAGAGAGAGAGAGAGAGAACAGTGACTTTTTTTGTGATAAACCATTTTCACAGAGGTGTCCTCTTCATTGTAGGACAAACACAGGCGTCACTCATAACACTAATTAAAGATCTGCTCCTTTAATCCATTGCTGATGCTTTGACACACATAAATGTAACACCTGCCTAGCCAATGTTAATGTTGGGGACCTCTTGACCCTGCTATGACAGCTCTGTGTGTTATCACTCAAACCTGTGAAATTTAGGGGTAATATTTGACCAATCCCTGTCGTTGGACACTCATGTCAGGCAGCTGACCAGATCTTGCTTTTTCCACTTGAGAAATATCTGAGATCTGTTGTTTCAACTGCTGAACTAGAGATGCTTATACATGCCTTTATCTCATCCCGCATCGACTACAACACATTTTTTTCCTTACTACTGTGTCTGCTCTCGATCGTCTGCAGGTAATCCAGAATGCATACTAGGTCAAGTAAACGGTCTCACATTACCCCCATACAGGATCCACTTAAAAATTCTCACCCTTACTTACAGGGCATTTCATGGTCAGGCTCATGCATATGTGGTTGAACTACTCCAACCTTACTCATCAGCGCTCTCTCTCAGGTCAAACTCGCTCAATTTACTGTCTGTCCCTCGCACCCGCCTTAAGATCCGTGGCGACGGAGCTTTTGAGGTGGTAGCACCTGAACTCTGGAACGCTCTGCCAGCACCCTTATGGTCTGCTGACTCCATTGAGTCTTTCAAAAAGCAGCTAAAGACATTCCATCTTTTATATCTTTTCTGTATGTTGTATATGTCCTTGTGAAGCACTTTGTGATCTTGTGTCTGTGAAAAGCGCTATACAAATACATTTACATTTACATTTAGGGCATTTGGCAGACGCTTTTATCCAAAGCGACTTACAAAGAGTACATTTGTTGAAGGAGAGGCAGCAAATACATTTTGCTTACTTGCTTAGTTGAAACTAGTTTCAACCTCCTACCCGTATCCTGGAGCATGCAAGACCTGCTAATATTGACACGTGATTATCCTATGATGACATCTCTGGGAAAAGCATCTGTAGCTCCACTTCAAATGCATCTTTCGCAACAGTCAGGCTTGTACAATTATTCCTGGAACTATCCTATCAAATTAGAAGTTAACCGTAGCAATAGTCAATGGCTACACGCCATGTCAGTGGTGTGTAGCCACCAACAAGAAGTTGATGAGTAAACCCGGTATATTGTACAGTTTGCCAATGTTATGCTTATGCGTGACATGTCTGCGCTTGCTTGGGGTGTGTGTGGTGATTGCTGGTTTAATCTGTGCACCTTGACTAGCCAATGTACCCTCAACCAACCCCAGACGAATCAACCTGACTGGGGCCAGGTGAGGCTGCTTAAACCACCTACCAGCCACACACACTCCACATTAACGATGTGTTAGACACTGATAATGAGACGTCATACTGATGATATGGCGTCCTGATATCGACTACACAAGGAGGTTGCAAATCAGCTATTTTCAGGGATTTACAACTTCAGATATACAACCTCAGGTGTACGGGACAGCAGCTGAATTTAGCGAAAAATAAACAAGCTGTTACATACTGTTATGTTTATTGCTACTACTTCTGGAGTGTGTGTGTGGTTGGTGGCTGGTTTAAGCAGCTGCACAACTGTTTTTAATAGCGGTACTGCAAACGTGTGTGTGCAGGTGTACCGTCGATCAGAAGGCTAAAGCTGTGGTCCCCAAACGCTCCCTCAATAACTGCTGGCGACGGACAGTGTTGTCACCTGGATGTATCGGTGCATGTTCCAGGAGGCCTGCTTGCCGTCGTTGACCGACTCCACGGTGGTGTTGGCCATGCCGGCGATGTCTCCGCCCGCGAACACCCAGGTCTCGCTGGTCTGCATGCTGTCCGTGTTGATCTCCGGTGTCCCCCAGCGGTTCAGCTTCAGCGGGGCCATGGCCTCCACCACTGGAGGGGGAACGCATTGACGGGTAAACAACAACAAGCAGTCTAGCTCCACAGGTAGCAAATGTGTTTGTGCGAGTGTGTGTGGCCTTATAACAGAACTATATTATTCATAAAAACACTGGAGAAGGGGATTCTCTTTGGTGGTGCTTTACTGGACTGTAAACAGAACACAGATCACAGATACAACAGATGTATTACTACAACATAAAGTAGTCCGTTATTATAATGTTGGTTATACGTTACAAACTATGTTCACACATTGAACATGGATTATCTGTTGGCTCCATTGATTGGTGATTAGTGATTAAAACCAGCACAGACAATAAGATGTCCCTCTCCTAGCGCCAATAATTGTGTGTGTATGTTGGGGTCTTGTATACGCATGTGTGTGTGCGCGTGCGTGCATGCGTTTGTGTGTGTGTGTGTTTGTGTGTGTGTGTGTTTGTGTGTGTGTGTGTTTGTCTGCCCTTGTGTTAACCCCAATATGATGGCCCACAGCAGGTCTGTTGTATTTCTATTTCTCCCTAATAAGTCATTCTGTGGTGTGCTACAGTAAACTGCAGGCCTGACTCCCTGAAACCCTTTGGAATGCTATAATGCCCAGCATGAATGGCTGCAGTCATTTGGCTGAGCCTAGTTTCCTAGTTCCTAGTTAGTTGGAACCGCTCATATTACAAAGTGAGGGGTGTCTTCTAAATGCTTCTAGCATGGGCCGCTTGAACCCTTTGCCACACCCTTGACTTGAAACTTGGTTTGCCGTGTTAGAATGAGAAATGATCGTAAAACGTCATCATTTCATATCGTGGTCAGCACATGTCATGATTCGCATTCCATTCTGTAAGTTTCCACTCTCGCGTCAAGCAGTCATTCAATTAGTCATCTCATCAGCTTCATCACCTCTACCTGTTTCCCCGTCAATTACCCTTTCTATTTAAACTCCGCTTTCCACACACTCACTGGCAGATTGTATCTTAGCTAATGCACGCAAGTCTCGATCACCCCTTGCCGACCCCTCCGCCTCGTCTTGACTCCCGAAGTACGCCAGAGCATTCTGTCCCCGACCTCGATTCCTATCCGCCCGTGCCTGTGGCTGTTTGGTGAACCTCGAATTCGACCTTTAGATTAGAATTTGCTCAGCGAGTACTCTGGTAACGAGTAACATGCTCATTAGCTATGCCTGTTGTTTCGAACATCAACCAATCACATCGGTGTATCTGATATAGGCGGGCCAGAGGCGGGCTAAACAGATGACGTCAGCGCTGCGACGGAATCAGTCCGGAATCAGTCAGTAAACATTGCAAGATGGCTGTCGAAAATGTTGACTGAGTATCTGTACAAACTAGGGATGCACCGATACCACTTTTTTCAGACCGAGTACTTGCCGATACCGAATACCGATACGAGTACTTCATAAAACCATTACAGTTCTAATGACTTTGAAAACATGTTATTTTTTGTCTGGGGGGGGGGGGGGTGCTCTGTTAATTCGCGGTTGTGATGGGGGGGGGGGGGGGGGTGCTCCGTTAATTTGCGGTTCTGATGGGGGGGGGGTGCTCCGTTAATTTGCAGTTCTGATGGGGGGGGCTGCTCCGTTAATTTGCAGTTCTGAAGGGGGGGGGGGTGCTCCGTTAATTTGCAGTTCTGATGGGGGGGGGGGGTGCTCCGTTAATTGCGGTTCTGATGGGGGGGGGGGGGTGCTCCGTTAATTTGCGGTTCTGATGGGGGGGGGGGGTGCTCCGTTAATTTGCCGGTTCTGATGGGGGGGGGGGGGGGTGCTCCGTTAATTGGTGTCCCCCCACTAAATTCTACGCCCATGCCGGTACCAGGCGCAGTTGCTATTAAAACATCCATAAACGACAACTCGGTTGCATCTCTTTATTTCAATATTCCTTGGCTAAGAATATTACAAGGTTAACGTTGCGTTGCCAAAGTGGTATCTCCGTGGTATTTCCATTAGACTACATTTACGTCTCTCTGTCAAACTATTCTCCAAAACAAACTCGTTTCCGTCCTCTGGATACGTCACCCCGTGTATTCTTCTGATTGGTCGTAGTGTTATCCAATTGCGTGCAGTGATATTTTCAAACGCATTCTTGGTGCCGCCCCTCGAGTTGGGCCATTTTCATTGCTCATTACCAGACCTACAGCTTTCTAGATGTAGGTCTGGATTTCCAGGCTAGTGTTGTGCTGCATTTGGGTCCGAAAAACACCCGTTACACATATAGTATTGCCATAACGTATTCATATGTGAGTTCAAAGTTGAAGCCCCTCCTGGCGTTGACACCACCCTGGGTGTAGCGGACAGCTCGCCTCCACCTCTCCACCTGGCCGCTGATCTCTCGAATGGGCATCCAATCAGATTTCAGCTTTGCGTGACGTTCTAAAGGCATCAGAAACTAAACTACATTGTTCTTATGGACTGAACTCCCACCTGTTGGCTGGCTATACTCCCAGCACGGGAGGCTCATCATCACGTGTGGACCGCATAGTTCGATTTCTATTTTGTATTCTTTTATAATTACTGTCGGCTGTCGGGCGTTTTGCACAAAAAGTTTTTCACTCACTGCTTATACTCACGTGTAAATTGTGAAGTGACAATAAAATACTTGAAACTTGAAACTTGAAACATCATATGTGTGACGACGAGGTCGCTAAGCCGCGCGGGGCCGGGGTGAGGGGGGAGGGGCGTACCTTGCGGGTCGCCCAGCATCGACCCGAAGGCGCTGATGATGTAGTTGGCCTTGAGGCGGACGGTCTGCTCCTCGTCCTCCAGCCACTGGCCGTCCTCGCCCTGCTCGGTGCGGCAGAACTCCAGGCCCGCCACGCGGCCGCCCTTCAGCAGCACCTTACGGGGCGACAGGAAGGGCAGGAACTCGCACAGCTCCTCCTTGGCCAGCTCCATCTGGGGAGACATCATACACACAGGCCAGGCGTTCCAGTGGGTCCACTTATATATCATGCCTCTATCATGCACTGTGTCGGGTGTGCTGTCTGAGATGTGAGTGTACACTGTGTCCTGGTTCCCCTTTTTAGCGTATTACATTATACGATCGTGCACTGTGAAAGTGTACAAATGCACTTATTTCCACACACTATCCCATGATGCATATCGGTTGTCATTGTCATTGGATTCATCCACTAGAGGTGCTCCGGCACATACAGGTTGGGGGACATTGTAATTTGCTGGTATGCAAATGAACTGTGACAGGGCGTCGTCTAAACCCTGTGTGCCGGACAATGATAATAACATGGACATTTCTCAACCCCCAAACACCCACCCTCACACACAGGCTAAGTTCCCTGTTGTGTCTCCATCACGGCCACACGTGATTGAACGATATGGCAGATGACTCGATCCCTGTTCCTCCACAACTGCAACCTACACCACTTATCCTATGGGCTGAACATAAGCATCTGTCGGGATTTATTGATTGTACCTCATATTCGGCATTCTACAACAAGCCAGTATGGAAGGCTGTTTAGCCTATGACGGGTAAGATCCCACCTTGAAACCCCGGGACAACCTAAGGCAGGCACAGTCACGATGACTTGGCCAAGTCACTGTGAGCGCTGACTCACTGGATCATAGAGTGACAAGAGGACGAAAGAACAGGAGAAGCCGATTGGGGTTGGGAGATGGAGAAGGGAGAGGGGTCAGATGTCAGCTCAGGCAGCAGAAGTGTTGGCCTTAACTGGGGCATCTATATTTTTTTCTGGTGAATCCCTCATGGTATATACTGATTGGCAATAGGCTTTTAGTGTAAAATGGACTTTGGCAATAGTTACAAAGCAACTGGTGGTAAACCCATATATCACATCAAATTTTGGTTTAAATTTTACTGGCTTCAAGTTCCCTTCCAACTAGATTGGCTAGAGATAATAAGGTTAAAGATCATAGCACCACTGGAGACATACATGTAGTGAATAAGGACTTAGCTGTTATGGCAGCTGGATGGGCTGAACAAGAGGGCTCTACATCACCATAGTGTACAGAGTGGGTAGGCATGTTTATGGTTGTGCTCTGATGCTCTACTTTGGTAGCTTGATTCGCAGATTATTCAACCCCTGAATCCCAACCCCATAAAAACAGAAGTTTGTGTGGCTCGGCAGCAATTCCTGATGAACACGTAATCCTGACTGGTGGATTGACAAACAACAACGATAAAGCAGTCTGTTGGCTAAACTCCGCCACAGAGCGATTTGGCCATAAATTACCATCAGTTGCAATTTTTATAGTTATTGAAGTGATGGCACTGATTTGACTTACTAATGCTCTCGTGATCAGGTGGACTCCATATTAGGCAGACAAAGTATACAAGATTTGATATTTTCTCCTTTTGATTGGATTGATTGTCGTTGATCATATAGCTTTGGCTTGGATGCCATAATACTAACATTCCTTACAATATGATTGATATGTCATATTTCTTAAGACACAAACATCTTTTAAAGGAGAGATGACGAGTGTGGGATGGAGCCAACACACATAAACGCTGATGAGAAGTTGATAGTTGATATTAGATATTGGCTTAAAAAGGCCTTACTACCTCAGGTTCAGACAGTTTGGTATGGAATTGGTCATCTGCCTATAGCATTGACAACTATCACTCTTATTCTTATTATTTGTATTATTGTCCGACATTTTCGTGGTATGTCTAATGTCGGCCAAACGGGGGTCGTAACAGACATAACCAAACAATACACTCCACAAATACAAACCAAACACACAGGGAACACACACCAGGAAGGGAGGCAGACTATGACATCAGCTGCATTTTAAGCACTACAAGAATATTTGACCAGATAAAGCGTATGCTTGTCAGTGCGGATCAATTCACTAAATGGGTAGAAGCGACTAGAACACGACTAGTTTCCACGTGCAAAAAGAGAATGCACGAACAGTGGTGAAAATACTCACTAAAGAAATTATTCGGTGAGACGGAAGACTAGTATACATAAAAGTAACACAACTACTATAGCGTATAGCTGGATTACCATAGTCCAGCATGGTGGAAAGCATGAATAGGACCAAAAGAGATTATGGACAGACTTTGCTACATGCCTTCCCATCTAAAATCAGAATAACTCCAAATGTTACAAGCAAAATATCTAAATTCTCGAAGTATTAATGCGAAGACCATTTCCAACTCCTTGGGTGCGGGGCGGGGTGGTCCATGTCTACCTGGGGACATGGACACTGTTTTGTGTGATTATATCGATGCACTTGTTAAGAAATTGAATGGCATCTATGGTGATGTGTCTTCTTCTCCTTCTCTTCCCTTTCTCTGCAGGACAGCCGATCCACCCATTTCTGCCTGGCGACCTGGTCCTAATCAAAATACTCAACCCAAGGAAAGTCGGGGACGCCCGATATGGCCAACCAGCGGAGATCACAAACCAGGACTGTGGTTCCAACCGATGACCAACCACAATGAATCTACACCAGCCCTGGGCGGGAATCGATCCCAGGACCATAATATATCATTCCCATAAGAGCACTGGTCATATTGTGTTTCATGGTATTTTGTATAGGACTGATGTGTTTGAGGGTTTGTTTGAAGAAAACAATGTCTACACTGTCAGTTAATGAAGCGCTTGTTATGCATCCCCCTTCCTCATATCACAATATAACAGACCCTAGTAGACCATATCTCTCAGATTCTAATGATTGGCCCTATAATCCAGATAATGTTGAGGCCTACCAGTTACAAGTCATAATCCCTATGGCACCGCAGAACTAAGATGAATACAATCAAAATGCATAATGTTGACTTACACAGTGACCAGCCTATCGGGGCCACCTCCTGTGGCCCTCACGCCCCCAACCAATCAAACTAAGAATTGTACTCAGGAGCGACAAATATGGTGTTGACAACTGCACATGGATCTACCACAGAATACATAATAGATAACACATAACACATATTGTACTTCGACAATCACGTACATCCATGACCTTCAGGTTCTTTGTAAATTATAGATCAATCAGTAGATTAGGCAAAGCAAAGATTTTTATCAGTACATTTGGTGGAAAGACTTTGCTGGTGATTATGATGATGATGATTGAAAAATATATATACTATTGGGTTTTTTGTGTGTCATGTTGTATACTCCCTTAATCACCCGCAGGAGTTACCAGATTTTATCACAAACTAATCTATATCCAATAACATTTGAGTGTGATTTGCTTACAAGCGACATTTTGTACTTTTTGTATTAAACACTGCTCATGGCTTAGAGTTTGAAATAGGATGTTTCTAGTGAACCCCCTTGTCCTAAACGAGGAGGGGACCACAACTCCTGTTCTCAATTATTCTGTTAGAATAAAAGAGGGCAACTGTTGGGAGTTGTGGATGTATTGATCGTGTGGGCCGGTAACTTTCCACTCTGCTGTGTGACCTACGTGACTAGTTAGCTTCACTCTTATCTGTTTTCCCCGGGAGGCCTCTGAGACGCACTCGCAGCTGTTGTTGTGGGAACCGGTTGCGTCTTCTATCTGGACTGGCGGTCCCACGCAAGGGCTCAACGTGAGACCTTGCAGTCTCTGCACCTCTTGTGTGGCACGGGAGGCCATGATATCCGTGCTTCAAGTTAACTGTTTGTCTGTCTGTTACATCCCCACGTGGGGCCTGGGGTCCTGGCGTCTCCGGATTGGCTGTCTGGGGTGTGGGGACGGAAGGGTCTCCATGGACGGCCTTGTTGTCCCTGCTCCCTGAATGGCTGTCTTGGAGGCGTTTCTATGTCTGTTGTGTCTATATGTAAATGCTTCTCTTTCTCCCATGCAAACTGTATATAGGCTCTGTGTATGTAAATAAACTTTGAATCATTCCTGGTGATACTGCCTTGTGTCACATTGATTCCCGAGCTCGCTGCTTTGCTACAGACAATCCATGAACCTGAACCTGAACTCCAGCCACAATAGATGACCGCTCGAAAACTGCGCATAACACGTTGTATTATGAAATGTGCAGTATAACATGGTCATTCTTTGTAGTGTCATTTTTCTGAGGAGGCAAAGGCCATCTTGGTGGTAAGAGAGCCGTTGTCAGTGCTACATGCTGTGTTTTTTTAATTTAATAAACTGCTGTGATTATCAACAGCATCGAGATTGTCTCGATTTGTGAGGTCACAAACATTAGCCTTCATGTTAATTGGTGGAGATTTCCTGCCCAGGTGTTGAATGGAAGATAATGGGGTTTTCAATGGGAGGAGGCAGGTGAAAGCCGAGGTTTGTAGGCGTGGTTTACTTTTTTTCCCCCCTCATGCTCCCACAGCGTACCTCCTCTGGGACGGCGCGGATGTTGGTGAAGCCTTTGCGGAAGCACACAAACACCCTCTTGGCCCCGCAGCGGAGCGCCGAGGTGGCGCAGTCGAACGCCGTGTCGCCGGCGCCCAGGACGATCACCACGCCGCGCAGCTCCGGCAGGGCGCTGTGACAGTTGCACATGCCTGAGGAGGAGGAGGAGATCGGGGGAGAGAACCAGGAGTCAGGGAGGAGGCCGGGGAGAGGAGGAGGTAGTTAGGGAGGGAGGGAGGAGGGAGGAAGGAGGAGGTTAGAGAGGAAGGGAGGGAGGAGGTCTTGGAGGGGGAGAGAGGAGGTTAGGCAGTCGAGGGAGTAGTATAGGAAGGAAGGGATAGAGGAGGAGGAGGTTAGAGAGGAGAGGGGAGGGGATGGAGGAGGAGGTTAGAGAGGAGAGGGGAGGTGAGGGGGGAGGTTATGGAAAGGGAACGAGGAGGTTAGGGATCGGAGAGAGAAGGTCAGGCAGGACGGGAGGAAGCGGGAGCAAGTAGGTCAAGGAGGAGAGAAGGTGGTTAGAGAGGGGAGGGGAGGGGAGGGGGGGAAGGCCCAGAGGATTTGGTGGGTTCAACCTGGCTTGCTGGCTGACGCCACTATGGGCAGGAAGTCTTTGGAGGTGAAGAAGCCTTGTTCCATGGTCAAGCCCTGAAAGATCTGAGCTCTGTTGGCCTGGGGGAGACCTAGACAGCCACACAGAGAAAATAACTATTACACAGACACTGACTGACAGACAGACAGACAGACAGACAGACAGACAGACAGACAGACAGACAGACAGACAGACAGACCAGTGATAGAACAACAGCAAGGGCTACTGACCAATCCCAATAAAGACAGCCTTGTACCCCTCCTTCTTCAGCGACTGCAGTGTTACACCATCAACACCGAGTCCCTTCTCACACACCACCTGCAAACACACACACATACACACACACACACACACACACACACACACACACACACACACACACACACACACACACACACGAGCGCAAACAAACCCCCCTCTGTGTAAATGTGATCTTCAGACAAATACACACGATTTAATCTTATCTTATCATATCTGCAGTGTATTGCCTAATCTTTGGGCTAATTTCCAGGAGACGGGTTGTGAGCCATGACCGTGTGCCTTCATGACATAGGAGGTCAAGTACTGACCTTGCACATTCAACTTGTTTTGAGTCAATGCAAGTGTGTGTGCGTGTGTGTGTTTCTGTGTATGTGTGTGTCTGTTTTGTTACCTTGACCCCCAGGTCCCTCATGAGGCCAATCTCAAACTGGACGACCTCACCAGGCAAACGGTACTGAGGGATCTCTGACATGCTGCACAAACACACACCGTTGCCACAGTTTCACAGTCAAGCAATCATCTTGTGAAGTCTTGACGTCAATACTTAATATCCGAAATAACTTAAAATAGTTAGGTTTTGTAGTTCTATACTGTGAAGTGTGTGTGGTTGGTGGCTGGTTTAAGCAGCCTCATCCGGCCCCAGTCAGGCTGATTAGTCTGGGGCTGGGTGAGGCTGCTGCACACATGGGGTGCATAGACCAATGAAAGCACACAGGATAAACCCAGCCTTCACCACACACACTCAGAAGGAGCGCTGAGATGTTAGTAGACAATACCCAGTACCGGCCCGGCCTATACGCTGCATCTCATCAAGCCCCAGCAGCTACTTAAGCTCTCCCTGGTGATCCCCTTGTTGCTAGAACGTACTACCCCCTCGTGACTAGTTCCTTGATGTTCCTTCCTCGCTCCGACGTCTTCCTCGTTCCGGTGTCTCCGTGTTTTCATCGTCGATCCAGTGTCTCCCTCGTCACTCTCCGGACTCCTCCTCCTATTTTCTTAGATATTTATTACATATATATATATGTATCCAGAGATACATACTAATTATCTGTCTGATTATATAATAAAGAACCCTTGGGGCTTTATATAAATCATTCTGAGTCTGCTTCCTCTTTTGGTTTTGCCACATTTGAGACATAGGCCAATCAATGGCTCAGAACCTGACCCAGTAATGGATAGATCATGTCAAACCAATCAACATCTCTCTGCCCCCCCCCCCCCCCCCCCATGTCAATCATGTCAGTGGATGGATTTGATTGGCACAGGTGCTGCAGCAAAAGTCCAATCAATCATTATGCTGCTAAAGTGCGACATGATGGCTCCTAAACGCCCCTAAAGTTGTCGTAGTTCAGGAGTAGTAGTAGAGAAATTAAGAAAACCAAGAAAAATAAAGGGGAGAAGTGGATTCAGTTGTGTGCGTGATGATGACAAGCTAGAAGCAAGAGAGGTTTATGAAGGTGAACAACACAGTGAGCGGCCGTGCGTAATGGCACTGCGCTCTGATGCTGTACTTATCTAACAGGCTGCGTATTTATCACCATATCTCCTGCTGCCTTCAGATGCTGCAGGGATTTAATGAACTGAAGGAGCTTTTAATACAGTATAAAGCAGTAAGAATCACCCACATTCATTTATAGATCAATGCAGACTCATTTACCGACTTTCCTGCCTTAACCACAATAAACGTTATTTTCTGTGCCAATTTTGGTTGGAGAGTGTTTCATTGAAATACATAATTTCTATTTTAAGCATTCATCCGTTGTTGCAGCATGTCTACAGCAAGTATTTCTGTTGATAAAATCACCAAACTGCAGGTGGATTCAAGATCGATTCTAAAAGAGCAATGTACTGGGTTGTAAATTATAGTTTATAACCATATATCTATTTTAAAAATGCTGCTCTGGCGCAGTTCATGTCTCATCAGTCAATAATTAATGATACATTTTTACTTTTCAGGAGGAAAAATTAATTAATGGTTGTAATGCTTTTTAAAGATTGCATGAATGTTTTTGCCACATTGTGGTAGTACAATATCAAAGGTTGTCATGTTGTCCTCATCAAACAAATAATAGTTTTATATAGTTTAGAGTTTTATTTCATAGTTCTCGGCTCAAGGCAAAGCAAGGAGAACCCCCAAGACGTCCTATGAACTAGTACAATGAACTGGTTTCTTCACATCTACCTGTGTCCTGTGTGTCAGAGGAGCCCAGCAAAGCCCCTTACATGCTGGTAGCAGGGAAACAGCTAGTAGTTAGTGGTTCTATGAGTTTAGTGGTTTTATGAGTTTAGTACTGCACTGTTTTATGTAACAATTCTCTGAACTAAGGTGATGGGGGAGCATGTTACATGTTAACCTATTCAGGCACAGCATACTGTAAATAATTAACTGGCCAAATTAGGAGATCAGATTATGTATGTAAAGGTTGTATAATTAAATGTTGCATACAGAAAGGACATGACATTCTAAACTTAGTTCAAGATATGTGACAATGGTCTGGAAGGAGAATAGGATGTTAACACTTGATTTGCTCTCAAACTCCTAACCGTAACTCTGCCTGTGTTCCTTCTCAAGTGGGACCTTGACAATTATTATGGGTTATTATGAGTTTTTCTTGCTCTTTGGTGGTCTAGGTTTAGGAGGGTGTCATAAATTGCGGCCTGTGAAGCACTTTGAGACTGTGATTAGGGGCTATACACTACAGGGCCGGACATTAACATGGGGCATTTTGGCCCTAACAAACAATTATAATTGCCATCGAAATTGGGATGACAGTGGCTTTTAAATGCCCTCATAAAATAAAGAGTTGACATCTGTATTTTACTCTGTATTTGCAAAGTGGGTCCAGATTTTGTCATACAACATAATTTCTCAACATAAGCCCTTGTTAAGAAAGGTAATTTTCCTACCCTGCAGGTATGGACTTCAAACAAACGGAGACCTCATTCCACTAACCTCAGCCCTCCGATGTACTTCTCCTTTTCGAAGATGGTGAGATCACTGTATCCGAGACGGGCCAGGAAGGAGGCACAGCTGATGGAAGCCGGGCCGCAGCCAATCAGAGCAATGGGGACATTGTAAGAGTCTGGCATCTCATCAGCCGGGGGCAGCTCAGGGTTGCGGATCTGAGGTATGCCCATCTTACTGAACACCTGAGGATGATGATGATGATGTGAGGTAATTGAATGTATTCAATTGAAAAATATTTTTACAGAACAGCCAATCGGTCTCACAGAACAGGAAACAGCCAATCGGTCACACGCTTAGAACATGTTGAGCCTACTCATACAGTACATATAGGTACAATAGGGCTAAACAATTCATCTAAATATCATCAAAATCCCAATGTGGTCAAGTGTAATATCCAAAGGGTAAAATGTCTACATGTACAACACCATTATATATAGAGTACTGTAGTGCTGCATGTTTTTCCCCAGAAGAAAACACAAGTATAGGTACAGACCCTAACAAATGTCACATCCTGTTTTTTCCTGTAAATCTTATCATTCTCACGCGTAGTGAATCATACCACAATCGCAATATTTGTCAATGTAAAGTTAATGTTTTACACGGGAACGTCAGAAGCATTTTACATGACGGGTCCTGATCCTTGACCCTCTGACCCGCTGACCCTCTGTCATCTCCCTGTGTACTTGTTTTCCACCACGTGAGAAAGCGTACCTCTGTCGCAAACTGCTGCAGCCCCCCTATGTTAATGGGCCCTTCCTCTGAGGCGTACAGGTTGCAGCCGCCCACACACAGCTCCGAGGTGGGGCAAACCATTCCACAGGTCAACCCCAGGGGGTTGTCCGAGAGAATGGAGCGTGCTGCCCCATAGTAGTTCTGGTTAAAAAATATACAAAAAATTGACAATAAAGTACCCGCAAAGTATATAGTATAATGTATGGTGTGTGCCCATGTGTGTGCATGTGTGTGTGTCTCCTACCTTATTGGATATACTGGTAATAAATGACTTGATGTCCAGGTTGGTAGGACAGCTCTTCTGACAGGGGGCATCTGCACATTTTAGACATCTGTAATGACATGGGAAGCGTGACTTTACAGGCTACAGGTTCATGATCGTCTTGCAAACACGGGAAAGAGAGTACAATGTACAGGGGCGCGATAACCTGGGGAGGCAAAAACACAATGAAGGGTAAATCATTTAAAAGCAAGTGATCTCTCTCTCCCTCTCTCTCATTCACTCATGCACGCACACACACACTCTCACACACACATGCATGCCTGCACACAAACACACACACTGACACAGACACATGCACACATACACCCACTCTCACACATGCACACACATGCACACACACTAAGAAAGGTGAACGGTCTAGTATAAAGTACATGTTTACTTGTCTCCGGGCCCCCTTGCCCCCCCCCCCCCCCCCCCCCCCCCCCCCCCCCCTCCCCTCCCCCCCAAGATAGGCTGTTTGTGTTGGATTTACATAAGCGGTGTTGAACGAAACAACGTTCAAGGTGCTCCTGGCATTAGGTATGAACCACTTCTGCTCCGCCCGGGTATCCTCTGGTACTCCTAGCATAAGGTATGAACCACTACTGTCCTGCTCTCACCTCAGGGCCTCCCGCAGCGCCCCGCGCTCGCTCAGCGTTGTGTGTTTGATGTCATCGAAGTTGTTCTCCAGCTTCACACACGACTGGGAATCACAAACAGGGGGTAAAGGAAAGGATTTGGTGCACACTGCACTCACGAGTTCACAAACAGGGTGATGTATTAGTATGCTATTGTAGTGTTTCGAAACAGCAAAACTAAAACACGAAAATTAAAACACCAAAATGTTGTTTTGTCATGTCAGTAAGCCATCCAGATTTTTTAAGACAAAAATATTTTCAAGGTACATTACGAAAAAAAAATTGAGAAGCACCGTGCTATAGTATATTAGTATACTATTACTAAACTATACTATAACAGTATGCTATACTACTGTGGAGTGTGTGTGGTTGGTTTAAGCAGCCTCACCTGACCCGATTAGAGTGAGGCTGCGGTTAAACCAGCCATCACTAGTCAAGTCAAGTCAAGTCAAGTCAAGTCAAGTCAACTTTATTTATATAGCACATTTAAACAACCGCAGTTGGACCAAAGTGCTGAACAAGCTTCAAAACAACAACAAACAATAAAAGAAGCAAAAACAAATAAAAACAAACAAAGTAAAAATATTAGAGCATAACAGTAGAACAGGGTTAGAGCACAGTGAGAGACAGGGAGCCTAAATGCAGCTCTAACTGAATGCCAGTGAGAAGAGGTGGGTCTTTAGCAGTGACTTAAAGGTGTCAATAGTCTGGGCAGATCTTAAGTGTATGGGTAGCTTATTCCAGAGGTTGGGGGCGACCACAGCAAAGGCTCTGTCACCTCTATTTTTTAGCCTGGTTTTGGGAACCTTTAGGAGCATATGATTTATTGACCTCAGAGCTTTAACTGGAAAATGTGGGTGTAGAAGTTCCATTAAATATGATGGTGCCAGCCCATTTAACATTTTTAAAACAAGTAATACAATTTTAAAATCATCCTGAACCGGACGGGAAGCCAGTGCAGGGAGGCCAGTACAGGAGTTATGTGTTCGCGTTTCCTAGTTCCGGTTAAAAGACGAGCTGCTGCATTTTGTACCAGCTGGAGACGACGGAGAGATGACTGATCAATACCTATATACAATGAATTACAGTAGTCCAAACGAGATGTAATGAAAGCATGAGTGACTGTCTGGAAGTCTTTGGGGGAGAGATATGGCTTTACTTTTGCTAAAAGTCTTAACTGGTAAAAGATGTTTTTACCACAGAGCTCAATCTGTTTGTTGAATTTAAAACAGCTGTCGAAGACCACACCCAGACTTTTAACAAAAGAACGATTGTAAGAGGCTAGAGACCCAAGTGTTTGCATCATAATCAGCCAGCTGTTCGGCACACCCAAACATAATAATCTCAGTTTTGTTTTCGTTAAGGTTTAGAAAGTTGAGGTCCAACCAAGTTTTGATGTCCTTTAAGCAGTTAAGCAGTGGCTGTAAGGACTCTTTGCTGTCGGCTTTTATGGGTAAATAGATTTGGATGTCGTCGGCAAAACAGTGAAAGGAAATGTTATGTTTCTTGAAAAACTACACACACAGGGAGCACTATATTAGTATACTTCATCTTTCATTTTTGACACAGTGTGTGTGTGTATGCGTGTGTGTGTGTGTGTGTGTGCGTGTGCGTGTGCGTGTGTGCATGCGTGCGTGCGTGTGTGTGTATCTTACATCGCAACCCCGTTCAGGGTTTCTCTTCCAGTGTTTTTTTTCTTTCTTCTTGGTTGCCGTTGAGATGATCTCTGCGTGTGTCTTCACTCTGGGGTTCAGAGCCAAGATGTTCTGTGTGAACAATAAAATAATAATAACAATAATAATATTAATAATAATAATCACAATAATAATCACAATAATTATTATTATAATTATAATAATGTCACACTGACATTTAAAATAAGTTTTCTTCTATCAAGTTTGGGTAACACAAGTTTGCAACTTGTTTGTTTGTATGTATGTTTCCCCACTGTAGGCCTACTGTACAGCGACGACCAGACCATTTTTGGAGGAAGACTTAAAAAAGTTGAATGCAACTTGTCATGTTTAAAAAAAACAGGGGCTTGTTTTCAGTATACTGCTTACTTTAGGAGTATACAAACAATTCACTGTATGATTTATATCATATTCTCAATATAATATAATTACTAGGAACAGGCATTGCTGCTCATAGTAATTGGTTCACCACTAATTGGTTCACTATATCCTATACCAGAGGTGGGCAAACCACGGCCCGCGGGCCACATATGGCCCGTTGCGTTGTTTAATCTGGCCCGTCGGGCATTTACATTAACAACAGTCCTATAATACATTTAAATTTGTAGTATTCATTTCGCTGTTTTTTTCTCCTGCAATTGATTCCTTAATTCGTTCCACTAGATCAGGGGACACTAATATGCGGTCCGGGGACCTATAACCAATAAATTATTGAGTATTAGACAATTTAGTTGTTGCGTTTCTATTTTAACCGGCGCATCGTTTCTAGACTTTACGGCACTGGCTTAGTGTCACAGGTCACGTCACGTGACGCTACTCAGCCAATCAGATTGTTGCAGTCAGTGAGCGACGAGAAACAAACACGCGGAGAGACGAGAGAAACAGTCGGAGTATAGCGGCTTTAATAAGAGAAAGATAGACAGAGAGAACAGAGCCTTTAAAAAGAGAAAGATAATCAGAGAGAACAGAGCCTTTAATGAAGATTGGACAGACGTGTACACATTTATTCTTCCCACGGACAGTTCAAAACCTGTATGTCTCATCTGTCCCGAGACTGTGGCTATTATTAAAAGCGACAATGTGAAGCCACTACGAGACAAAACAGTGTTTTCACCAAACATACCAAACATAGCCGTCCATATCCGAACTGAGGGCACAGAAAATAACCGATCTGAGAGCCCAGTATGATCGATCCACCAGAATCTTAACACATTCATTCACTGCCCAAGAACCTGCTGATGAAGCTGAAACCTTATTTGAGGGGAAACAAAAAAGAGTGTTGTGCTGAAATCAAGGAAATACCAAGATCAGCATCATCAGCCACAAAGAAAAGGGAAATATGAAGCCAGGATGTGCTGAGCTGGATGAAGCCATTCATAAGGCACCATGCATAGGTTTAGATGAGTCCACTGATGTGTCTGACAATGCTCAGCTGTTAGTTTATGGAAGGTTCTTTAATGAGGAGAAGAAAGAAAATAAAACGTATTTATTATTAGAGCACATATTATTTATAATCCCTCTGGTTCAATAAATATTGTTATATTATTGAATTGTACTTCATTTGATTTAACTACATAGTGGCAGCCTATAGATGTTGATACGATTACTAGGCTCCTTCAATATACAGTATATGGCATCATAACGTAAGTTAGACATTATGATCCTCATCTACTAATGGCCCGGCCCGTCTGTCAGTTTTAAAAACCAAATGTGGCCCTTGAGCCAAAAAGTTTGCCCACCCCTGTCCTATACCCATTATGCCTATGAAACAATATATATAATTGATAGCCTCTCAACATCTGGCTTTTTATTTGATATAAAAATATTACATTTAGGTTAGGCAATTACATTTTGGCATATTTTTTATAAAGGTATTTTATGGAGTTCTCTTGTGTCAAGAGAGCTTACCGACTTCCTCACCTATAATGAACTCAGTTTAAATGGAAAAATACAAAAAGGAATGCATTAAAAATATGATGTTTTTAGGAACAAATATTCTGTTGCAGTGCTTCCCTTAACCTCTAAGTAGGCTACAGTAAGTGAGTGGAAGGCTACTTGCATAACGGTAAAAAAAAAAAAAAAAAAAAAGATAAGAAATAGTTAATGCCTAATACTATTGCGTCATCCCTGAGTAACTGATTGGTTGTTTTGCCCTGTTATATCATATCTGTTATATCTGTATTACAACAGAGTTAGTGTGGTTTTATCTTGATAGTAAATTGCTTGACAGTAAATGACAGCTGGTGTGTGACAGCATTAATGCTGACTACCTTATGTTCGGACCCAGTGTTGGTGGCTAAATACATATAAGGCTACTTATATGTATCTTTCTCAAAGGAGAACTGCTGGTGACTCAGCTAATGATAAGTTTACAGTATTATGAAATGGACCATTCGGGAATCATGTATTATCAAATTAAATACAGAAAGCTACAGAGGCTACATTTAAAAACAATGACAAATAGGAATGCATTCAAAATATGATGTTTTTAGGAACAAATATTCTGTTGCAGTGCTTTCCTTAACCAGTAGGCTACAGTAAGTGAGTGGTAGGCTACTTGCATAAAACGGTAAAAAGAAATAAGATAAATAAAATTAATAAAATAAATAAAATAAATAAAATAATAAAATAAAAAATAAATAAAAAAATAAGAAATAGTTAATGCCTAATACTATTGCGTTACATTAACGCACATTAACATTAACGCACATCTTTACATAATTAGTTTATTTTTTTATATATTTATATTTTATTTATATATTATTACTTTCTGTTTCATGTTCATCATGTTCCTTCTTTGTAAAAAAACACAACCCTGATTCTTGTTGTTGCCACGTCGAGAACAAGCTGCGAGAAGAACTCCGAGAAGTATCAGCCATTAAGGCACTTGGAGATACAGCTTAACGGTCCAATATTGCAACGGGTCATCTCACAACGCATTATCAAAACATACAGTATCGGTTCTAATACAAATCCTCACTCATTGTACCCACGCGATGTTTACTGTGCGCGCGTGCGTGCGTGCGTGCGTGCGTACATGTTTTTTGGGGGGAGGGGGGGACCCGGACATCGTCCTTGCCTGTGTCACAGTCTGAGTTTAACACAGCCCTGGATGGCACTTGAGTTTCTCGTGAAGTATGAAATGTCCTGGTGGCCAGAACGAACTTTGTTCTTGTTCCTCGAGAAAACGAACACATTTCTCTGTTCTTGCGGAGTATATATATCAGCCTTTACAGTGAAGCTGAAGATGTTACAGTCATCTCATCAGAAGATACATCTACCTACCTACATTCTACCTACTCATTATTACGTATGTTCAAGACAGGTGAAAAGAAAAGAATATAGAAGATTACCTCGATGTCGGGCAGGTCTTTACTCAACATGGTGATTCGCTGCACGTCCACAGTGGTGTGTTGAGTTGGTGGTCGTGTTCTCGCTGTGTTTTGGACAAGAGGTCCGAAGCACTGTCCGGGACGACTTGAGTCCGAAAATGACCCTCTCTGGGCGGATGGTTAGTTCACCTTTGCACTTGCAGAACATGACGTAGTAGAGGACCAGGAAGCATGGATGTTAGCGGGTTGGACGATATGAACACGCCTTCATGTAATGACCTTCACACCCGATCTCTCAGTATCTAAATGAAATAAGAGATTTTAATTAATTTCGTATTAGCATTGGTTTGGTCCACTACACTCTCCACAATATTACTTTTATAATAATATTAATCCTAAAGCCAGCACAATTCTAGTTTTCAACCTCGGCTCTGGTCAACAAGAGAAGAGACGTGACCATTGACAGTTTCGCTTTCTCTTTCACTTCCAGCATTTTATATATTACTTTACACACTGCTGGTTTGCTTGTGCATTTCTCCCTGGGGACCAATAAAGCCGTATTGATATAATAATATCATATCTTCATGTACCACGGCGATATATTGCTCTCTCTATCGACAAATGTACTTATTGTAAGTCGCTTTGGATAAAAGCGTCTGCCAAATGTAATGTAATATCATAATGTATTTATTGATTGTGCAGTATTGTTACTAGTTACTAAAGCTGCCCGATAAATATATAGTGGAGTAAAAAGTATATTTGCCTCTGAGATGGAGTGAAGTAGGAGTACAAAGTAAGAGAAAACAGAAATAGTCAAGTAATGTACAAGTACCTCAAATTTGGACTTAAGTGCAGTGTTTGAGTAAATGTACTTTCTGTAGTTTCTGTTCCTCTTAATATACACCGTGCATGCCTGTTCCACGCACCGTGCATGCTTGTTCCATGTTGTGTCGTAATGTCAGTGTCACGTTAGTAGTGACAGCATACACAACAAGATGTATTAACCTCAATAATAATAACTGATATTCTACTTCATTTTTATTTTAGCACTTAACTGGATTTGTACAAGATTTTTGTATATAATTGGATTTCGTTTATTTTCAATTATATTATTACCCTGTGTCGTGGATAACAACATTTCTTAACTAAAAAAGGAAGAGAGGCCGAAGCACCAAGGTTAACGACTTTTATTATTGCTTGAAACAAACCATACAAAAGTCGGAGCTGCTCTGCAGAGGAGCTGCTTTCCTAAACTCCGAGTAGGAACTTGTTCTGTGGACATCTCCCCGATGCTTTGAGGCCAATCACATCATCTTATGACACTTGATTAAATAAATACATACTCAATTGCAAAGATGTACATTTTTAATCAATATTATATATCCCGTTGTACAATTATAGTATACTGTGACACAGAAAATGTAATTTTATGTTTCCAATTGCAAAAGAAATGCAGCGAGATCCAACCCGAGACGCAGACGGCTCACAACCTGAAGGTTCAAAGTGCCCTGCCACGCTCTGTAGGGGACTTTGAACATACAGAGCGTGGCAGGGCTTGGATTGTTTTATTTCATTGTCATGAAACATAAGGATTATATATTTTTATTATTTAATACATATCTTACGTAGAGTTATGCATGTGATCTGAAATAAACGTTCTATCATTTTTAGTTTAATTTCCTTGATTCCCCCATAAGTATATTCACTGGAGACTGTAGTCGACCTGCCTTCCGGCTCAGCTCCCTCTTCACCACAACGGACCGGTACAGCGCCCGCATCACTGCAGACGCTGCACCAATCCGTCTGTCCATCTCCCGCTCCATTTTGCCCTCACTCGTGAACAAGACCCCGAGATACTTGAACTCCTTCGCTTGAGGCAGCAACTCACTCCCAACCCGGAGGGAACACTCCACCGTTTTCCGGCAGAGAACCATGGCCTCAGACTTGGAGGTGCTGACTCTCATCCCGACTGCTTCACACTCGGCTGCAAACCGCCCCAGTGCATGCTGGAGGTCACGGTCTGATGTAGCCAACAGAACCACATCATCTGCAAAGAGCAGAGATGCAATTCTGAGGTCCCCAAACCGGACACTCTCCTCACCTCGGCTGCGCCTTGAGATTCTGTCCATGAAGATCACGAACAGAACCGGTGACAAGGGGCAACCTTGGCGGAGTCCAACACCCACTGAGAACATGCTTGACTTTGTGCCGAGAATACGGACGCAGCTCGCACTTTGTTCGTACAGGGACCGAATGGCACGTACCAACGGCCCCGGTACCCCATACTCCCGTAGTACCCCCCACATGATTCCCCGGGGGACACGGTCATAGGCCTTCTCCAAGTCCACAAAGCACATGTAGACTGGATGGGCAAACTCCCATGCGCCCCCCAACAACCCTGCGAGGGTAAAGAGCTGGTCCACTGTTCCACGGCCAGGACGGAATCCGCATTGTTCCTCCTGGAGCTGAGGTTCGACAATCGGCCGGAGCCTCCTTTCCAGCACCCTGGAATAAACTTTCCCGGGGAGGCTGAGCAGTGTGATACCCCGATAGTTGGAGCACACCCTCCGGTCCCCTTTCTTGAAAATGGGGACCACCACCCCGGTCTGCCATTCCACAGGTACTGTCCCCGACCTCCACGCTACATTGACTAGGCGTGTCAGCCACGACAGCCCGACAATGTCCAGAGCCTTCAGCATCTCAGGGCGAATCTCATCCACACCTGGCGCCTTGCCACTGAAGAGCTTTTTGACTACTTCAGCGACCTCTACCAAGGATATGGGTGAGGCTTCCCCCGAGTCTTCAGACTCTGCCTCTTCCACAGAGGACGTACTGGTCGGGTTCAGGAGTTCCTCAAAGTGTTCTTTCCACCGCCCGACAATATCCTCAGTCTGGGTCAGCAGTTCTCCTCCCCGACTGAGCACAGCCTGAGCCAAGCCCTGCTTTCCCTTCCTGAGTCGCTGGACAGTTTGCCAGAACTTCCTTGAGGCCAACCGAAAGTCCTGCTCCATGGCCTCCCCGAACTCCTCCCACACCCGGGTTTTTGCTTCAGCAACCGCTGAAGCTGCGGTCCTTTTGGCCTCCGGGATGCACGAGAAGTTCTTCCGGAGGTGGGAGTTAAAGACCCTACGGACAGGGGCTTCCACCAGACGTTCCCAGTTCACCCTCACTACACGTTTGGGTTTACCAGGTCTGTCTGGCAGCCTCCCGCGCCATCTGATCCAACTCACCACCAGGTGGTGATCAGTTGACAGCTCTGCTCCTCTCTTCACCCGAGTGTCCAAAACATGCGGCCGCAGATCTGCTGATACGATTACAAAGTCGATCAGCGACCTTTGGCCTAAGGTGGTCCGGTACCAGGTACACTTGTGGACCACCCTATGTTCGAACATGGTGTTTGTTATGGCCAGTCCATGACTAGCACAGAAGTCCAATAACAAAACACCACTCTGGTTCAGATCGGGCAGGCCGTTCATCCCAATCACTCCCCTCCAGGTTTCTCCATCATTGCCCACGTGTGCGTTGAAGTCCCCCAGTAGAACTATGGAGTCCCCGGATGGAACCCTTTCCAGGATGTCACCCAAGGACTCCAAGAAGGCCGGATACTCTGAGCTGCTGTTTGGTGCGTAGGCACACACAACAGTCAGAGCCTTCCCCCCAGCGACTTGTAGTCGCATGGAGGCGACCCTCTCGTCCACCGGAGAGAACTCCAACACAGCGGCGCTCAGCCGGGGACTTGTGAGTATCCCCACACCCGCCTGGCGCCTCACACCCTGGGCAACTCCGGAGAAGTAGAGGGTCCAGCCCCTCTCCAGGAGTTTGGTCTCATCCCGTTGTACAATTATAGTATACTGTGACACAGAAAATGTAATTTTATGTTTCCAATTGCAAAAGAAATGCCGCGAGATCCAACCCGAGACGCAGACGGCTCACAACCTGAAGGTTCAAAGTGCCCTGCCACGCTCTGTAGGGGACTTTGAACATACAGAGCGTGGCAGGGCTTGGATTGTTTTATTTCATTGTCATGAAACATAAGGATTATATATTTTTATTATTTAATACATATCTTACGTAGGTTAGTGCATGTGATCGAAATAAACGTTTTATCATTTAAGTTATTCTATCCATAAGTTATTCACTATTGTGTCATTAAACATTCATTTTCACTCTGCATTGTGGTGTTTAGCAAGTGTATTCTAGAGTCTGGGACTAATCACATATTGGATAGTAGGTCTACACATTGTAGACCATTGTAGACCTATGACCCCACTTTATACATACGTAGAAAATGTCCTGTGTAGGCCTACTTACTAATTCATACTTAAATGTGTTAACTAGGACGATGCCTCTAGTTCATCTCCTGGATGAACCAGCAGATGGCGCTAGAGAGGCGGCTATCACAGCTGCTTACATCAACACCATCACACAGCTACATGGATGAACCAGGAGATGGCGCTAGAGAGGCGGCTATCAAAGCTGTTTACATCAACACCATCACACAGCTACATGGATCAACCAGGAGATGGCGCTAGAGAGGCGGCTATCAAAGCTGCTTACACCATCACCATCGCGACGACTGACACTGCTTCGCTCAGCTCGTTATCTAAAACCACTGTGCGGCCATGTCCCTCACTGTCTAAACCCTGGTCCACTCCACTCTACTCCTTAAAATAACATGGGAGGGGGGAGGGGGGTTCCATGAGCATGCTAGTCTAACATATAGTTTCACAAATCAGACCCCAAAACGTATTGGTTCGGAGCTCAGCACGATATGTCTGCTGCTGTGAAGCCTTACGTAACCGCGTTGAATCCCCGCTGCCATCGGTGACGTTTCATGCGTGCTGCTGGTGCTGCTGCTGCTGCTGCTCCTTTGCTGCATCCCCCAGTGTAGTGTGGAGGATCGGGGGGGGCGCATCGTACATGATTCACCCAGGAGCCGAGCGGCATCGCAAGCGTACCAATGCCATTTTGGCTCCACCGTGTCGTCAGGCGAGGCTCGGCAGCAGCAGTGCCGCTGTGCCGCTGGCACACACACGGCTCGGCGGCATTACGCCCCGGCTTGAGCCAAGATGTCTGGTGCTGCGGCTCGGAGGAAGCAGCCTTAGCCTAACCCTTTTCCACGTTGGGGGAGGAGGGATCCTCCTCCGGTCCTCCCGTCGCGCAACTACAGTAGTAGACTAGGGTTGGACTTTTCTCCGAGTCTGGCGGCTGTTGGTGTTTCTACGCGACGATCGTCCGAAATAGCCCTCAAATGCGGTCAATTATGACGGAATAGTACCGAGGGGCTCCGCGACGCCGTGCGTAGAGATGAGGATTCCTCCGGTAAGTGTTGAACGTGTTTATCGTGACATTTCTGTCGCTGGACTGCACGACAAGCCGCTGTTATATCGCCTGGAAGCGACTTGCTGCTCGACAATGCACATCACATGTGTGGTAATCCCGTCATGATTGACACAACGGTGTTTATTTACTCGTGTAGATGGACATTATCCACATTACCTCGATAATATAACGTTGCTCATGAGTGTGTGTGGTACTGCCCTAAAATGGTAGCAGCAGCATGTATTAGCCCATATCGTTGCTGTTCCCGGAGGGGGGAATTGTCCACCCACAGTGGTCAGTTTAGTGGTAAGTTTATAAGGAGTACAAGTAAATAACAACATGGCTATACCCCCCCCCCCACCCCCACCCCCGCCCCCCAGGCGGGTCTATGGCGGTGTGTGTTCCCGGGAGAGCAGCAAGGAGCCGCCACAGTAGTCACAGCCGCATGGTAGTCTAGGGTCTAAAGTTAGTTTGTTAGTTTATTATACCTTCCATGCCCCCCCCCTTTCACAAGTCATCAAACAGGGGGAGGGGGGTATGAAGTTTCAACTTGTCTGTGCCCTATAGAGTTGTGCGGGGTCTCTATTTAGTTGGCACCATATACATGTTGCTAGTTAATGTCCCGGCACTATTTTTTAATAGACTGTGTCCTTTTCAAAACAAAAGACAATGGAATGGAATAGTATGAAATGCTTTGGCCACAGTCAACAATTGTCATGTTGAAGGGTCCACGCCACCGGGTCAACAGTTTATGTGGAGCCACTGGTTTTGGGGTTGTGTGAATGCTGTAGCCTGTGTGACACAGTTTATGGTGTTGTGTGTGTGTGTGTGACCCTTTGTTCAGTGGTTACCATGCGTTTTCTCATACAGGGATCAACGTTGAGTTATACAGACACACGAAAACAAACAAACAAACAAACAAACAAACAAAATGACGTTGAAATGTACTGCCAGTAGCCTACAGCTGGTCAACAGGGAGTTTGATCCTCAGGTTTACTTGTCTGCAGTAAGTGGAGACGACAGGTGTATCCCAGCAGCACCTGTGGTGAAGATTAAACCAACTGATATAACAGCTTTTGTGTAATGGGTCTATCATTTTCTGGTAGTTTCTGAAGTTAATATTGGAAATGCTTTTCTATTATTAGATACCAACCCATTGCATAATGACGTTTAGAGACCAATATTTTTACTTTTATCACACCTATATTCCTTTTTTTACATTTAAAATGTACTTTTCTTATAGCTTACAGGAGTGTGACATGGAACATACACCTCTTACTTTTTGTTTGGTTTGTGGCTTTCCCTGTTTCAACATTTATTTGACAAAATAAATAAGCCCAGTGTGTGGACAAAGTACATAAATCTTCTGTCCTGATATAGGTCATTCTATATCTCGATGACGGTATATATCAGGATGACATAGCATGTTTTCTGGTCATTTATAAAATAAGTAGTTTGTATAAAAGAAAACCACATGATAATGCCTATTTCTGTATACTCCTGTGAACTTAAGTGCAATATGACCATGACAGTTTTAAGTCACTTCTTCAGTCCATTGATGGGAAAATTGCCAACTGCTGTAAATGGTCATAAATTATCTCTTCAAATTGCCTAGCATTTGAACATAAATAATGTTAAACTTTCCTGGGTTCATACAATGCAAGATTTACTGATTTGAAATAATTGTAAATCTGCTTTTATAATGACGTTGCTGTGCTAAGAAACTAATGTAGTGCATCTGATTAGCAGTAAAAGATGTTCTGTCTGTCACCTGGGGTTCTAGTGTTACTTGACTTGAGGGCCACAACACTTTGAGTAATTTGCTGATAAAATCATAGCGTTGAAGACGTGTGTACTTCCTTTTCCACATCACTCGAAGTTAGTCAATTGTAATGTCGGACACTTTCTAGTTGTACTTTTTTCATATTTATTTTGCATGTCTGTCATGTATTGTTATTATCTACAATGATGCATACTACAGTGGGGTATTTCCCCAGACTTGTGAAGATGTAGGTTACTCAAGGCTTTCAGAACGCATTACGCTTTCTTCCTTGCAAGGCAACCCGGGCAGGCGGTCTCGAGACATTTTCGTGTTGTCTTTTTGATGGCATTTTAATGGAGATCAAAACATACAAGTATCTCATAATCTGGCTTGACACTCACTTTAAAACGGCAGGCCTTAAAAGGCACTTGCCTTGTCAGGAAGACCAATTCTGTCTTTACCATTTCCTTAGCTTCAAATCTCTGAGGATTCAACCCCTTTCTTGTCAAGAGAGATGGAATTCATTTTTAGATTTCTAGAGCAAGAAGGACCTGCTATTACATGAGAAGAGACACACTTGTGGCTTTGATTCTGTGTCATTCAGAGTTCCTTATTTTGCTTTGTACTTTCCCCACGTTTTCTCCTTCTTATTTAAAAATAAGAAGAATTCTTAGAAGAATTCTTATTCAAAATAAGAGTTCCCCTCATTGGAAAGTCACGCATATCACCAAATCATGTTCTTAAGATCCCATTTAAGTATTAAACAAACACTAAGTTATAAATAACCTCTCTCACTCTTGCGCTCTCTCGCTCTCGCTCTTTGACACACACATCCACATGTGTGTGTGTCACAGTGTAGCCTCTGGCTGGAGAATGAGAGACAACTCCCAGTCTTATTTCCCAGTCATGGCGTGGAGGATTACATAATAACGCTGTCATTCGTCTACCTCGCCAATTGAATGCGGCTAAAAGTGAAGTGGGCCCATTCTTTAACAGAGGAAGTAATCGCTTGCGTTTTTTTCCTGTGTCCACTCCTTGTACTGCGGACTGCACCGAAACTTGCTGGACAGACAGCGCCCGGCGACAACAATAACAGGATACAGGGGCCTGTTTTATTTAAAAAAAAAAAAAAACCTATTGACCCCTGTCCCAAATAGACTGGTTCCTCTATACTCTTCTCCCATTTAATGTAATCTCATTGACGTCGCAATTTGTCCAGTCAGGCGTAGTTATCATCATGTGAGCACAATGTTGTGCATGGTGGGAAAGTATTCCACTTTGAATGGAGCAAAGATCTACATAAAGATATATAAATATGGTCTATAATATATTTGGTTCAATTGAAGTGTTACTCCCATTATAATTGGAAAACAACTCTCATATTTAGGAATGCTTGAACCCTAAGTCTATACATTTTGTAAAAAAATATATATTTGGTTTTAGATTTTTTTTGTAAATACGTGTGCATTCTGGGCTTGCATTAGTCAACCACACCTGATTATCTCATTAGTTACCATGGTTGAAGGAAAAGATATTTTCTAAATGCTGAATACATTTTACACGTCGTCCTGCCCTTTCAGGTCACAACTGCTTTTGTCTTATGTGACCCAAAATAAAAAAACCAACAAAATATGAACAATGTCTACTACATCAAAATGTTTTCTTAAAACACAAATACAAACTATATATAACGCTTTTATCCAAATCGCTTTACAGTTGCCTCACATTCACCCATTCATACACCGACGGCGGTGTCAACCATGCAAGGTAACAACCAACACGTCAGGAGCAGTTAGGGTTAGGTGGTGTCTTGCTCAGGGACACCTCGACACTTAGCTAGGCGGAGCCCGGGGATCGAACCAGGGGAACCAGCAACTTTCCGGTTGCCAGACAGCTGATCTTACCTCTTGAGCTACTGCCGCCCCTATTATGGTGAATGTATTTTAAATTAAGTAAAGTCACACACACACACACACACACACACACACACACACACACACACACACACACCACACACACACACACACACACACACACACACACACACACACACACACACACGTCTCCTGGAGTAGAGCCTCTCTCCAACTTTGCATGTCTAAAAATACAACCTCTTCACTTACTGTGACTGAAGATGCATTATTTAGGCATCCTACAGAGTGATTAAATCTTAATCAAGGGTGTGTGTGCGTGTGCGGTGCGCGTGTGTGCTGTGCGTGTGTGGCATATTTTGACAGTGCAATTGTAATGTGTGTTATTACTTATGAAGTAGCCCCAACCATGCAATTGCTATATGTACACATTATTATATTATTATTATTATTATTATTATTTGTGTTGATATAGCATGGGTGGCTCACATCTCATTGGATCTCCTACTGTTGACCTTAAATGGTGCTGTATCAGCAAATTATTCTCCTTGCCTCAATTGTAGTCATTCATCGTGTGCATTACCAGGTAGGAAAAAAGAACACTGCAGTTTTTTGTAATGAGATCCAGCCTGCGTGTGTACGTATTGCACTCTAGCACCCAGAGGACCCTATGTGTTGCTGTATATTGTGGAGCCTGTGTGCGCAGAAGACCCAGGTGCACAGCCCTCCTTGCAGTGTCTCTTCCCATGTCTCTGTGATTATTCACGGAGTCACCCGTCCTGGACGTGGCCCAGGAAATGTTGAGGGCCTTCCAGGTCAGCCGAGGTGAAGGGAGTTGTGTTTGGATGACAACAGAAGGGCCCGCCAAGTTTCTGAGAGGGCGTCCCTTCATTCGCTCTAATGGGCGTCGGGCGTCTGCATGTCTTTCCCCTCGCCCGTGTGTTCCATTCACAGTAATGTCAGGCTCCCTGTGCTCACCACAGGTAGGGTTAGGCCTTGTTTATTATTCAAATCAACTGGCACACTCTGCAGCCAGACTCTCAATCACTCGTGGTTGTCTGAGAGAGACTAGACGAACACACAGGACATTTCAACAGTTTATTTTGGTGTTTGCTTACGGTGACATCATCGTCTGCCGCTCGGTGTGGAAACCCAAGGGCAATTCTACCCAACCTTTATTCACTGTGCACTCTGTGTGTGTGTGTGTGTGTGTGTGTGTGTGTGTGTGTGTGTGTGTGTGTGTGTGTGTGTGTGTGTGTGTGTGTGTGTGTGTGTGTGTGTGTGTGTGTGTGTGTGTGTGTGTGTGTGTGTAGGCCCACACATCGTCGATTTTGATCAATCAGTGGACAGAAATCCAATAGATCGTACTTTATTGACATTTGCTGCTCATAGTGTCAGAAAGGCTATTTCAGAAGGTTGTCAATTAAAATATCACGAGTTGCTGTCCTTTCATAGAGTGCGCTACTATACAAATCTTTCAATATGGGTGGCTTGGATTCGTAGTAGTTGGGTTGTTTTTAGATACTGGGTTTTTCCACAAGGCCACTGACTGTAGGCCGTTCCCTTCATACTCTGCATGACACGGCGGCTGCAGGTGAGTGATGCGCCCAGTGCTGTGCTACTCCTGTGTCTTCCCCTTTGTTGTGCTGACTGTGCGCTCCGGAGCTCCCCGGCCTCCTTCAGCTCAGCAGAAAATGTGTTGAGTCGGCGCCTTCTCTGCCCAGGCGTGTACGCTCCGCTCTGCAGCAGTATTGGGTCTCTCGGGGCGCAAGCCCCCCCCCACCCGGTCCCCTGTGGAACCTCCTCCATGAGATGACCTATGAAGACTCGGAGTGTGATGGCATTCTGCAGCAGCAGGTCCCCCACTAACCCACCCACTCGTAACCACACCCACTTCCTTAACTTAACTTTGTGTTGGGAGGTGTGGACAGCAATTTTGGAAAGTGTGGTCAATCTCAGGCTTGCTATAACTACTGGGGGCGGGGGGGGTAGTAATGTTTTGATCCTCAGTTTTGAGATGTCTTTGAGCAAGGCATGCAATGGCCTAATATGAGGCAACCACAGAGGGGGTTAAATACATATTTTCTTTTGTATATTTAAAATGTAACGTTTTCAAGCCTATTGATTTATTAGCATATCACGCCACGTAAACAAGGTGTAGCATTTCCACTGATCCCCTGTCTTTAATGCATCATCAGGGGCTGAGTTATGTGCTGCTATATTTATGAATGTAATGACATTCTTAAGCGTCATACCGACAATGTGGTCCAAGTTACCATATGAAGGCACATCTTAAGCTTGGTGTTTATGGTTGGGGGTTTTTTTATGCTCAGCCCAACACGGCATGACCCGCGGAGCCACATTGCAACCAGTGCTGGGCAATATATTGATGTTCTCGTGGGACTTGATATTTACATTTACATTTGATATATCGCTGCCTCTCCTTCAACAAATGTACTCTTTGTAAGTCGCTTTGGATAAAAGCGTCTGCCAAATGCCCTAAATGTAAATGTAAATGACTTGATATCCTCTTGGATGTTGGATATCTTAATATGGGTGTGTTGTCATTTTCTGAACTTACCAGACTGTTCTGGTACTTGCACTGTTATCGTTGTCATAACATTAAATTGAGATAGAAGATTCTGGCCCCATCTCGTAACTCACTTATTGAATCACGTACTGGAGGAGTTGAGTCACGGAGTGTTCATTGTAAACGAAGCGAGTGGCGTTTATAACGGTGTTTCCCCTCCGTCGCTGCAGGTGTGGCCGCTCGGTGCCGGGCAGACTGGATGAAGTGAGCGCTGAAGCCGGGAGAAACCGGAGAGACCGGAGCGAACAGCCTGCTGAAAACAACCGCTACACCACCTGCACCTGCTCTGGAGGACCTAGGCGCAGGTGAGCACCATTACTGTGTTGTGGTGTGTGTTGTGCTGGGGGTGTGTGGAGTGGAGAAGGAAGTACTTCGAAATGTGCCAAGTGTGCATATTTGTTATGGGGAAACCATGCATGTTGCTGAGGAGATGTGGTTTTATTAATGGGGTCTATCATACAATGCATGAAAACATTTAATTTTTACTTAATAAAGGAGCCCTACCACCAGGTGTGAGAAAAGAATTAGCGTTTTATAATGGAGGAGTCACCATTGTATGTATGTATGTATGTATGTATGTATGTATGTTACATAATAACATACATTGTATGTATGTAATTAGATTTTCTCGACAACCATTAATCCGATCATCTTCACTCTTGGTTCACTCTTGGTGTATTGCCGAGGACCCAAAGGAAGTGTGTGTGTGGAGCGTGAAGTTGTTTGGATGAGCGGTTCTCTAGAAAGCTCCAAGCAGCAATGCTGAAGGCCACGCAGTCGGTCCGTTGAGCACATTCATGTTATTGTTATTGTGACTCGGTGACATCACAAGTGGGAGTGTCCACTTGGATGTATGCTGACTAGATAAGTTTGCCAGTGGGTACAGTCCAGAGATTCTTGGCATAATCTGATGAGATCTAGGTGGACACTCCCACTTGTGATGTCACAATGACAATTTTAGCCACGTGACAATTTTGAAGCTGCTTGGATTGGCTAATCACACCTGGTGGTATAATAAACTGTTTTTCTGCCATTATGTTATTTGTTCATATTGGCACCCATAGCACTCCTAACCTTGCCTGGCTCCAGGCCTTTGAATCTGCCCTCTCCACCGAGGTCTGCCATCGTCACATGCAATGGCAATTTCTCCTTCGATATACTAATCGCTCATTTGACACACAAATTACAGTAATTACCTTTAAGTACAAATTACCTTTAAGTCAGCCACGCCACTGCTTTGAAGGCATTTATTCATAGTAGTTTGTTTTTATTTTGCCCCTCTCTTGAAACCCCGGCAAAACCAGTATGTTTGCATGGCTACGTAATCAGTGTTGACTTAAAATTATGTTGGATTCAGGCACGTACGTCGGTCTCTCGTGATTGGTTGAGGAAAAAAGTGAAATCCTGACTCCCCCACAGAAATCTGTTCATGGAGACAAGTTGACAATGCTGATATGGCCCCATCCTAACCATCCCTAGAAGGAGGCATCCCTCTTTCCTTGTTTCATCTCAAGGTTTCTTCCTTAATAATTTAGTTTTTACTTGCTCTCTGGGAGGCCAGGGTGAGGAGGCGGTCATAAAATGCAGCCTGTTGAAGCCACTTCTGTAACTGTGATGAAGGGCTATACAAATACAATTGGCTTGCAACAATGTGTTGCAATAAACGGTATTAGATGTTATAAGTGTGGAAATGAATCAGGGTTCAAGAACAAGGACATATACAACTTTCCCAATCAAAATCTGATGGATAGATCTGCATTCCAAAATGGAAATGGCGATGGAAATTTCTCACTGTAAGCATTGAGCGTCCACCGTTTGTTAAATCGAACCCAGGTAGTGTATGGAGACGGCTGTCAGCAGGGCAGTTTGCCGTGTATGCGGTTTGTATAAATAAATGATTAAACATGTCAAGTAACTAGTTGCTCTGCTTCCTTGTTCAAACCCTGATAAATATCATTATCCCACTATCAGAGTCCCACTGGTCCAGTTAATCTGACATTTACCAAAAAAAACCC